>OY735204.1:51613009-51628009 GCA_963457665.1 Thysanoteuthis rhombus | reverse complement strand
TACTCATGGAGTTGAGTTGTTTCAGAATAGAGCTGGAAATAAATAGTATATATATATATATATATATATATATATATATATATATATATATATATATATATATATATATGCAGCTTATAAAAAAAATTTGGATGAATATATGTAAGTGACCAAATATCAATAAATATTTATACATAGGTGAAATATCTATATGGATGTATATTCATTTATTCATTCATCAATAAATGTACGTATAAAAACTCCTCGTATGTATGTCTATGATTTAATTTATCATCATGAAGCGTCGCATAACCTGACAACCGAATGAATGCTAATGAGATTTTAAAAGCAAAAAATTGAATTGGGTCAAAAATAGTAAGTGATTTTTTTCTCGTTGATATATCTTTGCCGACCAGTTTGAAAATCAATTCTCCCTTCAGGCCGTATAGAATGTGAAGGAATGATCTTATTAAAACCGAGAAGTCGCTGTTACTTGATTTTTATCTGGCGTGTTTGATTCAATTCACCAGGCTACAGGAAAATATGTAAAATTTGTTCGATAATCATTGAAAATGATAATTATTTTAATTTCGACCAGATATATCGAGAAAACAGACTGATAGGCTATAAAAGTAGATAGATAGATAGATAGATAGATAGATAGATAGATAGATAGATAGATAGATAGATAGATGGGAACAGAAATTCTAGATAGATGGATTGATACTAACAGACTAATTGGCATTATGACACTGAATGAGATAGATAGATAAGAATAGATAAATAGACAATAATAGATGTGCTAGATACTTACCTACATACCTACATACGAACAGACATGATAGATAGATAGATAGATAGATAGATAGATAGATGAGAACGGAGACTCTAGATTAATAGATGGATAGATACTAATGGACTGATTGGCATTATGACACTGAATGAGATAGATATATAAGAATAGACAGATAGATAGATAGATAGATAGATAGATCAGAACAGATATGCTTGACTCTTACGTACATACCTACGTGCGAACATACATGATAGACAGATAGATAGATAGATAGATAGATAGATAGATAGATAGATAGATAGATAGATAGATAGATAGATAGGAACAGAGATTTTAGATAGATAGGTGGATAGATACTAACAGACTGATTGGCATTATGAGACTAAATAAGACAGATATATAAGAATGGATAGATAGATAAGAACAGATATGCTAGATACTTACTCACATGCCTACATACGAACAGACATGATAGATAGATAGATAGATAGATAGATATGATTTTTTTTTAAAACAACTTTAAGAGCTGTTGAGTCGACGGATAATTTCATTACTCCAAATTTGTATTTACCTCTTTCCATTGATTTGTTTGTTGTTGTTTTTTCCCCGACTAGTTTCTTCTTCTCTTGTTGCTTGTTATCGCAACATTTTTAGCCGATCGATTCTTCGGCTGTTAAATTACTTAGCGGCAATTTGGAACAACGGTGTAGATCGATTTAAAACGCGGTGATAAACGCCAACGAGGATGGAGAAACAAATTAAAAACCCAAACAAAATGTGTGCGTAATAACGAGGAGCAAACCTCGTCCCAGACTCTCTAAACAACCCAAAGCGTATGGTCTGTTAATTTATTTTCTAACTGCCGACGGTAAATCGGTCTGAGTTAAGTTCCGATAAAAAGTAACAGAAAATTGAGACGGGGGTAATTACTAGAAAAAGATTAATAAGAATCGTTCCCAATAGCTTTCAAGAGAGAAAGAAAAAAAAACTCTCTAGCCGCTGTCTCTACGACAAGCAGACTGAATAGATGCAGTACTAGATAAATGTTCAAATAACAAGACCCTTTTGAGATTCTCTGTGTATGATAAACATTAAATCATTGATTTTAGAAGCATTAAAACTCACAGGATGGATTGAGTGCACTTGGTATTTCGCTTGCTATTAAAGTTTGGTTCCCACATAGAATGCTCAGTGAATTTTTTGGTTTCTGGGTAAAAAGTGTTATTTTCTGATTGATTATGTCTAAAAAGTATAGGAAAATGTGAATCATTTCTTTCAAATTCTGCTTCTGAGACCAGGACAGTGATAACTTAAAATCTACTTATTTCCGATTGGACAAGGGTTCAATTTGCATATTTTTAATCACTTGAAGTAAGGAAAATAATTACCAATGAATATTACTATCCTGACCACAAAAGCAAAGTTTGAAGGTGTTGGTATATATTTTCTGTACTCTTTACACATAAGCAATCCGGAAATATGGCTGAAGTGGTTGACGCGACGTTTGTGAAAGACAGGCTCCCGGTGTGTTAGATGGAAACAACTATATTATTTCCGAACTCGCATAGTTTATTTCAGCGATCGAAGAGCTTCCAGACACACGGTGTTTTGGTAAAATGCAAAAGTAAGTTGGAGAAAATCAAGCAATATTTTATTCTATTTATAATATTTATGGTGTTTCATATGGAATTATTTCAGTTTTTGCATTGATCGGTTGGTACTGATAGACTTGCTTATTCGGTCGTCCTCAGCACTTGATTTCAATTCTGTTACGTTAACCACATTGCAGAGCATCGTATGCTTCAATTTGGATAAAATGAAGCCAGTGAGGCAAGGGAGCACTGGTAAAAGTCAGGAGAAGCTGTTTTTTATTTAACTACAAGAACCGGTTGAATTAAGGTGAATATTGTTTGGGTTTTTCTATATTTTTCTTTGGTTTTTGATGTTTTACTTAGTGAGAGCCTCGGATGCTTATGGTGCGTTTCGTTATTCGATAAATCAGACACACTAGAACCCGTTATTTTGATCACCATCTTTCGATCGGTGGACTTTCGGGTTTTCATCTAGTTTATGTCGCATCAAGTAATCTTATACATATATATACATTTATATCTATCCATCTATCTATCTATCTATATATACATATATATATAGATAGATAGATAGATAGATCATCTTCGTCAACTGCCGTTGTAAGCCCACTGTTGGACAAGGGCCTTTCCCATCTCCTTTCATGACGGGCATGATTCCGCTAACCTCGGCCATTTTTCAACAGCAAACCTTTCTATTATGTCTCTCCGTATCGTGTTTGGTATTTTCTTACTGCATTACTGTCTCACAGGTACCAGTTGATTAGCCTTTGGCTTCATCCAATGTCTTTCCTCCTTACTATGTGCCCTGCCCATCTCCATTTTCATGTTTAATCACTTATCACTCACCCTGGTCCTCTCTCAGATCCATGTTGATCTCTTTCCATTGCAAAGAGTTATTCCTAACACTGCTCTTTCCATTGTCCTCTTTACAATTATGTATTTTAAGTTTCAAGGTTTCGTGCTTGTACGTTATAGCTGGTAATATGCATTGATTGTATACTTTACGTTTTTAGCATATTATCAAATGCTTTTGCAAACGATTCTATTCGTACCAAATACTTTCCAGCCAATGGTTATTCCGCCTTCATACCGGTATATATACATGATCTTTATTTATATGCCTGTCCATCTCTCTCTTTTTACATATGCATATATATATATATATATATATATATATATATATATATATATATATATATATATATAACAATCTATCTGTGTCCATCTCCATCTCTCTATGTATATATATTTAGAGAGAGAGTGAGAGAGAAAGAGAGAGGAGAATGGGGAGCGAGAAAGAGAATAACTATAATAACTATCATCTTCTCTCTTATTAAAGCGACACAGATTACCAAATTCGACCTTACGAAGGCCGGTGAGCCTATTGTTTGGAATGTGATGATCGAATCAACAAAAGTGAGAATTTTAGTCTGAATGATTCATCAGATAATGACAATACTTCACCCCCAGAACATCAGACAACAATACATTTCGATTTATCTCAAATGTATTCGCTGCACACCACTTCGAGACCCTCTCTGTAGTTGTGTTCAGAAATAAACCAATCATTGTCAGTCATATCTGACCCTATTTACTAATATCCTTTATCGCTTTTTTTTTATATTTATATATATATATATATGAACCATAATTCCTTTACCCTCAACCCCTTACAACCAACGCTCTGACAGCCAACATCGCTACCCGTCTTTCTAATCGAAAATAGTGTTTGCTTTCACCTTTTAGTAAATACGAGCAATTTGTAATACTATTATTGGGAAGATGGGTAACGCGGATGTCTGTTCAAAGCCCACCTGATTGGCTGTAAAGATCCCAGTCACGTGACTTCTTTGTTAACGTCGGGGTTCGACGGTTACGGCTGGCGCCCCAGGTTAATCTGTGCGCGTGCGCGAATTTCCGGTATGAGCCGGTCTTTCATTAGGGACCTTTTTGATGTTGCTGGTCTATGATCGTGTTCATGCGCCCCCTTCCCCCATTCGATCTCTGCCACAGTTTTTCATTCAAAGAACGATAACTCTTTGATGATGTTGAATCTACGAGATAAATATACTGCCGCTGATTTCGCGCGTTGCCACGCACCACCCACGTAAAGATTCCATTACATCAAAAACGGAAACGAAGACACAAAAAAAAAACAAACACGAAGGATGGAGAATCGGAAATAGAATTTAGTTGTCCGACGTACAATAATGCATTTGTGTCCGGCTTTGTATCAAAGGTCGTTGTGTGAGCCCCTAGTCGCTTGGGGTTCGAAAATTATGTTTGGAAAATCATTGCTAAATGTAAAATGGTCGGCAGCCAAATATCTGCGGAATGTATTTCGCTTGATTGATCGAGACAGAAAAGAAAGGAGGGGAAAAAAAGTCATAAAAGGGAAGGAAAGAAAATGAGAACAAAAAAAACTGAAAAAGAAATTGAAGAAAGATACTATAGATGAGAAAAAAACAACATTAAAAAGATAGACTAGGAAAAATAGATTGGGAACCTGATATGAACTAAAATAAATAGATATGAAGGTGGATAGATATCCCCAGACCGTTATGGGTTAATACGAAGATCTAAATACGAAGACTTGCTAGTAAGATATATATATATATATATATATATATATATATATATAGAGAGAGAGAGAGAGAGAGAGAGAGAGAGAGAGAGAGAGATAGATAGATGGATGGATTTATGGATAGATGGATAGATAGATAGACGGACAGACAATGGGATTTTACCTGGTAGGGTCCTGATCCTTTCGAAGTTATCTGGTCACCACCTTTTTTATGCATTTTGTAGTGCCCTCTTGCGCGATAACCACGGTTGCTGGAACACCTTCAAAGTTGGATCTTCCATTTTCTCTACCATTCCAAGCGGCTGTCAAGACGTCATGGGCCTGCACGGCAGATAAAGGCCATCTTACGACCTGGGGATTTGCAATGTCCAAGACGGTACATCCAAGCAAAGACAATAGGAATGCTTAATGCTTATCTTTCGAAATAGGATGACACAGTAATCGTCTACTGTGTCTGACTAGGGTCGTAAGACATGGGGGAGTGATGGGCCGGCCCATGACGTTTTGAAAAGGGTTGGGGAGGAGATCTCAACATAATCTCCGGATTATGGCACCAGGTACTTCTGGACGCTAACCCATCTAGGTACTGACCAGGCTCGACGTTGCTTAACTTTGGTAATTTTTTCAGTTTACGTTTTTGTATCTTATTAGTTTTGCTGGGTATTGAGCAATTTTAGAAGATAGTTCCGTCGAGTGCATCTTCTTATGTGGATTATCTTTTGCATTTTTGACTACAGAGTGGATGAGATTAGTTCTTTCCAACGATTGGCCAAGTTCTAGGAACAGTTTCAACGAGACATATTTGCTCATTTTCAATTGACAATTATACTCAAAAGTTGTTTTTGATTACACGCAAAATGCCGGCGTTTTCACAAATCTCGCGTACCAACGAGATTTCACTTGCGAGCCCCTTATAGTACGCGTGCCCCGGCTCGAGAAACAGTAATCTAAGTTTTGTATCCCCGTTTCAGGGGCTTTTTATTCTCTAGCTTATTAATGATTTAATAGCAAATGAAAACGAGTTATGTTTTAGGTTCAAAAATAAAATTGTGGGGTATATTCAGGTTTAGGGACGCATTTTGATGAAATTCATTTATTTTCTCTGATGAATTTAATACCACAGCATCAGAAGGAATTATTCAGTAATAAGCATGAGTGGAGTCTTTTGATGCTAACCTCTCCGTCCAATGAAGACTGAGCCTTTCTCTATGTCTTCTTCTGTCCGTAAACAATGGACTATTCCATCTTACGGTCACAATTTTGTCGATAACTTGACCACTATTTGAAACAATGGACTCTTTTTCTAAAACGAGTTCAATCACTTTTTAATAAAATCTCCAATGAAATTGATAAAAAGTAAATATTTATTCACTCTCTTGACAGCTGTAAAGTATATATATATATATATATATATATATATATATATATATATGTATATATATATATTTAAAATGAATATATGATCTGACAGAATGATTCTGAATTGCGTTACATCATACTGAAGCTCTCATTTGAAATGTTCTCCTGTTATTACACGGTGAATATATTATTTGGTCTTGACAATGTAAATAGAATAAACAAGTAAAGAAATTTCCTGCAGCAGCCCAATTTTTTTCAATTGTTTATTTTATTTACGTTTGCCTAGGCCAAATAATACATCCACTGTTTAATAACGGGTGTTGATTTCGAATAGAGCTTTCAATATAATATAACACAATTTATAATCATATATATATATATATATATATATATATATATATATATATATATATATATATATATATATATATATATATATATATATATATATATATAACGGCATATAGGATAATGGACTAATTCAAGTGAAATAAGTAAATTATCTTTACTCATATGTATACTTATTTTCAAACTTCAGATCGAAGGACTAACAAACAAATATACGTGTGCTTTTGTTAGTCCAAGACAACCTCAGAATAGGTAAAAAGTCTTGTGTTTTTTACTTTACTACTCAACTTATGAAACAGAATGGATTGAGATATTTTTCTTGTACGTATCTCCAAGGCATAAAAAGTATTTCAGCACAAAGTCAGAGAAGTTTTAAGAGCATACTTTAAAGTTTGTTTTTTTTTTCTTCATCAATATATATATATATATATATATATTTAATATTTTATATATATATATATATATATATATATATATATATATATATATATATATATATATGTATATGTGTGTGTGTGTGTGTGTATGTATATTTTTTTTGTTTGCTTGATTTCTTTTCCTTCATTCATTCCCTTCTTCGTTTTCATATTTCATTTTTATCTTTAATGTTGTCTTATTGAAGTGTCGACAGATCTAGAGTGATCACTGAGAACCCAAAGGCGGAACTCTTTGAAAAAGATGCGTTTCTGGATTTGCTGAAGTATTTAGTTGATTACGTTTCAAATGAAACCCTATATTCATGGACATTTGCCACCAGAGTAAGAGTTCTCAGGCTCCCGGGGAAAAATATCTGTCGCTTCGCAGTACAATTCTTTCACGCATGGATGACTGGAAACAACTGGAAATGTTTTGGCATCGGGAGAAAAAAATCTTTTAATAAAGCCAAAACAATAAAAAAAGAAAAAAACTAAGTATAAAACATATAAAAATGAAAATGAAGAATCAAACGCAATTTCCCCCCCCAAAAAAAAAACTGGAAATTCATATTTTTAAAAAATACTGTAAACTTAAAAAAATAAAGTATAAATAAAAGTTTGTGTGAATTACAAATTGCAAATCAAATAAAGAAAGAAAGTGCCAAGAAAAAGTATAAAGAATAAGGAAATTGAGGTAATGTTTCATACGCGTCATGATTTTGGATGGCAAAAAATTACAATAAAAGCGGTTTGTTCAAGAGCACGAAGACCGTTTCAAAAACTGTTTGATTTTTTGTTTTAACAAAAAAAAATTCATAATTCCGAGTTAAACGTCCAACTTGAAAAATTGTTCAGTGACACCAGCGATTAATTAAACACTGGAAGGCATTTAATTTTAATTACTCTTTCTTAATGATCACTCTTTCTATCTCTATGTTCACATTTCATTTCCTTCCTCTTCTTTTTCTCTTCTAATGAGAAATAATCTTCTAATGTTTGTTTTTTTCTTTTTTCCCTTTTTTTCCATTTTTTTTTTTTTTTTTTGCACTTTTTTAATTTTCTGAGTGATTCATTTTCTTGGGCGAAAATTATATTCTCTGAAGTGCTTCCAAAACATAACACAAAACGCAGAACTGAAAATTAAAACAAACGCTGTTATGAAACTGGAATGAGAGCTTCGATTAATTTTCCTTTTCGAAAATTGAATTTATCTACTTTACACACACACACACGCACACGCATGGGCGTTTTTTGTTGGTTTTTTTTTCTTTGTTGTTGTTGTTTTTGTTTTGTTTTGTCTTTTTTCATTGGTTACTTGATCCAGGGAAACATATTTACATTCCATAGACTCTGTTCCAAATACAATATTTACTTGTGTATGATGCAAGAAATTCAAAATTGAAAAAAAGGGGACAAATTTAAGAGGGAGAAGGAGTATTATACCTTTGTGTAAAAGAAATGATAACGTTATGATATATCGCTAATTTTTAGCTACAAAAAGTTAGCATTACATTGTATTCGAGATCGCATTGTATTCAAATGAATACCATAGTATTAAGCACGGGGACAGAAAATAGGGATTTGTGAAATCTCAGAAATTTCAGTAATTTCATGAATCCTCATTTTCGCAATCAATGATGTAGGGCAGACGGGCTCAATTTAACGTGAAGTTCAGAGAAACAACGTAATTTTCTAAAAAAACTGTCGACTGAAAAGGACTGCCATCTTGTGTGGATATTTAGCATAACGCAGCCTTTCTCTCGCCAATGTGACTGAAAGGCTGATATGATAAATCGCAATACTTACGCCAGAAACCAATGATTTTTCGGACGTGTTATTGTGTGAGTCTTCTCCCATCAATGATATCAAACCAATGAAGACCAGAGATATATTATCTCAATAAAAATTGTACATATATATATATATATATATATATATATATATATATATACATGTGTCTGTATGTGTGTGTGTGCGTATATGTTTGTGTGTGTGTGTGTGTGTGAATATGTATATATGTATGAGTATATATATATATATATATATATATATATATATTAAGTTCTACAAACGAATTATTCGAATAGAAAGTTATATCTACTTATTTTAACAGAAAACTGTCTTTAGTTCGTATATATAAGCATACTTACATATACAAACAGATAGATCGATAGTTTTAAAAACAGAGAGGAATGTACTCGGACACTCAGATATGAATCGGTACAAGTATTGTTTCCACAAATTTCAGAAGTAACTATGTATATATATATATAACTTAACGGATGTTTTGTACTCAGGGTCTTCTTGCAAAGATATCAAACCAATTGAGTCGAAATACATCATCAACATCCTTCCAGCGTCTATCGCTGGACGTAGACCTTCCCCAGGATTCTCGAGACCTCTCTATCATGGGCACGCGGACGCCATATTTCCTGAACTTATATAGTTCATCACACCATCTCATTTTTTGTCGACCACAGTTTTGCATATGATCTCTCTGGATCAACATTAATATCCAGTGGTTTTCTGATATTCTTGCAATATAACCAGTCCATTGCCATTTGAGTTTTCTGATGTTTTCTCTGATCCCTCCTAGTTCAGATTTAATGTTCTCTCTCGTGGCCTCTCCATGTGATGTTCCGCATGATTCTCTCGTGTAACCATTGCCCGGTTCTCAGTTTGAGAACAAATCTTTTTGGCTTGGTTCTGTGTTTCAGCACCATAGATGATAATTGGGCAGATGCATTGGTTGTAGGCCCTTCTTTTTAAAATCAATGAGATTTTCTTGTTGTTGGGTGAGTTTGCTCTCCTGAAAGCTTGCCAATTTAGAGTGATTCTTTGCTTGATTTCTTCTTCTCTCAATAATCTCATGGAGATTCGTTGTCTGAGGTAGACGTTGTGGTTTACTTTCTTCAGCTCTGCATTTTTAATTTTGAAAGTTGTGTCCTTGTCTTCAGCATGTTTGTTACTCATGACATTTTTTTTACTGAGCTTCATATGCAGACCAATTTTCTTGCTTTCTTCATCCAGATCGCCTGGCATATTTTGGAGATCACGGAGACTTCCACCAGAAAGAACAGATTATCTAAGGTTACATAGGTATCCACCGTGTATTCTGATTTTTAGCCCAGTCTAAATTTCGGAAAATCATCTTGTGGCAGGCTGTGAATTGGCAAAGGTGAAGATTTCAAATTGCTCGTTTAGGCATTGCCAACATAAGGTTTCTACGACTGTGGTGTAATGGTTTGCTAGCTTGTCTCGCAGACCATTTGGGTTTTTTTAGTGATTTCGATCTCAATGACTCCCCACGACCGTGTGTTTGGGCCAGGCTATGCTATACTAAATAAATATCATGTAGGTGCGTAACAAGCCGTATCTATAAGATGTTTGAAAATTATATATAATGAAATATATGCGGGAAAAAAGTTCTACAGAACAAAACATTCAAAAAGAAGCATTCAATTCTTTATATAATAACTACAAACATTCTTTAATTCATATGTATATTTACATATAAAGCCAGATAGATTGAAGGTTATTTAAAAGAGAGAGGGATGCACACAGATATGAATCGGTACAAGTATTGTTTTCCGAAGATAGTTTACTTTTAAAAACAGCTATATTTATAAATATATATATATATATATATATATATATATATATATATATATATATATATATATATATATATATGTATGTTACAGCTTATAGATATTTGCTCATAAAAACTGTATGTTTGTAAGAATGTGGAAAATGTCGATTGAAGCCAAAATGTTTTGAACGCCAGAAATAAAGCGAGTAAACAAATCCATTATGTATGTATTTGAATGAGAAAAGAAAAGCAAACGAATATCAATAAAATCTTGATAATTTTTTTTGGGGGGGGGACTATGTTCCATTTCCTCTTCCTGACCACCACACAAACACTGACTCAGTCATTCTTTTATTTATATATATATATATATATATATATATATATATATATATATATATATATATATATATCAGGGATACCTGGCGTTGCCTGGGGGGAGAATAACTCAAAATATAACCTAAACAGAAAAATATGTTCTTTGATATATTTCTTCTTACGCAGCACAACAAATGAGGAACGATTTCGGATGGAAAGTTGCTGCAATGGTAGAAATATTTTGATGAGCAAATGATATCGTTGCTTAGTTTGACAAGGTTTCATCAGTGTTTCTCTCATTGGATGCCAGCATGAAAATGTTTAATTGTAGATTCAACCCTAAAACAACCATTGTATAGTTGTCTATTAAAAAAGCTTGGACAGGTCAGGTGAAGACCAGCCATCTTGAGAGATTGCTTTGTTATAGTGAAAATCACCTCACATTAACTCAAGTTACCTCCAGCATTAATCCCACATTGTCTATAACTCTTATTGTGCAAAAATTTACCCATAAGCAAAGTTTCTGCATCCCAGTTGCAAAATAGAGAAATCACTAAAATAACCATTTCAATGACCGTTTCAAATGGTGGGTAAGATGTATCTCAACTGCAAAAATTACTACTTTCAAATGGAAGAGTCCACAGTTACAAAGAGCCGAGATGATCGCACTGATCATGATATAAGTAGATGTAGGAGGTCTGTCCAGAAATTACGCAGCTATTTTGAATATCTAGAGAATCGGTTACGTAGGCTTGATGAAACTTGGCAACCTGGCAACTTACTATGCACGTGCGAACAGACGCTCTCGCATAAGGTTGCTCAGTCAGCATTTGTATTTTAGTGTAGGTGCATCGTCGTTAGGTATAGATTAGCGAGCTAGTGTGGGAGGCCATCACTACAGTGAAGTGAGTTGGATCCTCACTAAGTGCTGCATACTCGTGGCCTTGTGGCAAAACTAAGCGGTGCTTATTAAATATCTATGTGTCCTTTATTGATCTTTGTTGACTGTATTTGGGGGCTTACATCCAGATTAGGTCACGTGCCCATGTTTTCATGTTCTGTTTTATTCGTTACATATCCCTGTGTGTGTATGCATGTGTGAGTGTCCCCTACTTTGCTTCTGTGTACGTGCCTCAGTATGCGTATTCAGGTATGTGTACGCCTGCACGTGTGCACATGCATGTATGTGCTCTTTTTGCTATGGCCGTGGATGTTTCATCCTTTTGTTTAAACAACCGGAAGGAACACCTAATGACGTAGAATGGACTTTAAGAGACGGCGGAAGCGCACCGCAAACCCTTGGCACACAACTCATATAATGGCGCTTTGGAAAGCGAACGGAAACACAATGAAGCCGGTTGCCGGATGAGAGAAGGTTGGGGAGGTTCGGAAAAAGGCACATGATTGTTGTGACGTTCATTGGGGGGGGGGGGCTTGGACAATTATTAATAACAATAATAATAGTCGTGTTGGTAGTCATTTTGACTGTAACGATAATAGTGATGGTCGTAATGATGGCAGCTGTGATCAGAGTAATGGGGTGAGAGCTGGGTGAACACGCTCATGGTCATGGTGGTGGTGGGGAAGATATTTTGTTTTTATGGTGTTGGTGGTGGCGGTGGAAAAAATTTTATGGTGGAGGAACGATTTTGCCTTTTATAGTGATGGTGGGAATACGTTACTTTTAATTGTGACTGTAGTGGTGGTGGGAAGGTGATGCTTTTTATTGTAATGGTGGTGGCTATGGAGAAACAATTTTACTTTTAATGGTGGTGGTGGTGGTGGTGGTGGTGGAGAAGCAGTTTTGCTTTTTATGGTGTCGGTAGTGATGACAGAAATGTAATGCATTTAATGATGATGGTGACGGTGGAGGAGGAGGTTGAAAGGTGTTGCATTTTATGTTGTTGGTGGTGATAAAAAGATGATGTTGCTCATCATAATGTTGTTGGTGGCGTTGGGAAAGTATTGCGTTTATGATAGTGACAGTTTTCGAAAGTTGATTCTTTCTTACAATAATAAGTTGTGGGGGACGGAGAAAATATGATGTTTTTTTTCAAAATGGCGGAAATGTGGTGTTGGTCATTGCAATGGTGGGATAATGACGAAGGAACAGTGACACTTTTCTTAGTGGTGGTGGCGTGATGTTGGTAAAGTTGAATGATAACGTTGGTGGTGGAGGAAAAGTGATGCTTTTATGGCGTTGAAGGTGCTGGTTTTCCGTCCCAAGGCAAGAGAGCCCAGTCTGCCCTGCTATTTTATCCATAGCTGGTGGGATGAGAGATGGATTTGTATCCTTCCCAAGGATATTAGTGCAAAAGGAACGTATACAGGCTCGATAGGTGTTTGAACTAGACTCGCTGATTCCATTGTCTGCACTGTTAACCGTTACGCCTTTTGCACCTGACTGTGGTCAAAGAAAGGTATTAATCTGCTTCTTTTTGTTTTTTTTCTTGGGTAATCTGGGGGATCTAAAGACGGTAATGACGTTCCTGGTGGCGATTGTAATGATAAAATGCAATGAATAATTATTGTCAATAATGCTTCAGTATTTGTGGGAAAAGTGATTTTGATAGTCATGGTCGCAGTCATCATAGGATGAATATTTGTTGATCTCTCCCAAAATTAGTGCCTAATCCTATTCATTTGACGTCTGCTGTTGAACATGGACCTTCCCCAAAACTTGACTGACCCCTCTATCATGGGCGTCGCGTAGGCAATACATAAGGGACTCGTCAATTTCGTCGAACCATTTTATTTTTGTTAGCTACTATTTTACATGTGATCCACATTCTGAGTCATGCGGCTGTCTGATCCTCTTACAATATGATCTGCCCACTGCCATTTGAGTTCTCTTAGTTGGACTGATTAATTTCCTTGCTTTTGTTGCTTTTTATCATATGTTTCAGTCAGTGGGCCCCCGGCCTACCTCGGGTGTCATAAACACTTTGTCTTAAACACTTTGTCCGTGGCAGTCTCGAGGATTAAGCAGAGCACAAATCCGAAATCAAGATTTTACCCCTATCACCGCCTTTTGGTTATTTTTTCAGCAATATTCTTAAATCAATTCGTAGTAATTGACATTTTACTCACTTATGCTCTCTGGTCGAGTCAATATGTTTCCGTGGTTAGTTTTTATCGAGCATTTTGAAGACTCGATTTGTGATCATTTTGGTAGGAAGTACGTCGATGGAAGTGAGCAGGCTTATTGGCCTGTAGTTGCTACGATTTTTCGGTTTCCCCTTTATATATAACAGCATGATGATTGCAGTGTTCCAATCTTCAAAGACTTTACTCTGAGAGCCATGCAATATACACAGGAAAAAATCATGCTGAGCATCACATGGTGAAATCCCAAAACAGCAAAGTATATTACAGAAAAAAAAAACAAGAATTAGAGATATGGCGTGACGAACTAGACAAATTCTGAAGGTATTGATCCTGCGACGCCCACGATAGAAAAGTTCGATGAATCTTTGGGAAGCTCTATGTCCAACGACAGACGCTGCTGCTGCTGCTGCTGATGATGATGATGATGATGATGATGATGACGATGACGATGATGACGATGATGATGATGATGATGTGTCCAAATTAGTACTCCCTTTACCACAATTGGGAATTGAATTGAATGAAGTCGAAGAGAGTTTACTCTTTGTCAATAGCTTAATGGAAGTGTCGGTTGTTGGCGATAAATACGACCATGGCCGTGGTGTAATCAGGCTGGCATTGATAAAGGGGTAATGGTATTAGTGATGGTGATGATGCTAGGGGGGCCATGACAGTGTCGGTAGCGGCTGTGATTAAAGTTGGGTCCAAGGGGGAAAATCATTTACCGTGTTTGAATGATTGACTCCTTTTTGAAAAAAAAATCTCTCATTTTCATCCCCCCAAGGACCGACCATGTTTTAGTTATCTAATTCCTGAAAGTAGCTATTCTTTTAATGCCTCTTTTCTGTTTCCATCTCTCATTCTAACGTTTTACCTTCTCATTCTTCTATCTTCCTCTCTGTCCCATT
>OY735204.1:51083009-51608009 GCA_963457665.1 Thysanoteuthis rhombus | reverse complement strand
ACACTACGGCCCACCTTATAAAGGAGGGAACGAGTTTCATCAGACCTGGCGACCTTCTTACATTGATAGATGGTCCAGTCCCGACGCTCGCGAATGCTTTGAAGACGCTTCCATTGATAAACATTGGTTAGCATGAATGTCCTAACGGGCCTGCTGCTATGCAGCTCCATACGCAACAATGATCGATGAAACATGTGTTGTGGGGCAATCCCCCTTACACGTTGATTAAAGCTGTCAAAGTATCCCTCATGTTGGTTTGTGATCCATATATATATATATATATATATATATATATATATATATATATATATATATATATATATATATAGTAGGTTGTGGATTCGCTACACAAACTAGCTCATGTTTCGGCCCTCTCTGGGCTTCTTCAGGATTCGCCTGTGTGTATGTGTGCAGATGGTCAGCAACCTAGTCTGGCAGATATTTACTTCTGCAGCAAACTCGAATCTCATCAGATGCTCGATTCTATTACCTTGTGCCAGATTGGGCTAAGTTTAGTAAATAGCTATATATTTATTTAGCCCCAAACATGGACACGCAAAAAAAACAAAACGTTTTATGTTTAATACAGAATGAGATATTATAGTACTATATGCAAATGTTTCTTGTTGGTATAATCAGTTGTTTAGCAAATAACCATTTGGGGTATTTAAAAACAAAATACTTGTTTTAACACGTACACGCACACATACATAGATAGATAAAGAGAGAGGGGGAGAGTGCAAAGAATGGTGCCTTTTACTGATTATATTTTATTAGAATAGTTATTGTTCTTGAAGATCTTTATCTGCTATTCCTTATAACTTCTACCTTTAGCATTGTGTCTTGTATACATTTTAGGCAGTATTTGAAGCCGTCAACCAAAACTGTCAACATTGGTTTCTTCAGCTTTCAAATGAATCTGGCTGACTGGCAGGTTATCTATCGCGTGCACAGGCGACACCAATGGAGGTCGGGGAATGAAACTTAAAACATGTATTCCTTATCATGTCCATAAAAAAAAAACTTTTTTTTGTTTTCCTCAACTCCCGACCGAAAGAAATAAGTTTTTAGTAAAGTGTTCAATTTAAAATGTAAGACTATGCTAAATCGGTCCCGTAGTTCGTGTCCTGCAGCATTCGCGCTTGCCTTTTGAAAATTTGAACTTTTTTTTAGAGATCACGGTACATCAAAGGGTGGAATAAGTTATTTGTTCATCGATCAGACAGTTTTCCAATTTTTAGTTGATCTCTGCCAACACGGAATGCTGCCAAAAGACAATGGTCACGAGACGGTTTCTACTGGATAGCTAACCAGACCTGTTTTCGTTTGTATTTAGTCCTTTGAAAATGTTTCAAAGGTTAAAATCCATTTCGGTAACATTCAGTATTCCACTTTGGTGTCGCAGATGTACGACGGGAGAAGAAGATAATTGAGTGAATCGACGAGTCATTAGTTACAAGGAATATGATTTAGGGGAGAGGAAGGAAACGGTGTATTGAAGAAAGAAAGAAAGAAAGAAAGAAAGACAGACAGAAAGAAAGAAAGAATGAATGATTGATTGATGCAAAGAGAAAAAGGAAGAATGGACTAAGACCGAAAAAAAAGAAGGAAGGGGAAATGAAAAAGGGAAAACAAAGATCGGAAAAGTAAAAAAAAAGAAAGAGATGATATAAAGAAAAGAAGAAAAAACAGAATAAAAAGGGCAAGAAAGAAAAAATGAAAGAAAAAGAGAAGGTGAGGAGGAGAATATTGAGGAAGGCAAGCAAGAAAAAGAAAGGCAAAGAAAAGAATGAGAAGAGATGTAAGGAAAAACAGTGAAGAGGAAAGATTGAAAAGAGAGGAAATGGGTAATAAGAGCGAAAGAAAACGAATTCAAAGAATGAAAAATAAGGAAATATACTTTATTCTTCCTCATCATTTTCTTCTGTTTTCATTTCATTATTATCTTCCTTGCTTTCATTCATTTTTCCGCTGTCTTTTTTCTTATATCGTTGGCTTTTTTCTTTTAAATGAGAAAAACAGAGAACGAGAGAGTAAAGAAATAAAAGAAAAGAAAAAAATAACGATAAAGGAAGAGCAGAGAGAAAGAAGGAAAGAAAAGAAAGAAAAAAGAGCTGAAAGTGAGAAAAGAAAGGAAAAATGAAAGGACACATTTAAAAAGAAACATTACCGAAGTCCGTCCTCAGTGACGTCATTGTTGCTCACAAAGGAAACACTTTGGCTCAAGACTGAGCACCTCTCACCATCAATTGGCAACGACTAATGGATGCATTGATCAGAAATTCTGTTGACAGGAAACCTTTAATGGAGGCCCGAAGATCTCTGTGGAGCGAAACCCGCACTCTTTTGTTCAGGATGGCATATGCACGCGGCCTTCGTGTCAGCGAAGAACAGCAATGGATGCGGCCGAAGTTGGGAGGGTCTGGGTATAAAAAAGGACGGGGGTGGGGGACAACAAGTTGGGGGGTGCCTCTAGAGGCAAGAATAGATACAGTTAGTGCTAAAAGTATCTGATACATTTCGAAAAGTCAATTTAACATCCTGACAGAATTCTGACCAAAGATTGAAAAAGACAAAAATGAAAAAAAAAATACTGAAACATTGAACATAGAAAAGCTATGTTTAAAAGTTTAAAAAATCTTTGGCCCTAATTCACTCAATTTTGAAGGTATTATAAGAACGTTGAAATAAACTTTCTGAAAAGTTTCGGATACTTTTTGCACTAACTGTATCAGATTGGCTAAATGATTTTGAAAATATACGAATGAATCATGTGCAATAATCCTGAAAATCGGTTTGAAAACAACTCTTTCAAACTATTGGATCAGTACTCTGAGAATTTAGATGAAGCTTTTTTATTGCAAAATTGACTTCTTAAATCTCTTAATGTTTGAGATTTCAATCCTTTGAAGATATATTCAAGATGTAGACTCTTTTATGCCGTTTTCAAATAAATTATTACGCCGGTACTTGAGAGAATGTCTTCGTTTCAACATAGGAATTATGTGATGTGTTATATTACTTGGAAACTCTATTTGAAACGACTTCCCGGTATTACACGGTGAATGTACTATTTGGCCTAAACATCGTCAAAACAAATAGAGCAGACATGTACTGTGAATGAATATAATGGGAATTCAGACATGAAGCAGTTATTTGGGCATTCGCATCACTGTCAGCTGTTTAGCTCAATGGTTAGAGCAACGCCACGTTGATGCGGTGACCTATCGGTTGCAGGATCTATTCCGGCAGCATTCCCATTTTCTTAAATTTTCATTCTTTTATACTTTGTAGGCCAAATGATATATTCACCATGTAATAACGGAAGATCATTTAAAATAAAGTTTCAAAGCAATATAACATATTGATGTGGTATATCCATACATACAAACGGAGACATCTTATTAAGAACTCGTGTGATGAATTATTCCAAAATAATTATATGATATATATATATATATATATATATATATATATATATATATATAAGATCTTATCCTACCCATAAGTGTTGATGGGTAGACATGGAGACAATCGCAATTCAGAAGTCGACATTAAATTTCAATTTCAATAAATTTCTCTAAACGTTCATGAAAAGCGGCAATTTCAATAAATGTTATGGTAATGTTACAATTTTCATAACTAAGTAATGTTATTGATGGACAGAATTTGTAATATGTGTATATACTTGGAGCTATCCAGTATATATGGGATGGGAATTTGTTCAACATGAGCGAGCCGAATATAATACGGACTTCCAAAAACGAATAAAAACTCAGAAAACTGCTGTATACAAGAGGATTGCTTCGAATGAGATCATAGAAACTAGGTGTTAGGGTATGATTTTTTCATGGTTATATTCTTCTAACTTCTGAATAGTACTTGGTAGATAGATAGATAGATAGATAGATTTACTGAGTTACCCAGCGTTGCCCGGGGGAAGTATTAGATAATTAAGTGTCATGTACTAGGTTGGAAAGAAAGTTGCTTTTTGTTAAGACAAAAAACTAATGTTTATTTTATAATAGATATCATATTCAGTCAAAATGAGATTTCCCTTCTAGTAATTAAGTTAATAATGCCTTTTGTATAGAACCCTTTGGGTTTAGTGTGTGTCATTTTTTTCATAATTGGTGAAATGTTTCTCGTTCAGTAAACGATATAAACTTCTGAAAGAGTGATCATATGACGGTCTTGTGAGTAAGGAGAATGAATGAAACATCCATATTTAGATTTATAATCTTCTCCTGGGTGCATAATGCAACATGTGGTCATACATGTCATATCATGTAGGATTTCCGATTGACCAATGAATCTCGATTTTTTAGCAATTACTAGCGTTATGCATCAAATTGACAACGATATATCTCTGTAGAGACTGTGTCATTACGGTTTAACACTTCATGATAGGCAGAACCCTTCATATCCCACGAAGCAAAAAGTATTACCTTTTCAGAGTGAAATTCTGGTGCAGACACGGGCCTTTCTTTGGGTCGTAACCATTGTCTCTCTCGCAGGATATGATTATCAAAAGAAACCAAGAATCTCATAGAAAAACACAGAAATCTCAAGACACCGACCACAAGAGGAAAGATCGAAGCAGTCTAGCCAAACAAAACCAGTAAAAAAAACGATGAGAAGATAAAAGAAGATACACGACAGCAGTCATCGTAAAAAAGGAAGGTGCCTAAAAACTTCCTTTTTTTCAAATCTCAGTACAGGAAGAATGCAAATAACTAGTCCGTACGAAAAACATGAAGACCAAACAACGAATAGTCGAAAGCGCTCAAAAATTCTACAAAAACCTCTATTCCTTCCAACGAAGGACAAAAAACAATGAACAAGATATTCGAATCACTAGTAATCAGTTCAAAGATTTCCTAAAAGTTACTCCGTGGGAGGTGAAGCAAGCCATCAAACAACCAAAAAAGGTATGGTCCCTGAACCAGAAAACATATCCATAGATGTGTTCAACAAAAAATTAACCATTCTATTCAACTTCAAACTGAGTAAAAGTTCCAGAGGATCGAAACACTACAATCATAATTCTATTACTCAAAAAACGAGCCCGACAGATCAAAACAACAATAGACCAATAAATATACCCAACTGCATCTACAAACTTTTTGATTACTATCCGAATCCACCAATACGCTAGATGAAAACCAATACAGGGAATAAGTTGGCTTCAGAAGTAGCTACTCCACCACTGATTATCTCTTTTTGGTAAAGCAACTAAAAAAAAGCAGCAGAAAATCAAATGTTACTTGCTGCAGCATTTGCTGACTTCAATACGGCGTTCCACTCAGCGATGATATCTCGCTACAAGGCGTATATGTCAGTCTTGAAACATCAAACGGTATAACAATTCTTTTATCAGGCAACATAAAGACCTTGAGTCCTCTAAGTCCGAAAAGGTGGTACCTGCTCACCCAAATCCTTTGCAGCCTGCCTCAAGATGATCTTCTGAAACCTGAACAGGGAAAATAGAGGAATCAGGATAAATGGTGAATACCTTGATTTGCTGACGACATCGCCCTTTTTGTCGAGAACCACCATGATCTTCAAATAATGCTAGAGTAACTGAATGAACAGGCAAAAAACTCGGTCTTCATATGTTTAGTAAAACGAAGATCATGTACAACAAATATGTAGAGGACAAAAACACAACGATAAGAATCAAAGATGCTGAAGAAAGTAGACCACTATTTATACCTAGAAGAAGGGATCTCCATGAAATCCCCAATAGAAGAAGAAACCAGGCAAAGAATCACTCTAGGTTGGCAAGTTTTCGGTAGAGTAAGTTCAATCTTCAAAAACAAGAAAATCCCATTAGTCCTTTATAGAATGGTATAAAAACAATGTGTCCCCCCGATATATACGTATGAAACAGGGAACCTAACCAAAATACTGACCCCCAAACCTAGAACCATGTTCTGCGCACAGGAGAGAATCATGTTCAGCCGCACTTGGAGAGATCACAAGACAGCACAGTATATTAGAGAAATGAAAACAGAAGTAATCGATCTCATATAATCCATTAAAAATTACCATGGCAATGAGCTGACCCAGTTACCGGGCAACCGCTTGCGAGACTGTGGCCAGCATAAAAAATAAAAATAAGATGGCAAAATGAACAAGACAAGATAAATGTGTATAATCTGAACTCACTTTTAGGTTCAAAACAATCCAGATTTTCTTCAAAGGGACATATTTCTGAAAGAGAAATGATTGGAACCCCAGACTTGGTGGTTAGATTAGTATTACATAATCGAAAAATAACCTCAAATTATCATAGCAAAAATGTAACAGGACTTTCTTTGCTACCAAATGGTAAATTCTACAACAGAGCTTCTCGAAGTAGGGATCACAGCGGTCCAATGCAAAAGTTGACCTTGCATGAATATACCAGAATTGACTTGACCATGAATTGAACGTTTCATGACATTATAAGTTTGTTACACCAATCATATGTTCATTCTTGGGACAAGTTACTCCTATACACAATTTTACGTAGGGTGTAGCTGTCTTTGTTGAATTTCAAAATGCTAAAATTGACCTGACCTAAATTGATCATCAGAGATTATCGCCATCCATCCAATGTTCATCCTGGGTTACTCTAGTGCACAAATGTGCAGCCTGTAGGGTGAAGCCATCTTCATTAAATTTGAAAATGCAAAGATTTGACCTGACCCTACAAAATTGGAACTGACCTTAAATCTACCTGAGCACCATCTATCCTATCCTAGGGTCATGTTACCCCTGTATACAAACTTTGAGCTAATCAGATTTGAAAATGTCAGAATTTACCTGTCCCAAAATTGACCTTTTGAGGTCATCAGAGGCCATCTCCACTTATCCTATGTCCTTCCTGGTGTCAGTCGTGCAACCGTTTTGGTCAACAAAAATCATAGTCAGGAACAACTATTCTGCATCTTTATAGCATAAGAATTGTTTAGTATGTATATCTTTGCCTTTAAAACCATACACTGAAGAAGGTTGAAAGTGTAAACTTCAGTCCACAAACAAACCAAAAGTTTTATGTAACGAAAGAATAAAAAAATGATGAATTCTTTCATTTTGGTTTTGAATTTACTTGTACACCACACACACACACACACACACACACACACCACGCACACACACACCACGCATACACACACACACACACACACATATATATATATATATATATATATACATATATATATATATACATATATATATATATATATATATATATATATATATATATACATATATATATATATATATATATATATATATATATATATATATATATATATATATATATATATATATATATATATATTCTAGAAAGATTTACAGCTTTAAGCACTAAACATTTTTAAAAAACTTCTTCAAAAAATATTTGTGTTATTTCAGTCACTTATTTCCCAATATCTGTCATGTGTGTAAATTTTCTCTTTTGGGGATATATATATATATATATATATATATATATATATATATATATATATATATATATATATTTATATATATAATTGGATTGAGTAACCATAGGATCCGGTTAGTGTATGTCTATAGGGATAAGCAATTATGTAGTTCTTTAGCAGTGATATTTTGTCAAAAACATCAGTAGGAGTCCTTGAAGACTATAATGGTTCATTACCGATTGCATATTCTGTTTCACTTAAAAATGGGTTCATTTGAAAATTTATTTCAAGTGAAACAGAATGTACAATCTGTAATGAACCACTGAAAAGATTTTCACTCATATTAAGTAAAGATATTTTCACCAAGTGAGTATTGCAGATTTTACAAGTACTCGCATGCACTAACTGAATGGATTAGAAATATTGAGTTGCACCACACTACCGATTGGAGGGGATCAACATAACTTGCAAACCATTGATTGGAACCTGGGATTTTACAAGGTCTCACGCCACCAAAGCACCGTTACCACAGTTTTGACCACAAGGCCCCGCCTAGACATCCATTCATTTCTTGTCGTTTGCACCAAGGGGATTCGGGTTAGGGAAGGGGGCCTTTTGGATCGCGTTATGGAGCGAGGTGTACAAATCAGCCCCCTCTTTGGGAGGATTAATGAGATCGCCACGGTCGGCTTTCTACATGATCACTAGCTGCTTACTGCGCCTAGTATTCCAAAACGGTCACCCTTTTGTTAATGATCAGGCACGACGTTTCTCAACTTCGGTGATGGTGCAAGAACCGGCGTATCAAAATCGATTTGTCCGTAACTGCCCAGAAATCGATTTGAACAACGAACTGAAACAGATAAATAGATATCAAACAAATTAAGATAGATATGAACAGACCAAAATAGATTGGACTAAAATTTACTAGCCAAGTAAGTAAGTAAGTGAAAGGACAGGACCATCCAGAAGACAAATCCTAACACTTCGCCTCTCATTATGGATTCTATGGATTGATAAGAAAAGTTTGCCGTTTGAGGAGAGGTGATGGAAATGGCGAAACTTGCCCCCACTGTTCCTTTAATCTGATTACAGAGGATAAATGACCGGAAAACCACGCGTCTTTTTCCCGCGCTAATGCTATTAGACGCAGTTCTTCGACACTACTCCAATCCTATCAGCGTTGAAAAATTTCTGCCGAAATACTCAACATTGTTTGCACGAAATTTTCAAGAGAGCGGGACTTTGGAATGGAAAATTGGATTGAAAACTGAACAAGTGGACGCTTTCTCTTTATGTGTCCTTCTTTTTATTTTCTTCTACTTTTTTCCTCCCCTTTCCTTTTAGTCAGATGAATGAACGACGCATTTCGCTGACTGAGATGAACCGTTTAGAAGCAACATCCCTGCCCCCCAACATCGACTTTCTCAAATGAGAAAAGGAGTCGCACAGTTACTAAACAATAATGAAAATAAAGTTCGGTCGGCTCCTCCCGTGTGACAGATGATTGCATATTATATATTTGTATAACTTTCCTCTCTCCGTTCCGTCTCTTTTAGTCGTTTCGCCAAGTTGAATCACACGAATTACAATTTGAACAACGTGCGGATTGATGGACATTTTGTTGGAGGGAACATTTCGCCTGAGTAAACCGGGGTATGCGTCCATGTAACCTCCTCTGTGCGTGCTTCTGACCAGAAGGTTGAGGAGTAAGTAAATACAGTTATAACCCTCTCTACGGAAGTTCAGTTCACGCCGATTTTTCGATTTCACGATTGTATTCTTTGAGAGCCATTGAAATGTTTCATGTGAATATTTTTTTCTGAGATTTTCCAAAGAATTTAATCAATTCTTGAAAATATTTTGGATATTTTTAATATTCATCCTACATATGAATTTCAAAAAATCATTTTGTAAATATATAATAGATTTCAATAAGTAAAATTAATAGTATTTTAGTTTATGTTGTAGTTTTAAATCTTTTCAGACCATTCATTAAATTTGGAGAAAAAAATATATATATATAAATATATAAAAAAAATATATAATATATATAATCTTTCAATGATAGACCTTTTTTTACAATGTAAACACATCTCAGTTCAGTTTGATATTTATTGAGATGTTAGAGATTTAAATAAGGGGAGATTACTGGGTTGAAAAATCATTCTCGCTATTTCCTTTTTTTTTTTTTTTTTTGATAAACTTTTTCAATAATAAATCCAGTGATCAAATTTTATAAAATGTCTTAAAGCCTAAAATATGGAAGTTTGTTTTTTAATCTATTTAAGCTCTCAATATGAAAGTTTTAAAAATGTCATTAAAGCCTACAAAATGAAAAGGTTTATTACAAGGATAGATAATGAGCAATTGCAGTGAGGTAGTCCATAAGAGCTTACTGAATTTCACGATCATTAAATATAATCTGAAGTCTCTGGAGAATGATGGTGGTCTACAATCTTTCAGGTATATGCTGTCCATATGAAATTCTGGTTACTACACGGTCGTTGCCAGGAAGTGATTTTCTGTTTTCACGGCGCCGATTCTAATTAGCTTGCAAACTGCTACCCTCCGCCCTGCAGTAGCCTTGCACATTTTATTCATCACGGTTTTTTTCTAGGGAACATTTTCACAGATCTCTTTCATTATGTTGTGGGGACAACGGTAAAAAAAAAGATCAGTCATGTTGTAGGGGATTTATTGAGGCAGACAGGGCATAAAAAGTCAAAAACTCTCAATATAGTATGAAGCAAAGAACGATTTATGATATGAAAAGAAGAGGAAATTCGTTGAGTCGTTCTTCTCTTTCAATAATTGTCGGGATTTTGATCATTTGCGATTCGCGTTATGGGGTTTGAACCTTTTGACTTTTTGACAATGGAGATTTACAGGGTTTCAAGAATTGAATATCTTTTATCTTTTGGGATTTCAACATTCGGGATTATGGTTTTCTAGGATTGCTTCCGGGATTATGACTGGCACCTGATCTGATCTTCTGGCTTTGAGGGGATGGTTGGTCTAGAACTCAAAGTCCCAGAATATTTCATTCTTTTTTATCTTCCAGGAAAACCTCCTGTTTTTACTGATGCCATTTTTGCATGGCTGAAGCCAAGTCGTTGGCACAATTACCATTTAATTACTGTAGCTACTCTGTTTCATCTATTTTCAGAAACCTGTGAGGCCAGGTTATTGTTGCTGTTTTTTGCAATTAAAGGCGGTCTTTAAAAAAGGTAACACCAAGTCAGTAAGGACAGTCTTCATCGATCTGCATTAAAACTTCACTTTGATCTCATATTGGCAATGATACTACGATGGATAATGATGATAACTCGTTAGCTTAGTACAGCACATAACAATTAATATCATCCTTATCCATTATACACACTTCTGGTGATTGGAATGTCTTGCTGAAGGTCAAAAGAGATAAAAATCTCTTGAGCCTTCCACCACCTAGTAGTAATAAATGATGATTAGTTAATTATAGTAAGGATGTATTCATCAAAAGAACATTAATCTACTTATAAACATGCAAAAACATGGAAGGTTATTATTTTTTCCCACATAATGTATAATTATATTCCTTTTTTATAATAGTAGAGACATATTGATCTAATTGGTCTACTCGCCTACCTTTTGTTGTAAGTTACAGCGCAAATATAACAGAAGAAATTCGTTAAACTTTTCCTTGTATGATCAGGACAGTGATAATTTTAAACCTACTTATTTCCAATTTGGACAACGTGTGAATTTGCACATTTCAAACACATAAAGTGAGAAAAGTGATTACAAATAAATATCACTATCCTAGTGACGAGAGCAAAGTTTGTGTTACATTGAAACCCATGAGAATCCATGTTTTTTCCCCATTAAACTCGATTGGACATTAAACAATTAGTATTGTAATTAATCCTAACTTGCAGTTACAAATAGCTCATCACTAATGAACTCGTCTGCTTTTTCTTCTTTCCTTATTTCTAGGTTTCTTTCGCTTTCTCGTCTTCCCCACTTCCAAACCTCAATCCCCCCCCGCTCTTTTATTGAAACTCCTACTCTAGAGTTGACTTTATTTTCTCGCTTGTAACAACAATGACAATGACAGCAACAATAGCCTTTACCGAAATTAGAACGCTTCAATGTTTCTGAGGAGGCTGAAATTGAGCATGCAGTCTTATATCAACCTCCACTAGGAGATTTGTAAATAAATTTAGATGAATTATAACCAACCGACCCCTTTCTCTTACAGACCGCCTTATTTTCTCAGTTTATAATTAGAATTGCCTCAAATCATATCTAGAATAATCAAGATTTATCTATAAAAAAAATATGTAGATACGTCCCTTCCATGGCCAAATTTAAGGATCTTCTTTTAGTTGAATGAATAATGTTTTTACAAAGTTAAAACATATTCAAAATATGTATGCCAAGTCAATTAAGCTTCTGTCAGAGTGGATTTGACCCTGAAACAGTTCTATTTTTCTTTTCTTCTTTATTTCCTTCTGTTTGGGTCTCTTGGTCTTTTACTGTCCTCTTCTCTCCCTCCTTTTTTTTCTTATCTCCTGGATTTTTTTCTCTTCTTTTTCCTTGGTCTTTCTTTTCTTCTACCTTTTTTCTTGTTTCCTTTTAACTCTTTCTTCTCTTTTGTCTCTGTATTTTCTTATTTTCTTATTGTACTCTCTTTTCTCTTTTTCTTCCATCTCTTTCTTTCCTTCTTTTATTATTCATTTATTTTGTCTCTTTCCTTTCTTCTTCTAGATATTTCTAGTCTTTTTTCTTCGGAATCCTCGTTTCTTTTTTTTCTAATTCTTCTTCATTTTCATTCTTTTTCTTTCACTTCCTAATCAATATCTCTCCACTCGTGTCCCTTCTCTCTTTAGTCCTCCCTTTCTCTCTTCATATCTTCATTCTTAGTTCCCTTCTCGGTATTTACTAAGATTAGCCCTGATACAGACACAAGGGAATATTGAAGAAAAGATTGTGTTAGGCCGTCTGTGTCACATCAACATTCCAAACAGGCTTTCTTGCCTTGAAAATCAGAATACGAGGTCCTGGCTTTTACATGATCCCGAATTCTGTCCTCTGGTACTGGGGTCCCCCTTTCTTTTAGTTCTTTTCCTCCCTCTTCTGCATTCTATTATCAGTTTTCTTTTCTTCAAAATGTATTTCTGTCTTTTCTAAAATTGACTTGTAATGTCCATATGCTGACTACGGCTTCATCCCCACTCGGGGCCGGTTTACGAAATGTGAAATTAACTTACAGGGCGGCAAGTCTCCATCACTCCTCACTACTTTACCCACAACCAGGGGGACAGATTGATCCTGGCCTCTCCCAAGGTCGATTGTGCGAAGTGAAAACACACTACCTTAGCTGGGTTTTGAACTCGGCTCGTAGCGTCCATTCCCCGTGCTGTTAACCGTTCGGCCACCCCACATCTCCCCTGACTTTTTTTTCTCTCCTTTTTCTCTCCTCCCTTCATCACAAACTCCCTCTCAAGTCTCCCTCTCCGTTCCCCTCGTAAGAATTTAGATTACACAATGCAAGACTTTTCGCCGACCATGTCTCATTTAAATGGCGCCCTTCTCGCGCATGCGTAATGATTGTTCGAAGGCGTTCCCTTTCCCAGCCGAAGGCGAAGATGCGCGAATCGTTACAAGAAATGACTAAGTACCTACTCACTACCCAACACCACCGACCCTCGCATCTTCTAGAGTTTCGTGCGTCTCTGAGGGGTTCGCATCGCATCTCAAAAAGCCGTGGGACATTCTTCAAACCGCTTAATCTCCTTCGGGCACGTGATGATCGAACGGACATGTCTTGGGAAAATGGATGGACACTTTTAACCCTTTTCCCCGGCCAGCCATCATCATTAAGTGCTAATTTTGTGCATGCAAAGCACCACTGAGGAAAAGATGTGGCGAGTGGGGATGGCTGAGAAAAGGCCACGAAAAATTGCTCCGCATGCGAGCTTCCATACATTTAGCGCCTAAAACTCATTAACACGCTTGTATAACAAGAGACCCTTTTTCTGCCGATAACTTGTGTTAGCAGTCGAGAAATATACGCGGCAACTGGACACTGTTGTTGAGTTACCTCGTGGAAATCATTGTCGTTTTCAGAAAAGGACTCCCGCAAGTGTCCCTTTATCGCTCAAGAAGGACGTAATTATTTGCATAATAGTGGGAATGTTACTCGTCTGGTAAAAACGTTGGTAACTGTTTCTCTCCATGTTAAAGTAAACATGAATGATCCGGGTTCTTGGCACCTGTTTTGCAGAGAGGTTTTCGGGGCTTTTTTCGTAAGTCGAATCAAATATAGAATCCGGACCTCCTAAGTGATTCAAGTCAAACTCGTAAACTTTCCGATTGTACCGAAATCAAAAATGTGATTCAGTTTAGTAAACATAAGGATTAAATGTTGAGTTCAAAACCATTTAACTACATAAAACAGTATTGTAAAGAAATAGGGTCAGAAAATTAGGAAAACTTATTAATTAAATTAAATTTTGATTGCGGTGTAATTAGGGGATAGATTCTACATTTGATTCGGTTGGTCCCTACCAAAAACTTACGTCAAAGATTTTAAAATACGCAAGCGTAAAAAGAAGAAAAGAAATTTAATTCAATAGCAATTCAATTTTAAAGGATCAAAACTTTTCAACTTTCTTCCCGAACGGCCAGTTTTGTATATCTTTTAGTTGTGTTCCAGATCAGTTAAGCAGTCAGATTACTGCAGCTTTTCCAAAAGATGATTCAAATCCTGTGGAAAGTCTGAAATACAAAAAAATAGCTGTACAAGTTATAGCATTTGTGGGCTTTTTTAATAGTCCACACTTGACCAAAATTTCCATAACTGAAGAGAATTAATTTTTCTGTCAGCCTCCCACCAGTATTAGGAGTTAAGGCTATGGTTAAGATTTTCCGTGGTATGCACCGACGAGAAAAAAAAACAGCATTTGGGGTCTTTTCCAGCAAAAGAAAAAAATCCAGCTTAATCTGACTTTTTCTTTTTAGGCTTCTATGCTTTAAAATTATGGGTGTTAGCTATTGATAGAGACTAAGGAAAATATAAAAATCTATTTCTGAGTACGCATGACTTCCTTTGTTACTTTGAATGACGTATGTACACATTTACGTTAATACACACTGGCAGATGGGCACCTACCTTAGTGTGATAGTTAACAAGCTCGTCTCGTCGACTGCATAGCTAGTGTTGTGAGTTCGATTCTCACAAGGTGGGTCTAATTCTGTGGCTTTGGACCAGACTAATTAATGCTCAATAACGGTTGTCTACTATAATGCAATGGTTAGCTATCATGTCTCACAAGGCATATACGCTAGTGTATTGAGTTTGATCCTCACTAGGTGTCCAACAACTGTCGTCTTGCGATAGTTCAAGTTAGATTCACTAAATAGGTGTCCTGACTTGGACGATTATGTATTTCCAACCAGGGCTAGATGCTGGTGTTCGAGCACAGGTGAAATCCAAGACTTCCCATGCTGATTTTCTGAGAAGGAAGGCACTCCCATTTCGAAGATTGGCGTAATCATCCGAATCCCCACTCCCCCTAATTTGGCTTTGTGGCATACCAAGTTAACTGAATATGAATATCAACAATACATACCAGTTGGATTGGCGGATGTTCCGAGGGGCAGCTTTGCAATTTTAGTCTAAATCACGAAGTAATTGATCAAACATAACCATCAAAGATGGCGAAGGGTGCTATCCTTTTTTTTAAACTTTTTTGTACGTATGATTGTTCATGTGTTTGCGTATTTCAGCGCTCCTGGACATACTGTTTTGTCTACAAACTTGAAGACTGTCATCAGCACTCCCCTCGACCCCTTCTTATTCTTTTTTTTTTTTTTTTTTAGGTTTTTCTGACCTCTGGGCCTTATTTTGACAGATTTTTCAATAACATCTAGAGAACCAATGTTTCTTAATGTTTTGTTTTTCTTCACTCCATTTTAGATGTTTTCTAGTGGGAAACAGCAGTGATGTCATAAGTAGAATTTATTCTAACCATATTCATTCTTCGATTGGATCTTTTTTTTTACATGACTTCAAATTTTTTTTCGCTACGGTTGTCCAATTATTGATTGTGATATCGAGTTCTTATTTGCATTTAATGATAAAGATACCCAAAAAATGATTGATACCTTTTGTAATTTTGAGATCTATTATTATTCCGGCAGTTTTTGGACTATCGATATACTTCTTTGGGTGTACAATACAGTACTATTTAATGACATGTGTTCTAACAACACATCTGTTTTTTTTTCTTCTGCCTTTCCTGTACAAACCACTACCTTAAAATTCAGCAATGTCGGTGACTAAATATCAGTCTTGAAAAATATACTCAAATTTAACAAGTGTACTCAAATGAAAATTCGACATAGGGCTTTTATTCCTTCTACTTAATGGTATAGAAATGGTTTTCTGTCACAATGGAAGTTTTGATAGATCCATGAAAAATAGAGCAAATTAAGATGATTTAGCCAATGGGAGAGGGGGCTGTACACTTCACCATTTCTGAGAGGAACATTCTTTTTTTGATAGGAACCACTTAGGAGTCTGTGTGTAATAGAATAAATTTAAAATCGCCATCACAGTCAATAATTAAACCACCGTAGCGTCAAAATTTGAAGCCATATAAATAAGAATTCAATCTAAGAATGAATATGGACAGGATAAATTATATTTATAATAATATCACCGACGTTTTTGGGAAGCACCTGAGATAAAGTGGGAAAAAAACATCAGAAATATCTATATTCTGGATAATCTAGTTGTTATCAATAAACTCGTCAGAATAAGGGGGGAAATTTATATATATATATATATATATATATATATATATATATATATATATATATATATATATATATATATATATATATATATATATATATATATATATATATCTTTTTAAAATGGATAGAACGCTTCGCCACCTTCGATGGCTACGGTTGTTCAACTGTGGGATGAAGTTAATTCCGAAGAACGTGTTTGTAGTTAATTATTACCTGTTTGATAAACATGAGTTGGTACATAAGATTAGAGATCGAATGCCTACACAATTTGATCTATAAGATTCCCCCGCTAAAAATTGTGATGATAGTATATTGGGATGAGTCGTCAGAGGTTGGGTTAGTTGCAACGAGATGTATGAGATGAAGGAAAGAGTGCGTGATGCCTTTTATATGGGGTCACAGTGAAAAAAAAAATGGGGAACCTTATTTTCGCTTTTCACCTTTTTTTCGTTAAAAGTAAAAAGTGATGTAAACCGTTCTGCTATGATTTATCATAGATATTAACTAAAGTCAGCTATAGTCAGGCACAAGGCCCAGATTGTGGAGCACTCAGTGAGAATCGAAATCACCTTAGTAGTAATGGCCTACGAAACTAGCTAGCTAACTGCTACCTTGCAACAAGGAGCACACACATTAATTACCAAGTCTGGCACAGGGCCACCAGTGTGAGGCACCTTTGAGGATCATTACAATGGTAATAGTCAGCGAGACTAAAGTTAATCACACGTACGTATCTGGTTGTTGTTACTTAAGATCGAGTGAGATAATGCCTTATCAAGCACTCTTTCCAGTACGCGAACTCCCCGGTTAAGCTAGTGCTTTGTTTTGTTTCTTTTGGAAACCACGACTTTAATGAAACAGCTTCAAGTGAAGCAGATTTTGCCATAGACTCAATCATAAAAATCTGACGTTATTTCATTAATTGAGGTATAGGAATTTCGCAATAAACCTGTCGAGTCAGAAAGATCACTTGATTCTCAATTCCACAAACAATATTTTATATTATCTCAAGTTATTTTTACTTCTTTTTTCGCTGCCGTTATAACAGAACGATGTTGAAATGAACGATCTTAATGGGGGATGTTGGTGTATTCTCACCTACCCTAATAATGCTGTGACCTGGAGTGTTCTCAGCGCTTTCTCTGATCTTTGGTGCCGTTCAGTCTTCCATTGATTTCGGGAACAACCGTCACCTTCGTACTTCGCAATTTTCGCTGCTCTCGTGCAGGATCATGATGTCTGGTTGGTTTTCATAGTCGTTAATGCAATTGCAATGCAATTCAAATTAAAGTTGAATAGTTATTGTCATATTTTTTCGATTTCACTTCCTACACATTACTGACCTGTTCACTACCTTTAACCTGAGATAAGTAATGATATTGTGATGATGATCATCATCAGTCTTTTGATGTCCGTCGTTGGACATAGACCTTCCCCAGGAACTGCCACACTTCTTTATCATGAGCGTCGCAGATCCAGTACTTTCTGAGTTAATCTTGCTCGTCTCTCCATCTGATATTCTGCTGGCCTCGGTTGCGCATGTGATCTCAGGGGATCCATGTCGTGAGTCACGATGTCCATTGGTTGTCCGCCATTCTTGCAACATGGCCTGCCCACAGCCATTTAAGATTTTTAATGGATTCTATCATGTCCCTAACTCTTGTCTCCTCCCGGATGTACGGCACTGTCTTGTGGTCTCTCCATGTGAGGTTGAGCATAATTTTTTCATGTGCACGTTGCATAGATCTCAATTTGCGGATCTGTCTCTTGGTTAGGTTCCATGTTTCAGCTCCATAAGTGACTATTGGGAAGATGCATTGGTTGTATACCTTTCTTTTTGGGATTAATGGGATCTTCTTATTTTTGAAGGAAGAGCTTGCTCTGTCAAGGGCAAGCTATCCTAACATCGCACAAATGATTGATGTACTTTTAACAGGGAACGATCGGAATATTTCATATTTCAAATATTAAATTATTTGAGTGGAAATATATATTTGTCAACATGGACAAAACTTTCCGTATGTTGTTATTTGTACTTGATACAATTTTCTGCATCTTTTATCAGTTAGATTTTTCTACGAATCTTCACAGAAATATCTGTCCCTCACTTGATAACCCCCAATGTTTCACCAACGACGGACATTGTGCTGGTTTTCATCTCCAACATCTTTTTCTATTTCTATCTCAAGGTCTCGGTGCTTTGAGATCTTATCACATTCCTGTAATGCTACGGTTTGATCTGTGGGTACTGCAATATCCCTCTGTCTAAGATTTTATCACAGTATCAGAGCGTTTATCATTCTATCTGTGTGAATTGAGTAGTCCTTGTCGTTTATTTCAGTCACAGGTTCTGGTTCGTGTTAGTACCAATTCTCACATGATTTCATCCCAAAATGACAACAGACTTTCCAGTGGATATATTGACCAACTCTGTCGTGCATATTTAAGTATTCATTAGGCGAGAGACCGGAGCAACCGGCCACTACGTGATCAATCGTTTTATTTGATTTGTCGCATATTCTGCATTGGATTCGCTTCGTTTCTTAGAATATTTGCCAGATAATTTCTAGTGCTGAAGCTCTGATCTTTAGCAGCCAAGATAAAAAAAACCCTTTGTCTCGGCTTTTAACTTTGTACTTCGTAACAACTGATGGGTCAGATCTTCATCCACATCGGCTCGGTTAGTACGAAGTGGATAGTGATCGTGAAGAAGTTTTGTTTCAAAGTTTTGCGAAGCTACGTTGGAGCTTCAGATTTCATTTCTTTCTTTATTTCTCAGGCTACTTCTGAGCAATTACTTTCGCCTCTAAGTTCATTGGGTTTTTTTTATCTCTCTTTTATACGTTTTTCTCTTTTTTGCTGAATAGAGATTTTTGCACAAGATACGTAATCGAATCAGCTGCTGTTTCTTGATACTTTTGAGGGCCGATTGTTGTTATTTTGAAGCTCATTTCCAGTTGGGCAATCCCTCTACAACTATCGATCTTAGGGAGGTATACACGGTCACTATGGATGATGCATTGTGCGTAATGTGAGTAGCTTGTGAGTTTTCACATAGTCTGAGGCTATTTATTGTCCAGTTCAGAATGTTAAATTGCTACTGGACAGCCGGGCCTCAAGCGTGTTATTTTTTTTCATTCATTATTATCATTATTATTATTATTATTATTATTATTATTATTATTATTGCACAATGGTGCGATGTACTGTGGATTTCAAGAGTAAAATACTTTTTAAATGTACACTGGAAATTGCCAGGGTAGAAAACTTAAGTATCAGCTTATTAAAGTTGTTTACAATAACAATTACGATAATCCAGCATTGAATGCGAAGATTTGAGTGGATCACCTAAAAAAGTCAAAATGTATTATTATTATTATTATTATTATTATTATTATTATTATTATTATTATTATTATTATTATTATTATTATTATTATTATTATTATTATTATTATTATTATTATTATTTGGAATCTCACACCAGTTGCCTGGTGGTAACCGCTGGAGTTTGAGTGACAGCAAGTCTCCTCAAGTCTCCAGCCCTCCTCTCCTAGTACTCATAGGTCGCAGTAATTCTACGATTTACAGTTTCACACCGGTTGCCCAGTGGTTATCGCTGAAGGCTGAGTGACGATAAGTCTCCTCAGGTCTTCAGCTAACGTCTCCTCCCTCTTTCGCATATCATGACAGAGCTACTATTCGTTGCAGTACTTATATCTCTAGCACCTTCCTCAGTATCCGCGCAGTTCCCAGCAGTGCTGTGGTCTATACGGTCTCTATCCTCCCCCTAATCCCGATCTCCTCTAGTCTCTCCCTCAGCGTTTTGGGGACAGTTCCTAGTGCGCCCACTATGACCGGTACTACCCTGGTTCTCATGTTCCACATTTTCCTTAACTCCCTTGCTAGGTCCTGGTATTTTTCCCTTTTTTCACCCTCCTTCTTTTTTACTCTATGGTCTGCAGGTACAGCAACGTCTACTATTTGGCAGGCCTTCCTTTTTTTGTCTACTATTACTAAGTCCGGTCTTCTTGCCTGGATGGGGTGGTCAGTTTGGATGTCAAAGTCCCAGAGTAGTTTGTGGTTGTCATTCTCCAAAACTGCCTCTGGCTTGTGCTGATACCACTTTTCCCCATGGTTGAATCCCATTTGTTTACTTAGTTCCCAGTGTATCATCGTTGCTACTCTATCGTGTCTATGCTTATACTCCTTCTGGGCGAGTTGACTACATTCACTAGTTATGTGGTTTACTGTCTCATCTCTTTCACCACACATGCGGCATTTGCTGTTTGTCTGTGTTCTGTCGATTTTTGTTTTTATGTAGTTTGTCCTTATGCTTTTGTTTTGGGCTGCCATGATGAGCGATTCTTTTTCTCTCTTAAGGTTCCCCTTTCGTAACCACGTCTATGATTTCTTGTCTGCTATATCTTTTATCTGTCTTTTAAACTCGCCATACAATTTTTTCCCTTCCCATCTTTCTTTTCTAGTTTGCTGTACTGTTCCATTGTTTTCTACTTTATTGTTTGTTGCACTATCTCTCGCACTCTTTATGATTTCTTCACTATTTGTTTGCATATATCTTTCTAGGACTGTTTTAGCTCTCTGGACACAATCTTCTATGCTGATGAGCCCCCTACCACCTTCTTTTCTCTTAACGTATAGTCTATCTGTATCATCCCTAGGGTGTAATGCTTTATACATCGTCATAAGTTTCCTTGTTCGCCTATCCATTGATTGGAGCTCTTCCTTTGTCCATCCTAGGAATGGTCCTGTATACCTAACTCCTGACACAGCCCAGGTGTTCATTCCTTTTATTAGATTTCTGCTGTTTAATTTGGTTTCTAATATTTTCCTTATCCTTCTGAGGTATTCTCTCTTTATTTTCTCCTTCATCTCTTCCCGTTTTATCGTGTCACATTCAAGGACACCTAGGTACTTGTATCGGTCTTGTGCAGTCAATGCCCTAATCTTGCTGTTGTCGGGGAGTTCAATTCCCTCAGTCATTGAAAGCCTCCCTTTGTGCATCACCATGATTGCGCATTTTTCTATCCCAAACTCCATTCCTATGTCCTCACTATATTCCCTTACTTCGTTGAACAGAGTCTCAAGCTCTCCCCTGTTTTTTGCGAACAATTTAATATCGTCCATGTACATTAGGTGGTTGACCTTTCCTTTTGTTTTAGAGAAGTGGTATCCTTTGCTGTTTTTCAGAATTCTGTTAAGCGGTATCATTGTTAGAACAAATAATAGTGGGGACAACGAGTCTCCTTGGAAGATTCCCCTTTTTATCCCTACCTCGGCTAGTTTGTCTCCTGCGGCTGTCAAATCTACTTTCCAGTCTTCCATTGAATTACCAATGAATTTAACCACCGGTTCGCTAATTTTGAACATTCTAAGGCATTCGAGTATCCAGCTATGTGGAATCATATCGTATGCCTTTTTGTAATCTATCTATCCCATTGCAATATTCTTTCTCCTTTTCCTTACTTCTCTTAAAATCATCTAGTCTATGTAGAGTAAATCGTTTGCCCCTTTGGTTCCTATCCTACACCCTTTCTGTTCTTCTGGTAGTAGTCCCCTTCTATCCATTGACATGTATATATCTATTATTATTATTATTATTATTTGCAACCTCACGCCAGTTGCCTGGTGGTAACCGCTGGAGTTTGAGTAACAGCAAGTCTCCTCAAGTCTCCAGCCCTTCTCTCCTAGTTCTCATAGGCCACAGTAATACTACGGTTTACAGTTTCACACCGGTTGCCCAATGGTCATTGCTGAAGGCTGAGTGACAATAAGTCTCCTCAGGTCTTCAGCCAACATCTCTTCTCTCCTTTGCCTATCATGCCAGTGCTGTGGTTCACTTTCCCACTTTCATTTCCCATCTTTTTTTAGGTCACTGTTAACAATTAGCGTTGCAGTCTTTATATTTCTAGCATTTTCCTCAGTATTATTATTATTATTATTATTATTATTCGCTTAAAAGACGTCAAATTAAGCTAGATGCCAAATCATTTCCTTTGTATAAACCGTGGATGCGAACTGCATTATAACAAATGGCGTTATATCAATGAATGCCTGTGTCAGTATATTAAATGTGTCTTTGATTTGTACAGTATGCATACATATATTTCGTCCGGCACTGCAATAAACTGAGTTGCGAATCGGACAGCCGACCACGAAAACGAATGAAAAAATGAACGTCGTGCGGGAATCGAACCTAAGTCAACCTTAAGGGTCTTAACGAGACTCTGCTCTGCCGACTCGGTAAGCAGGAGTTCGAAATAGTACACTCAACTCCAGTATTTCTTCATTGTGGTTCATTTTAACCAATATTCAAAAGTGACTGTGGAGAAATCCTGGAATCGCCCCCAAATGCAAATACATCTTCCTTGGTCTATTACCCATCCTTTCAATTTCATTGAAATTCATTGAGAACCTTGGGAGATATTGTATTGTGTTCATATAGCACTTATTCCTCAATCCATTGCCCACCCTTCCACAACAATAAACTGAAATTCATGGACAACTTTTGGAGATATGATGTAGGGAGTGATTTCGAAAATTTCCCTGGATCCGCCCCTAAATGTATACACTTCTTCCTTAGTCCATTGCCAACCCTTCCACAAAATTTCATTGGATTTCATCCAGAAATTTATGGATATCATGTGGGCCGAAAGTAAGGGCCAAGTTTCACATTCTTATTGTTTATCAAAATGACATCATCACTTCTAAAACATCCGTATTCATCTGATTCTCCAAGTTATAGCACTCTGAAAACGAGTGACTAAAATATTCTCAGGGGTTATAGATACAGAAAAACCTATCACTATTACAGTGATTATAACTATTATAATCATTTTGTATTTTCACACCAGTTGCCTAATAGCCTCAAGTCTCAAGCCCTCCTCTCTACATTCTCACAGTTTGCAGCAGTGCTGTGGTTTACAGTTCCACACCTGTTGCCAGGTAGTTATTGCTTAAGATTGTGACAGTAAGTCTCCTCAGGTCTCCAAACCTCCTCTCATCTCGTCTTTACGTATCACAGCAACGCTGAGGTTTGTACCGTCTCCACCATACCTTTTTCCTGACTGATAGGCCATTGCTAACAACTGGGAGTCATAGATTTCCAATACTCTCCTCCGTATTCCTGCAGAACTGAGTAGTGCTGTGGTCTGCCTAGTCTCAATCTTTCCTCCCATCTCCAGTACCTCCAATCTAGTTTTCAGTGTGTTTAGTACGGTTCTGAATGAACATACTATTATTTGCATGTTCACACCAGATGTTTGGTAGTTATCGCTAAAGACTGGGTGAGAGTGAACGCAGACAGATCGCACATTATTATCTGCTTGATAATTTGGAAAAATAGTATGCAAAAAACAGGCCCTGGGTCCATTCAATAACTGCAGAAAATGTATTGCAGTCGTCCTTGAGCTATCCTATCAAAGACGGGTGGGTAGACATTCGGTGAATTGAACTAATAGAATTTTTTTTAAGTTAGTGCAAATACAAAGTTTAGCATAATACTAATATTGTAAATTAAACACCCAAACCCCCAAAAAACTTGAAAAGTTTTTAGATTTTTCAAAATTGTGCTAAAAACATGCTCCAGTGTCCCGTTGGTACACACGGAAAATTTCATGAGCATATGTTGCGTGTTTCCTGAGTTACACTGCCAATGCTGGCGATCAAAATCCTTAATTTCATTCGCCCGAACGCGGTTATCCCCGAATTTTACCTTGGCCGACTTTTTATTTTGCCCAATGTTCATTTGCTTGAAAAATACAAGAAAACAACTCGAATAAATGAACAGACCTTTACTTCATCATTTGCAAAAATACCGGTTAGTTTTTTTCTAAAATTAGTGCGACTGGTGTATGTTTACGATTTATGAAAAAAGCTTTTAATTTGCACGGCTAAATCATACAATTACCTATTTATATTGATCTGAATACCTGAAAGAAAGTTCATTATCGGTTAAATACACAATCGACTACAATAGATCCTTAAAGCATGGATCGAAAATATACAATCGTACATAAGATACTTTTCTTTCATAAAATTTTACATGATACACATTGTAAATACTAAATCTAATCGTAAATACATACATATACAATAAATGTCATTTTCCATAAATAGTGAACATATCCCAAAGGCATTAATTTTAGGAAAAAATTTAACTGTTGTTTGTGTAAATGATAAAGTAATCATGTTCAGGCAAGTAAATTTCGGGATTAAGGACCAGACTCTCCTGCCGAATACGGACAGACAGACGATGAATGGATTAATTATAGTATAATATGATGATAGAAAATTTTAGTCTAGTGCCAATTTCGTGCGACACAGAGTAAGGTTTCCATTTAGCATAATATTTATATAGTAAATCGACACCACCATTCCCCAATTAAAATTTTTTAGAGTATTTGGATTTTGCTAAATACTTGCCCCAGTGTCCTATTACTCCTAGGTAAATTTTTATACTCATACAGACGGACAGATATCTTAAGGTGTATTTTTTGATCGCTTTCTAAACAGTGTAAATTTCATACACTGTGGTAAAATATCTCTAAGATCAGAAGATGAATTTGTGCAATTTCACTCAAGCAGAAATAGATAATGAATAACTGCAGTTCAAATCAAAATAATTTTTCGAAATTTTGTCTAAAAGAAGGAATTCATTTTGCGCGCTGATAGATCTTTTTTTCATTTATTGAAATATGATAACGAATAGATTAAGTACAAGCCTTGCTACTACGCGTTCAAATTCCCTTACGTATTTGTAACATAACTTTTGTAGATATGTAAAACTTATCAGTTTGGTTCAGTCGGTAAGAGAGCTGCTTACCCATCATTCAGTTGTAATTCCAAATCACATTAGGAAAATGTCAATTTCATATATGTATGTATGGTTAAACTCTGCGGGATAGATAAACAGTAAAGAGTTTAATCTTCTAAATAAGGTGATGGTTGTTCTTATTTTTGCAGTGGAAAAAAAATCGACTACAACCTCCGACTTTGAGAGGAGTTTGACAAAATTTTTAATAAATCAGTTATAAATGAGAAAATAAACCATGATATATCATTATACTGAATGGTAACCGAAAATTACATTTTGTTATTCTTTTCGGACTTCCAATGGAATAACCAGAGACTGACATTTAATTAATATCATTCATTGAGTATTCTGCTTTCGTGTTCATTTTAGGAGAAAAAGTATTTTCATTTAATCTCATTAGGGTTTCGCTTGACAAGTCCTAGAGTTTAAAGTAAATTAGAAATGAATACATTTTGTAGTTTTCTATTTTTATTGAAATCGAGTTTTTATAAGCAATTGATTTATAGACTATTTATTCATTGAATATAGATTATAATCTTATCGCTCATGCAATGATTTTTCAAAAGACAATCGTTAATCGCACTTTAAATTGCTCTTTTAAAGAATTGCTATTCGGCTATATTTTACTACTTTTTAGAAAATGGTAAATTTGCTCAAGCAATAAGAGTAGCTCCCCCTTATAGAGTTACCTCCCATGGAAAGCTATATACTTGTATATTTGGAAGGTGATTTTCTACAGGCGTGTGGATAATTTCGAAAACAATATTGATTAACGTTTAATTATAAATTCTTTGATTGATTTTCAATAAGATAGTGCGTTCATGCAAACTTCCATCCAACAGTGTTCTATGTAAACGTGTTATATATTTACAATGACAATCTACAGATATTATTCTGCTTGTTCCTACTTGCATTCGAATGTTACGATTTCAGCAGTAAGGTAAAAAGTTGGGTAGTTTGATAAGATGGTTGGAAGATAGGGGATAGAAAATGAAGTTAGGTAGTTTAATAAAAGCGTTGGAAGAGAGAAGATAGAAGGGAAAGTTGGATAATTTATTGAAAGGGGTAGGAAGATTTTCGTACATGAAACTAATTCATGGAAGGGATAAGATGAGGAGATACAGGTAAACGGTGGGAGGAGAGCAAAGGCATGGAATAATAGGAAGTCGTCAGCACCCCCCCCCCCCCTATTATATAAAGGATAATAGGGTCAGGGAATAACTTGATGCTTTCGATGTGCCAAGAGAGATAAGGCTAATAGAACTAGCCAATTCTTGCCTCTATCCACATGTACGCGTATAAAGGACCCACTTTAAATCCGAACTTGAGTCGGCAGGGGAATAAATATCATCATTAGGCTACGTTCAAACATTCATACGCTACATCGATGTGAACCTTATGAAGTCAAACCACAGTGTCAATTGTGATATTTAGCCCCTCTTCATTTTCTTTGTTTTGTTTTTTTAATACCCCCCTCCTTCCTCGTTAGATGTCAGAAGTTAAAGATCATGGAAACGGCTGACTTTTTCATTTTAATTTTTTCTTTCCCCACATTACATTTAAAACTTATTCACTCGCTATTTTGCTACCTTAGAATGTTTGGGGAATTCATGAAAATCTTTGTATGAAAATCTAATTTTTATTTCTGAGGTTTATTACCTCTGTTAACGAAGATGGAGAGGGTATATGTTTTCGGTCGTCTGTCTGTCTATCTACACGATATCTCCGAGGGTGCTTGATGAATTTCGATTAGAATTTGTGAAATGGTGGACAATAGGGTAAAGAACGGTTAGAGAGGATCCAGGAATCGTCTATTGATTGAAAAAGATTTCTTCCGTTTTTTGTTTTGTTTTTTCAAAAATGTATGTACACGCTCACGACTGTTCACACAATATCTCAAAAGTTCAAGAATGCCAGTGAAATTCTGTGGAAGAATAGACAATACACTATGAAAGGAGTGGTTAAATTCTGGAGCGGATCCATGTACAATCACTCCCCCTGACAATGGCGTTGGCAAAGGTATGCACTCTCTAGGTGCTTTCTAGTTTTGATTCCCTCATGAAAATCATTTTCCCAACATCCCTGCACAAAATTGTATACACGGGATAGTTCGAAAAGTTCATGGATAATTTGTGTATGTGGAAGAGGCATTTGGAATAGTTATTTATCAAGCATAGCTTAATTTTGGTATAAGATCACTAGTATGGGATGCCCAGTACGGATCGAACTCACTATTCAGGAGCTAGCTAACAATTACACAACCATGAGCGTTATTCGGAATAAAAGCTATCTTATGGTAAACAAATTAATAAAGTACTTTGGGTCAGTGAATGGGATTAACTATGTTAAAGGTAGGTCAAGGATGACCAACATTCTCTTGATACAAAAACCCTTTTGACGTGTAACATATTTTTTATTTGAAATTTTACTGATTAACAAAACAGTAAAATCCCGTTATCATGGCATCGTCGGGGATATAAGAGTTGTCGCTATAACGTGTGGCTTTTTACATAGTGTAATAATGAGAAACCAAACAGTACACACAAGAATGACTTTTCTTTACCTCTTCACGGTCTAAAGCACCATACAGGGTTACAGGCCTGCAAATTGAATGAATAACCAAAAAAACTAAACTCCGGCAATAATCTAACGAGAATATAAAAACAAACGTTGCATTAAAACGCGTGTGCCATTGAATAGGTTCGGTAGAACGAGTTCCGTTACGACGAGAGTTTACTGTATTAAACAATTTGAATTCGTTACAGGCTTTTCCTTTTACTGCCGGATGAACGATGGTTTTGGCTTTGGCAAATGGTACGAGCTCCCTCGGAGGTGTCAGCCATGTTGAAAAAATTACCGTAACAATCCATTCCCCGGATTGGACTCCAACTGAGAATCTGTCCCGAATTCTACTTTTGACGATGTTTGCTCTTCTGGTTATTATGATAATTCTCGCGAAACTTCTCCAAAAACTACGTCCACAAGAATGCTTCAGAAAAACTCCTGGCCTCACAGAAGAGACAGCCCAGTTACCAGATATAATCGCCCATTTACAATAATGGCGTATATATGAATTTGTTGGTATTATTAGGGTTGGTACAAGGCTTTCATATGCCCTGGGTGAGCCTTAAAATTTGCACCGGGTTGTACTCTAACGACTATTTTTTCTCTATAGCTTGGACTGTGCCCTAGGACCTCTTGTGTCTTAGGTTACTACCTAATTGACGGACCGGCCCTGGATAGGACAATATCCCAAATCTTGACTCATACGACCTCTACCAACAATGGCATTTCAGAAGATGAATTACTTTTGAAATGTCTTTGATTCATAACCATTACTTCAGTAAAGATCATCTTTAGTAAACCTGTGTATGCAGGAAAATATGTTCTCATGTGCTTTGAATGAATGTAATCTTCCGAGTAATTCTTCAAAATCAAAAAAAAACTTAGCTTCAAGTTTTCAGGGAGATTCGATTAACAATGTAAGTATAATGCTAAGCTGAACCTTTACTTTCTGTCCGTCTTTATGACTGTATTTTTCTTATGTATTTAGATGTTTTTAATGTATCTGATCTTTTATTTCTCTGGGAAGTTTTCATATTCTAATTGTAAATACGCTAATTTAAAAATAAAATTTTTAAAAATTTTAAGTACCCCTCCCCCATTCATCTCAAAGCCATAATTACGTAAAACGGACACAATGTAAGTTAAGCATTATATTCACATTATTAAGCAATCCTAAGATCTCGATTCTTCTCAAATGAAAATTTTTTTTAAAAATGAAGCACATCAAATTACATGAGAAAATGTTTTCTTACGAAAATATGCAGGCTCACTATCAACCTTTACCACTTTCTTTTCTGAATGTTTAAAACTGATAAATTTGGGGGGGGACTCTAGAAAAAAAATCATGTTAAATGTAATATTTTTTGTTTTCAATCTAAATTCTCTATTCGAAAGAATTGCAAAATGTTCAACTTTCTGTAATTTCTAAGTTTTACATCATTCAAATATGCTTCATCCACGCGATGGCAATCTTCTGTACTTATCCCAAGAATAGGTAGCTTTGATTATCTATAAAACAATCGGGATATATTCTTTGTCTGATATTCTTGGAACAATTTAGACATTCCTGCTATATTTTTATAGATCTTTTTCCTTTTTTTTGTTATAACGATGACTTATTTGAATCCAAGTAAAAAGGAATTAAGAAAAAGACACTAGTCAAAAGAAAGAGTGCGTTACAATAGCGTAGTATATTTAGTAGTATTTTTTTTTCTTGTAAATTTGAATAGAAGTTTTTTGATTTTATTCATTCCATGCTGTACGTCTTAAGAATTGAGTAATTGATATCTTAATAATTTTTTTAATCAGTCTCATTGATTTACCTAATCAATACAAATTCAGTTAAAATATCCGTACTACAGAATTGACATTGACTGATTTCTTTTGACCGAACGCAATTGTAACTTGAATTAGTCTTTACTACCCTGGTGTTCTTTGATTGATGCTTTTTGTCTTATAATTGTGTACTGCTACCTCGCCTATGGCTCTCGTCTTAATTCAGATCCATCTGGAAGCAACTTCTGCTGCCTCGATGGCCAACTCGATGTAATTTCTGTGAAACTTACTAACAACAATGCAGTTACCTCATCGCTCTTATACTTCACAAAGCTTATTATCTAAGCATTAATCACAGTGGGATCTATAATGTAATTAGTAATTGATAGTATTGTGTAATTAGGAATTTATCTGTTAAACCTTGACGACTCAGTTTTGAGCCACAGAACACTTTTCACACTGAAATTCCTAATTCTTCAACACCGCTACACTTGTTACTCACTTCAACGCTAAACATCATGAAGAAAATTCATGAATATATTTTTATCGAGAAACTGTAGTATTCAGTATAGGTGAGACCTTTTTATAAATGAAATAAGTTTGTATAACCGGATCAGTTAATTCAACTAAATAAAAGATCAATGCTATCCCACTCACTCGAAATATTCCCTTTGATCCTATGCCACATTTTTCTTATTTCAAAGACTTAGCCCCTCCCGGGACTGTACCTTCCATTGCTGTGCAGGAGAGGTATCAAGGCGGGAGTAATTCAGCAAATGTCAGGAACCAGTACACTGCTCTACAGCTGAGAATTATTGAATAAAAACATTATTGACCGTGGGTTAAACATAGCCCCTCGGAATCCAAGCTGTGGGTGATTCGCCTTTCTTTGATAAAAGAAAAGAGGCCTTCACATCTTTGCTTAAGAACAACAGAGGAATAAAAACATCCATAGAAAAAATCGTTTCCTCCAGTTACCCGCGTAGAAAAGATTCGAAAGAACGTGGCGAAAAATTAACTTTTGATCGAGAACGGAGGACTACGAACAAACTGGAGACATTCGACATAAGATTGGCCTCAAATAGTTCACATCCAAGCATATTCGTGTCAAGTGAAGATCAAAGTCGTTTTTCCACTTGGTGGTAATGATTTTCACTTGGTTACGTTAGGTAATTATAACATGCACAGAGATCTTCAGTGGACTCCTTGGCAGAACCATGCAGACCTCTGTTTGGAATGGCACAGGCCCCATGATGTTTGAGAAATAAAGTTTGATAAATTGTTGTAAAAACCTTTTTGCCCCTCATTACCTTCAATTCTTGCCCGTGTGGTGCTGATCTTATCTTGGTTTTATTGGGCGGTACTGATCTTTATTTCATCTGTATGAAGTAAAGATTAGTACCACCCAATCGTTAAAGTTGTTAATTCTGTGTAGGGTTTTTCTCGAAAAGAAATAAATGAAAATAAGGAGTCTTCATTGCATATTTGAAACGGTTTTATTTTCATACAAATCAACTGATATATACAAAAGAATATCTAATAAATGTAATATTTACATAAATGAGTTAAAATAAAATATTTTGATAATTTAAACGAGTATGAAATATTATAAAACCTTGGCTTGCAGATAAGGCCTCCATACATTCAATACATTCGTATCTGCTCTCTTGTTTTGAATTCGTAAATTTACTTTACGCTTTCCAGTGAGGTTTTTTTTTAGCTGTCGGAGGAATAGCCTAAAGAAAGACTGACACACTATCGTAAGATAAGTTATGTTGTCCGAGGCATTAGACAGACGAAACTTCGAAATAGTCATTGCTGTTAATTTTCAAGATTTACTTACAAACATTGTATCAAAAACTCTTAGCAATCGTTATTTTTAAAGAGATCAAAATCTGCAAACGTTCTATCCGTTGAAAAAAAAAACACATGTGAAATATAAAAACTACTTACATAGCAGGAAGAATGTACTTTTAGGGCAAAAGGACAGAAAAAGTCGACATCGACGAGACCAAAACGGAGTTTTCGTCCCGACAGATATGCATTTTGCTTAATAACGCAAAAATCATACAAATGAACCTAAAAATATGAATTTTTTACTACCATAATATATTTTACTTTTTATCGCAACTTCCAGATCGTCTGTCAACGATTGTTGATTAAGCAGCTCAGTGGATTAGAAATAAACAATAAGCTTCCGGCAAGGTTTGAACTGTCGTTCCTAAGGATAAGGAACATGTCTTACTGGTACAGTGCCTTACCGATTGAGCTTCCATAGCTAAATAAATAAGGTCATTGTTTCAGTCTGACAGGATCCTAAATCTCGCCAGAACCTTATTATTTATTTCTAATAGAAGCCGCTCACTTGACGGTCGTAGAATAAATGGAAAAACAACTCGAGACTTACGATAAAAAAACAATTTTTTTTTTAAGTGAAAAATTGGTGACAAATGCTTCTTCTTAAATATTCAAAACTATTACATCTAATACTACTTGTGTAGAAGAAAAAAAAGAAATAAACGAGATTGTAGTGGATGAGACCGAAAGAAAAATTTGGACGGCGCTTACTGGTTGAGTTTTCATGGCCCAATCGGTAAGGTGCAGGCACGATGACGGGCTCTTAAAGATAGACGATGCCTGATCACAAGATCGTTAGTCCGAGTCCACGTCCGCGACCAATAGCGTGTTAAACTTTACGGGTTATTGTTCTTTAGTCAACTGTTCAAAATGTGCTCTATGAGTGTAGCTTTGTGTAGAAGTTGCCCAAATTAGATTTGATCCAATTTCTATATGCTTGCTTATTTGCTACAGTAACACAGCAAAACGGCACATCGAAGCGAGAGTTTTGTTAGCGTAATACCGTTAAAATGCTGTAACGTCCAATTTGCAACTTGATAATTATCAAGTTGGAATCTATATTTGCGCTCACCCCGATAATCTTTTCTGATAATTCACTATATATCTGTCCGTCTGCATGCAGCAGCCTACCGCAAAAAAACACTCAACACAACCCCATGAAATTTCAAGTGGGTACACTTGGGAGCCTTATACAGTTTTTAGCAAGTCAGATTTTGACCACCCCCTCCCCATATGTTTAAGGCGGGGAGTTCGATTTCCGATTCAAACTCATTCTAAAATGATCACGATTTTTTGTGACCGCTACATTAGCTGTCAACTGATAATTGAGATTTAATAGGACTCTTAGAGAAGAGGTCGTGTTTTAATTTCACTGACTTACTCTCACCCTCTCTATCAAAGATACGAATACGTAAACAGTCATAATATTTTTAAAATAGAGATGATGAGAGGTATTTATGGCAAATATCGTTAAAAAAAATCCATTTTTTTATTCATATTAAACAATATCTGATTTCCATCAATCAACCTACTTATCTTGTCAATTTTCACTGTCAAAAGAAAATTGATAGTCCGTTGCCAAGTATGAAAATCTGTTTGAACATTTCAACTCAAATAAAACATTATCACTCATTTGTTCTTTGAAAATTTACGATTGTGAAGTTGTAAATAAAATTATACTTCTGTACGTATAGGGAATGCGGTCCTGATTGTAAATTGTCAAGTTTCACACCCATGCTCACTTGATGTCAAAAACGGCTCACAAATGAAAATAAATAAGAGAATTGATAAAAGAAAAATAATTACATAAATAAACTAAAATTGTGATCTTATACTGTTTATTATTTTTTGACAGCAAATTTAATCCCGCCAGTCTGGATGGGTACTTCAACTGGTCCACTTAAAATGAAAAATGTGATTTTTTTTCTCCGTTTCTCTTTCAGTCAAAATAGATTCCTCCACTTAAAGTTAACAATTCTACCTATAAAAATATCTCCTACCCACCATTTGGAATGGACTCTTCATTTGAAACGACTTCAGTAGTTTCTTTTCCAGGAAAATCATCTCGTAGAAAAGTCAAATATATTCGTGAATTTTTCCGCGACTAACTGGTCTATATTATAATTATCTGATTTCTCAAGGGAGTCAATTCTATGTATATACTAAGAGTTAACTCCTAAATACAAATAATTTTGTAGTCTCCCTTATTTATTCATTTATTCACAAATAATTGTAATATCAGTTCTATAACTTGGAAGTGTCTTGATGGCTTAATGGCTTCTGGGGACGGCCTGAATTGATGATATCTAAAATCAAGTAAATTTCTACTGAATGTTGAAGCTGATATTATTTTAGTTAGCAGCTGGGGAAAATACCTCTCAATGGTATCGTAAACATAAAATGTGTTTGAAAACTTGTAGTTTAAGCGTCAAGTAATCTCAGATAACCATATTCCTACTTTTTTTCTGCGAAGATCAAAACTTACGGAAGTAGCAGGGTGGTACGACTATTTTAGTTCGCGCCTTAAATGTAATTAGCAAATGCAGTTACGGACGTTTCGGCAACTTGGCTGTTATTTTATTTTTTTTTTCTGGGATATTGACCGAGTGCAAAGTTTTGTTTGTTAGGGAACTTTTTAAATTTACATTTATTCAACAAACATACGCTGAGTTGTAAAAGCTATAAGTATTTAGTGTGGTGGGGACAAACAAAAAAAACAAAACAACTAAGCTTATACCTAAATCTTTACCAAATATAGATTCCATACGTTGTTTGTTTTTTTGTTTTCTTTTGTTTTGGGTTTTTCTTAGGGGAGGGGGTAAGTAAAAATCAGCACCATTTTTTCCCTGGATTGTACTTGGTTACGTTAAGCTATTGCAACATTCAAAGTGATCACGGGTACACTGCCGGGATGACTCACACACACACACCCTGTTTTGAATGACGCAGGTCCTTTTATGGTTTGTTTGTTTGTTTTCTTTTCTCTTCTTTTCATAAATGGAGTTTAATGGATTGTTGTACAACCTTTCTTTCTTTTTTTTCTCTCATTCTCACCTTTAGTTCTAAATTTGGTGTTGTCGATTTTAGCTAGGTCACATTGGGTTGAACTAATCTTTAATTGGTTATATTGAATGGTACTGATATTCACTTTAGTAGTGCCAATCTTTACTTCATCGTTTTGGATTTTCTTTAATAAGCGGATGATTTGAACATAAGCAACAAAAAACGTTATCGCATGAATTCTTTCACTATACTGGGATGATCCATCTGTATAGTAATCTAAATGATAGTATTACAAAAGGCTTCAAGTTCAGCATCGAACAATTTTAGTTATCTTGAGATATTTTAAGCAACGTGGAATCTGCTCCCAAAGTACGTCATGTTAGAAAATAAGGGGAAAACGCAGTAGACTTTCTTTAGTAGTATTGTATAAAAGTGCATTTCAACCCTCCATCCTTCATATTCACCCACAGACACATGTACACATAAATAAATAAACTAAAACTCTCGGGTTCCCATCCACCTTCAGTCGCTTACGTAACAATAGTATTTTGTCTCTGTGGGTAGCGGTTGAATTGTATACACACTGGATGGTTGCGACGTCCACGTATCGGCATGGAGGCGTCCATTCTTGACACTATCTTCGTCTCCTTCGGGCGGGGGTTTGTACTTGCCCGACAAGCAAATAAACAAAATGATGACCAGGGTCAGAATGGCCAAAATGATAGAGATGACCAGAATTGGGTAGGATGTTTTGGTCACAGGGTTTTCGTCTGGTACAGCTGGATAGATTATGTCATCTTCCTTCGTTCTGTTTGCAACATCTGAAATTCAATGGGGAAAGAAAACAAATTAAACAGATAACAATTGGAGCTAGTCACTGAATTGGAAACATCACACGACCAATGTATTTTGACAGCATGTCGTGTTGGGGTGATCAATCAAAAAGTTGGGGAAAAGGACTGATAAATGAATAAGTTGCTCATCTTGCCTTTTGTTAAGAAGTGATCATTGAAAAGAGTCTATATTTTTTTTTTAATTAGAAAAATTACAATCAAGCATGTACGCAACCAGACACAATCTAAGGTACCAATTTTGCATAAACTTACATTGTAAATTGAACCCCCCTACTAAAAAGCTATTTGGGCGAGATTTCAAAAAAAGTTTCATGTTGGCCAGGTTTACGCTAGACGTAACACCTTTGCAGGCTCTCTCAGGCTTTTCTGATACTTTAGAGCATATCTTGCTGACGGAGATGCAAAGTAAATCGAGATAAAACGTAGATATTCAGATGTTTAAAGCTGTGGTAGCTTAAGGTCTTTCGTAAAAGGGAAGTAGCGCAAAGCAAACTTTCGTAAATCGGGGTATACTTGTAAATATTGTCTTGCTTCGGGGGTTCTGCAATACCACACGTTGACGTGGAAGAGTTTATGATACAACAATCTAGAATGTTGTATTTTTATAAAGCTGATAGGCCTCTCCCACTCAGAAAAAATGGCACAACACAATCTTCCTACTACCATTTGGCTTCCTGAGACTAAACTAACCTCGGCAAATTGTCTATTATTTTGGTCGATTGCCAGGTGGCTCAAATAGTTGCATATTTCTCGCAAACACTGATTATCGGTGTTCGAGCCCACATAAATACCATATATGTCAGCGTATGTCGACTTTTTAAGTATTAAGCATTTTCTCTAATGGATCATATCAGTCTATTTAAACCTATGAATTTGACACTTTGTTGGACAAAATGCTGTCTAATGATGGAGAGTTGACTTATCCAGTGAACATTGGACTGAACTTGGATTAATACCTTAATTTTGAGGTCAACATAGACCGGCATATTCAATAAGCAGGATTTCGAATGCCGATTCTCAGGAGCTGCTGTTGAAAGATAGGGAAAGGCTTGAGTTAAATTGCTGTATAGATGTTGCGGTTGTGCTTGTTTTTAAATCTGTTCACGCATTTCAAAGTTTCATTCAATTTTAATTTAAATTTAATGTTAGGATTAAAGTTAAAGTTAGAATAAAATTTCAGCTTGCATTTATAAATTGCAGTCAAAAAAGGAATTAATCTTTCCTTAGACTTTTGAAAAAGAAATGGTGCGTGGGAGAAAAAAATCGGGAGGTGTCAAAATAATTTGTTTGGAACGAGGGTTAACAAATTGGGAGGGGTAGATATTTCTTCCTTCAATCCCCTCTCTCGATCATAAAAAAAATGAACATTCTCTCCCTATTCTAAAAAGATAAACATCCTTTCCCTCGCGTAAAATGATAAACACCCTCTCTATCCCTTTATCGCAACGAGTGTAACATCTTCTCACTCTTTCTTCCTCTCTTTCTCTCTGTCTCTCTCGTAAGAAATAAAGATCCTTTTTTTACTGTCACTCTCATAAAATATGAGTCTCTCTCTCTCTCTCTCTCTCTCTCTCTCTCTCTCTCTCTCTCTCTCTCTCTCGTAAAAAACATATGCTTTCTCTCGTTAAAAGATGAACATCCCTTCCCTCTCTATCTCTCTCTGAATCATGAAAAGATAAACCCTTTTCTCTTTATCGCAAAAAGATCCACCATCTCTCTCTCTCTCTCTCTCTCTCTCTCTCTATATATATATATATATATATATATATATATATATATATATATATAATTTGATCGGAAACCACATGATTAGAGATGCAGAGTCATAAATAAGTTCCAAGAACTGCTGATCCAAACGACTTTGAATGTCCAGTTGTCGAGTTATCTCAGTGCAAGTGCAGAGATTTCTCAAATCACAATAAGGTTGTCGCAACTGTACACGATAAATGTCTACTTACGAAGTGATCTTCCTGTAGCGATGAGAAGGGCACAGCTGAACGAGAAAAGGTTGAAGTATCTCATCCCTGAAGAAATACAAACGAGAAGAAACATGAAGAAATATCAAGAAATAGTTTGTTTTTTCTTCCGTCAAAAATCTGCTCATTTAATCTACATTAACAATAGACGACCTTTCCATGTATTTCATCAGGCTTACTTACAATTTATCAGTTCAACACTGGTTATTGTTTCATAGCTTTCTTGGCGGGATAAGTGTTAAGTGTTTATTCACCACTCCCACGATGTTAAATTGCGACAAAAAGGAATTGTGAGGAGTCTGCTCTCTTGCATGATACGGCACACGACTCCAATTAGCTTTGTTTTAAAGGGGGGGGGTCTTCAAAAAATTAAATAAGTTCCCGACTCTCTCAGCTTTTGTCGCCACCCTACTTGTCTCAGGAATGGAATGCTACCTCTAATAATGAAAATTCAAAATATTTTTATTATAGACTATATTAAATAAGAAGGTACAAGCTGTTCAAGCAGGCAATGATACATAGAATGGTTTCCGATTGGAAAAGTTTTGTGTTTGCATTCCATAAATGGCCTTGGGAAAAGACATGATTCTATTTGTCCCTCCAGTTATGGGTAAAACAGTGCAGGGTGAAGTGAATAAATTTCCTCTAAGTCTATTGCACATGTCGAACAGGTCGTGTAATTAGTAATGTTATATATAGAGCCTCAACGGGGACGACTGAAGGCGTGATCAGCGTAAGGGCACTACTTACTTTATTTCATTATATTGAATTGGTATGTAAAAAGGAAAAATGATTACGCTAAAATATTCCAACAAAATTTTAAGAATCAAAAAAATGTTTTAAAAATTCTTGTTTTCTTTTCCCCCTTTTTTTTGCCCTTGATTGCACCCTTAATATGGTTATTAAATAATAAGTGTTTTAATAATAGAGAAATGAAAGAATTCACTAATGTTCTTTACCTGCTGGAATTTGATAGATTTTTTGTTAACGGGGTGGTTTGATTTCAGGCCTGTTAGGCCATAACTAGAACATTTCTCCTTGAACATTCACAGTTGGTCAGTGTAACGGTTAAGACGTTTCTTGGGGAGTCCAATCCATTAAGGAAAGAAAAAAGTCAATGTGTTTAGTTTGGGCTTTGAATATAAAAAAAAAAGGTCCGGTTAGTAACTCAATAGAAACCGTCACGTGACCAACAGCTTTTGGCAGTATGTTGTGTTTGAGGTGATCAATCTAAAAAATTAGTAATAAGGAGTAATCAATGGATAATTTACTTCTCTTGCCTTTCGTTTGGTGATGATCACTAAAAAGCTTCAATTTTTTTTGAAAAAGCAAGTGTGGACTCTACCGAATACAAATTAAAGGACCGATTTAGCATAAACTTACATGGTTAATTGACACCCCTAAAAATACTATTTTTTTAAATATTTTCTTCTAGACATAATAAGGATTAAATGTTTAAACTTTCAGCCATATAGCTTCATTGGTGGCACACATACATAGACAGACAGGCAGATACACTTAGAAAGTGAAGTAACAGTTTCTGATACATCGGAAATAATCGAATGGTTGTAGTTACCAATTGAATCGAGTTACCTCCCTTCGACTGTTGCACATTGAATTACTTCCCTTACATTGTGGATGGGGAGTAACTCCTACACGTATTTTCAGGGATTTTGATCTTTACTGAGAACCCACTCTTTTAGACAAATAGCATTCTGAAATACTCTCGAAAAAATATATTTTTCAAAGCATTTTGTTATGAAGGAAAATCAATTAGAAGAAATTAAGATGACAAAACTTTGCAGTTTATTCTCAAAAATCAAAACAATATTGTCGAGACATTTTATTACTTTAAAAAAAAATCGTGATTCCTATCTGCTTCCAAATTGGGACAGCTACTACCTAAAAGTGATGATTAGCAAGATCGTACCGAAGACCATCCACTTAGCAAGAGTTAGATACTCACTGAGTGGTCCTGTGCTAAACAAAACGAAGCAGAGTCTATATAATTTCACCAGCTCACCGTCGCCTTCTAGTGCGGGGTGAGTTCAGTAACAATCTTAGACTGGTGAGTATGGATTACAATTTTCACTTGGCCAACAGTGCATCCTTGATAATTGTAGCAAAGGTAGCAAATTCTTTTTTTTTCATTGAAGAACATGGATAATGAATGTGTGTTTTGTTGTTATTGTTTCTTTGATTTATTATAAGGAAACGCATGTCTGCTGAATTTAATGAATGCATTGTCGTGAGGCTTGTGATCTAGCGCTTTTGACCATACTTCTGGCCATTATCAAGATGAGGAGAAAAACTGAATGTAATCCGTTTTTCAACATTTAAATACTTTAAACTCGGCCTTTCACCGTTTTTGCGTTATTATTACGTCAAACAAAAGACGAAAGACACGCGAAATTCTTCACTGAGCTGAATGTATCTAGCAGTTTTCAATTTCCAAACAGAAGATTTAATTTAGCCTTGATTTTCTTTCTATTCAATATAGAATATCAGATAAAATACACAACGTGATTTGAAAACCTTGAGATGTTTTGATCGGATAAATGAGATAAATGAATTTATATATTCATATAAATGAAAGGTTAACGAAAGTATTTGTAGAGATTTACTCGTATGTTGTATTACTTTGTTTATGTCAAAATCAAATCAAACGATTCATTTATCTCATTTATCTCATTTATCCGATCAAAACATCTCAAGGTTTTCAAATCACGTTGTGTATTTTATCTGATAGTATTTTAGGACGCTAAAGTGGTAAAATGCCATTTTGTAAATTTTAGAAAGAGAATGCTTTGGTCGTTTGAACGAACTTTTATTGCAGCCAATCAATCTACTCCAAAAAAATTAAAGTGTTTTTTTCTTGGTTCGCTTTCCGTAACACCGGACTCTTCCACTGGGGAATGAAAATTTTGCTGAGAAAAATACTTTCAACCCACCGTTTTAAACTCTGCACGGTGAACAAATTCGGCAATTTTTTTCTAAAGAGAAATCTCGATACAAAAATATCCGTGTTTTTTTTCCATTGTGATTAACAAGTACATCACATGAAAAAAATGGATTAGGATACACATCGTATAACAATGGTATGCCCGCTCCTATTAACCCGACCCCCACAAAAACAGGATGTGAAACAAGATCGGTTTAACGTGGGGAACCTCGCGCACGAACATGTGGGGCGTGATCTTCCTCAAACATTCTTTTGGCCTTCGCAACTATTGACTACACAGACGCATCTACATCTGCGCCCATCTGGTCATAAAAGGTCTTCCAATTATAGATTTGAATGGACAGAAAGGTAAACCTTCTGACCGTTATTAGTTCAGTTTTCATTGAATCTCCCACTATTGATGGTTTGATACAAAACTGCTATTTAATAATCAATAATATGGTCCAGTGTGCACATGGCATAGCAGTGATCAGCAAACTAACTTACTAGCCTTTGTTAGTGGATTCAATCCTCATTGGGTCCTTACTGCTGATGGTCTGATAGCAAACAATGTAGAGTAATTATATGAGATAAGATTAGGATGCACGTCGTATAGCAATGATCAGCAAACTAATCTTGCTGGCTGTTGATAATGGGTTCAATCTCATTGGATTTCCTATTTTAGATGACCTGATACATGCTAAGTTAATATACTTATATGATGTTTTACTTCTTTTTCTCTCAGTAAGACAATACTCTTCCTCTCCGGAGTAAACATTTTGTTCAGGAAAACCACCCCTAGCCCCAATTTGAAACAAAAATAATGCAAGTCTTTTTTTTTCTTTAAAAATCATTTCTTAGAAATTCAAATATATCTGTGAATTCATTTCACGAGTGTCAACTAGTATTGATAATAAGTTCGTGATTACATACAATACATTTTCTCAATCCTTTATTTTTATTATGCTTGTCTTCTGCCTACATTATTTTCCCCCAAAAAATGTAAGCATTTAGAACTAAAGAGTAAAAGTTAGTAACACCGTGAAACGCGATTTTTGTTTCTGGGTAGTGAGTGTTCTAATTACATACATGTGAAATGTACAGAAAATGGTGAGTAATCCCTTCAAACTTTGAGGGGTTTTTTTATAAGAAAATGATACTGTTTCCCCTACATTATTTGATTGAAATGAGAAAATTCATGCGTTGTCTAATTGCAAAAAAAAGTAGATTTCAAATTTCACTGTTCTGGTGACAAAAGCTTTAAGGATACCATTAACATTTTCTATACTTTTTATAATCAATTAGAAAATAATAGTCGCTACCCAAAGAGAAAAAAAGGTAAAAATATGTTGGACAGTGTTATACACGTCAGGTAAGCATAGGTCGCTTCTGTATCGTAGAAACTGCTTCTCCTTCGCTCTTTCTAGGTTGAACGCTCTATTACCTTCCTTTAAAGCATTTACTTAGCCGACTCAGATTAATGTAGGACACTTGGATACTTAAATGACTAGCAATCAAAGCTGTTTTCTTTGTGGAGAAAAAATAGATACATAATTTCAGTTACGAAAACACAAACAAGGTCAATCTACTCAGGGTGTTTCAAAAAGAATGCGATCATCTTTTTGACAACTTTTTTAAAAACATTTCCAAATCCAAAAACTATTTTTCAAAGACACGTGTTACAAAAAGATCACCGAAGATGTCAAATACATTTTCTCTACAATAGATGTTGAAAGTGATTCCCTTCAAGTATTCTTAAAGATACAAATTACAAAAAGATTACCGAAGATGCTGACCGTATTTTAACTCAACAATAGACGTTGGAAGTGGTTCCCTTCAACACGGATGAAGCTTCGTGCCTCTTTCATCACATAAACATTTCATTACATTGGAAAACGACATAGCTGACACAAAACAAAGAAGTAAATGTTCGATGATGTTTACACATGATGCAATTATTTCAACTACTAAATACTGCTGTCTCTGAGGACAGAGTTACTGTGTTGGTAACATTGTAGCATAAAATAGGGAATAACGTGCTTACATAAACCTTGTTTTGTGTCTGCCTGATGTCGATGGACCGAGGTTCGTTGACTGTTGTGGTTGATGGGGAAGGCTAGACATATGTCTATATGCTTGACTGCCTCGCTGAACGCATTTTTTTCTACCATACATTTCTTTATAAGCACTCAAAACATCCTGCCAACCAGCTCTAAACCTATCCACCCCTTCAAAATTGAAGTCATGCTTTTCTACAAACAAAGAAGCACTGTCAATCCCAGCGGAAATCTCTCACAATATTTATTTGGGTCTCGGGAGGCTCAAAAATGTTTCCCTGATAAATTGATGGTAAATGCTTCTTCATTTCACGCCATTTCGATTTACGAAATGTTTCACAAAAACGCTCTACATTCAGATAACGAGGCGGCCTGTTTAAGGAGAATAACACTATATAACATATTTTTTACTTTTTTTTTGGTTCATGGTTAAAAGGTATTTTCTAATTGATTTGGTCTAATACGTGTTTTAAAAGACACCGAACATTGTTATTGTGACAAAGGCAGTGATAATTCTAAATCTATTTATTCCCAATTGAACAACGAGCGAATTTGCACATTTTTAATCACATAAAGTAAGAAAAACAACTGCATATGAATATTCTGGTCGCAAAAGCAAAGTTTGAATGAAGAAAATAGCCATTGACTATACGTTTTACAGAGAAGTAATCAGAAAATAACACCCACAACCCAGAAACAAAAAATCGCGTTGCACGTTGTAATCAACCAAACAATTTAATCCTCTTAGAGAAAAAAAGAAAGAAAGAAAGAAAGGAAACACAACAGCTGGGACGAATCAACATCGGATTATTAGTCAGTATCCTTATTTGGACTTAATATGGTATCATATTTCTTGAATACAGTTTGTTATTTACAACTAATGTATGAATCAAAAGATTTCATACGGTGGCTCGGGAAAGGTCAGTTTCATAGTTACCTCTTCGATGAGTGCGCACACACGCGTATACGTGTCGCACTCAACACACAAGGGAAGGATCCATATACAATTACTCCCCCTCCCCTGACAATGGCACTTTCTGATAATTATTTTTTTTCTCTATCAGGTTTGCATTTTCATCTTACTCCTGCTTTTTGTCGCGATGCTCAGACTCGGCGTGAGATTGTTTGTTTACACCTAGTAATAGTAGTTGTAGCAGTCTTGAATTGTTCAAATTTCCCGCTAAGAGGGAGCATTGTTGTCATTAATATTTTAACTAGTTTTTCTTCTCATCTTATTATTGTAGCTCTTATCGCAACACCCAGGTTGTTTTACATTCGAATACCGTTAAGCAACCAGTGTCGTCATACAAATTAAGTCATTATTAACGATAAAAAGCAACAATAATAAGATGGGAGGAAAACTAGTCCAAGATTAAAAACCCACAATTTCGTTTTACGAGCATACAGATCTCTCCTTTTTTTTCCTTGATATTATCATGAACTAGTTGATCCCCGTGAAAAAAAAATTACGGATGTATTTAAATACAATGAGACGATCTTTCTTCTTAAAGAAACTATTAAATTAGTTTTACAAGAATAGTCTATTGCATCGAATGGTGGTAGGAACTATTTTTATCGGCGAAATTGTTACCTTTAAGTAAAAGAATCTACTGTTACGGACAGAGAAACAGAATCTCGTAGTTTATTATTAGAGTGGATAAACAATCTTCAAATTTTACTTTTCAGAATTATTAAGAATAAAATGCCTCTGGTTTGTATTTTAAAACATTTTTCTCGTTTTGGAATAAAATTCGATTTTTAGCCTATTGTTGTATAAAAAAAAATTTAAATAAACAACAAAAAAACATGAAAATCGAAAGAAAAAAAATTCTTTCCCGTTTTTTGTTTGCAATACATTTATACTAAAATATATCTGTATGCTTGTTTCTTGACATGCACTAAATGTAACAAGTCTTATGGAATAGAGGTAGTGCAATTTATCCGTACGTAAATAATCCTGTCATTTTAATGAGTGCTCTGCTAGAATAAACATAAACTGATAATTCTCTAGTCTCATTTGTTACCTTTTAAAAGTTAAATCACCTTTAATTATAGAACCGAAACACCGGCAACTTTGCCCGCATTTTCTCTGCTTAAAGTGGTCTTCGTGGCACCCATTAAATCTTGGCTAATGCTTTATATCTCTTTCAACTTCTATGTGTTAGTAACCACAAGACGAATGTATTTGGAAAAATAAATAAAGTTTTATTTGCCATTTAACCAAAGTTGTTTTGGTGTCCTTTCCCTGTTATATTTGAGATTTCCGCCGCCTTCTCCTCAATTAAATTGTTATGAAATACTGAAAAAAGATACAGGTGGTCAGAGACATAGCTGATGAGGGGGTAGGGGTAATTGAAAACGTCCCTGGACCCCAATGCTCAATAAATGATAGTTCACCTAATACATATCTACTCACATTATAAAATAACAATGATACATTTGTTTGTACATATATGAATTGCATAAATAATAATTCAGCCTCTGATGTTGCTTTTCACCAATTATATGATTGTACATGTCTATTATAACAAATTTTCGATTTTCATCAAATCTCACTAAATGTTGGTGGAGGCCCCTTTACGAACCAAGCCCCCCCCCCAGCCGCCAAATATCTACCTACGTCACTGTCTGTTACATGGGATCGCCTCTTCCCCTCAATAAAATTAATAAGAAATACTGAAAAATATACTGGTGGTCAGTATACTTTCTACTGTATTGCCATCAGAGCATTAGAAAATAAGCGGAAATTATTTGCCGATTTTTAAAAAATTGAGAACTTATGAATGGTACTTATAAAGGAATTTTACAAGAAAATATCTTCATGGTGATTGCAATCTCATACTTAACTGATAAGACGGCTGCGGACAAACAGATCCCTTCATATTGGTTGGATTTTGTTAAGAAATATATATATATATATATATATATATATATATATATATATAATAAATAGACATGCACTATCGCTTAATCGGTGAAAAACAACGCTAGAAGCAGACCCATTGGATCAAATACAAAATCTATCATTATTATATAACGTCAGAAATGCAGCAGGTGAACTAGTATTTATATACATATATAATTTGGAGTACCTTTCCATGAGCCTGAGGTCGTTTTCAGATACACTTCTCAGCTACGCCTCTGATTTTTAGTTTCATTGATCGAAACAACAGGATTTGTGGCTGGTACGTATATATATATATATATATATATATATATATATATATATATATATATACGTAAGCATCGTAAACATGAAATTCTCCGAGTGAGAGCCACGAGCTGACTAATTAAAACCGAAGTAACAACAACGAGATAAAGGTTTACTACTAGGACAAGTAAGAGATTTATTTACTTACCACGTATAACCATCCATCAGGCAGACGTACAACGGGAATGAAAATGACGGGAAAGCATCAAATCTCTAATGGCACAGACAGGCTTATCACATGATATCAATTGTGCATATCTCATGCTGTAGTTTTGCATTCGAAGGGAATATTTCTGTTTTATTTTTGTTTTTTGTTTTGTTTTCTCATTTGAAATGTTTTATTATCTGGAAAATGAACACGGATACACGAACTGCCTCTTTGATTTTGAACTGTTTATGAATATATGTATATATATTTTTTTTAATGTAATAAAAATAGTTAGAGGGGTTGGGAATACTTGAAAGAAGCGATAATACGTGTCAGACCAGAGTAAAAAAACAAAGCTATGGGTAACTGTTGGGAGTGCTGCACCACTGGAGGATTATCTTTGATCGGTCATATGATAATAAGAATTACACACACACACACACACAAACGCACATGCACAAACACACATGCACACACTCACTCAGTCATTCACTCACTCACTCACTCACTCAGTCAAGCGACCTACTCGGTGAGTTTGATAGAAGTGTATGAGGTCAATCTGGAGAGTATCCAGCTTATTCTAAATATCTCGAGAACCGGTAGCGCGGTCTTGATCTAACTTGGCAACCTATCAGAGGGGACCTTACAGCGCATGCATGAGCAGATACTCTCCCATAGGGTCATTCAGCCGGCAATGAGGTGCCATTGAGTGAACTTGTGTACTGTATGACCGAGCCTGATCACTCTTTACGTCTCATGAAGGGGTGGGACGACAAATTTGTCAGTACCCCCGCCCTGTCACCCCCACCCCCAACAGTCCAGATTTAGCTTCTTGTGTCTTCCATTTTTTAGCCAAAAGATTCCAGAGCATAGACGAGATTAAGGAGAATACAATTAGGCAGCCGATGGCGATACCGAGAGAGGAGTTTTGGGCCCGTTTTAAAAAAATGTGAAGAGATGCTGGGATGAGTGTGTGTGGTCCTAAGGGTCGTATTTCGAAGATGACTAAGGCGCCAAGGCCTCGAATAGGCTATTTTTTTTCTTTAATAATGAATGATGGGACACTTTCTGAACAGAACTCACATCACCCACCGATACTGGTGGTTGGTGTTCAAAGCATGTTCAAAACATATAAAAGTGAAGATCTTCAATACTGATTTTTAGAAGAGGCCGGCTATCCTGATTTTTAGAAGAGTGCAGCACAATTTCCTTGCTCTAAATTCCTGCAATTTGGTTTGGTACCGTACCAAGTTTATATCAGAAACTCAAAGTTCGACTATCAATTTTCGTATTAGCATAATCTCATCCTGTCTGTCTGGCTGGGCAAGATTATTTAGTTGACCGAGTATGCTTTCATTGTGCTATTCAGCTGTCATCAAAACCTATTTGGAGGCATAAGTTTACGGTAGACATTGAATTCTGAACTGTTGTGAATAGAAATAAGATTATAAAATCTAAGAAAGGTGTAACTTCATTTTTCGACCAAACGTTAAAAAAAACGAGGGTAACACTGGACCTCCTACGCGGCTGAGAATTGAATATATGCTATTGGTATCAGAAGTAAATGTTTTGGTTCTGATTTTAAAAAAAGGCCTGGATTTCAAATGCTGATTTTCAAAGCAGATAAACAGGAGGTAGATAGGCTCTCCTTACGTGGAGACTGGCACAACTCTCTCCTCTCCTCCAATCCTTCTCTATCATTTGGCCTTGTGTCGTACTAGACTAAACTGAGTGAATATCAGTATAAAAAATCGAGATGGAAATAACACTGTGCAATGCGACTTCTATTCCTTGGTAGCAAGTAATGTTTTCGAATGGCTTATGAGTAAAAAGTATAGAAAATGGCTATTGTTACTTTCAAACTTTGCTTTTGTGACCAGGGACAGTGATATTCATTTATATTTTTCTTACATTAGGTGATATGAAACGTGAAAATTCACTCATCCAATTGGATATAAGTAGATCTAAAATTATCGTTTTGGAAGGGAATAATTGACATTTTCTATACTTTTTAGACACAATCAATCAGAAAGTAACACTTTTTTCAGTAAGAGAAATATCGGCAGATAGCGTCTATCTTTTGGGGGGGAAATCATTTTCATTCCAAGAGTCCTTGTGGTCAATAGATATTTTTGTGTTGTTTACGTCGGTACATCAATAAGCGTGTAAACTGGTGACGATAATAGCATTTATTTCACAAAACAAAATATCTATTTTTTAACATAATCTCCTCCTTGTCAATCTTTTCAATTTAGAGGTGAATATCAATCACATGGATTAAAGATTCTACAGTGGAAATTTCGTCAGGCTGTAGACTTATTCCCCACTCTCGTAGGTTGTTACGACAACATTTCGTGCAATCCATTCTACAGCCTATTCCTAGTAGTTCATCCTAATGAGAAGAGATAGTCTCTTTTCTCCGGTTCTATGGTATTCGGTTACCTTCCTTTATTTAACCCGAAGAAAGAGCCACTGACCCGACAGATTAAGTATTGAAAACAACGAAAATTTAAAGGCAAAACCCTACGTAGACTAAAGAAATATCAACAACAACAGCCTAGTATTCGTTCTGGCCATTTGTCGGGAGGCATAGAGTGACTGAGCCGGACTCTGGCTGAGGTAGTTTGTATCCACTTCGTACAAATGCCCTTGAGAAAGTCATGAATCCATATCTTCCTCTTGTTATGGGTAAGATAGCGCATGGTGAAATGAGTGACGCCCTTTGGGTGCTTGTTGCTTTTAAGTCCATTTCCACACATCGGAAACGGGTCGAGTGAGTAGTAGTGTGATATATTGGGCCCAAGCAGGAACGACTGAAGCCGTAGCCAACGTAAGAGCACTACTTACTTTTACATTTTGTCGTCGACGGCTGACTTGGTATCGCCCAACAAAACAATTTACTGCCTCATTTAGAACGAAAAAAAGTGGTTGGTTTATCATCAAAGAAATTATGTCGTATGGCCAGACAGCTAATAATGGTAAGTACCATTAATTTGGATTAGTCTTTCTACTCGTCTGCTGTCCCGGGTAAGAGAAATGAAACAGTTAAGTAATTTCTTCTTTGTAAAGGGAAAATGGGCGTGGTTAAGTTTATTTTGTTTTATGTGGTATTGGGTTTTTGGCAAATTTACTGACCACGAGATGGAAAAATTAAGATTTTGGAATTTTTCTAAGTATAAGACTGACGAATAAGAGGAAGTGAATTTTCTTGTGCATTTTTAACCGATCTTTCTGAATGTTTGTATTAATTCCTGATTACTGATAAATACCACTTTGGTTAAAAAAAAATTAAATAGGGCAGATATTTCATTTAAAGCTAAATTTACAGCTAAAAATATTATGAAATAAAAGTACCAACCTAAATAAGGGTTGAAAAAAAACAAATTAATGAATTTTCATTATTGTGTTGATATCTGATCAATACCTTGTACAATTTTACTTTTTAGCACGTATATATATGTTCTAGATTATATATATATATATATATATATATATATATATATATATATATATATATATATATGTGTGTGTGTGTGTGTGTACATTTCGCCTTATCACATAGCTTCATCAGAAGTTGCAGTATAGAATATAGCAAGATCAGTAATCCATGCAGTCCGTTACATCATAAGAGCAGAAATGCACACAGACCTGGAAATTAAAAAAATCTAGCAAATTTTAGCCATTTTCAAAGCCAGTCTTATGCTACCGTATTTTAGACCCATCAAACTAAAGATTGCCGCTTAGTTTAATCTGGCACTAAACCACAGTAACGAGTCACTTAACTACTCACAATAGTGAATCGGTCCGCGAAATGAGCTCGTCAACCATCACGCCTCGGTAGACGCTACATACGCGTAATAATCTACTGATTTTCTGCAAAACAAACGGAAAACTATCCATATCAATCGTTAAACTTAGCTTTGTGCGGCAAAAAATGGTTCCAAACTCTGTATTATACGAGACTAGCTTGGTAAATCATCGCACTACGGTGAGGCTATATACCTAAAATCAAAATAATCTGCTTGCTAGAAAATACTCTGGGGGCGCCTGCCTCGGTAAGCGTCGCACTCTACCCTAAAAGCCGAGTTGAAATAAAATATTTGACAAAAGCAGAGAGGAGAACGTAATTGTCGCAGTATGTACAAATATTGAGTTACTCCCCTTGATATTCAAGTTCAGCATTTCTATTTACTGTTCGTTTTTAACTTCTTTTAATGCAAATTATTGCAAATATCTCTCAATCGAAACGACAATAAAATTTAGTCTAAAATTTAGTGAATTCTTCCCTAGCCCATGACACACCCTTCCACAAAATGCCGTCGAAATCCATAGAAAACTCTTATAGATAACCCGTGGACCGACAGACAATGTCATTCCAACCAGGATTCATCATTCCGTGATGAGACAAGGTCTTATAGGTTGAAAGTACAAGAAATTACTTACGGAAATTTTTTTCTTTGGTAAAAAAAACTAATCTTAGGTCATTTCATTCGTTTTTTATGAAAATTATAAAAAAGGTTGAAAATAACTTTCGACCATGTATTAGTATAAGGACTAAATCCAAGGGACGTAACTCAAACCGTACAAATGAGTAATGAAAATGAAAATTGCTCATTGAGATGAATACATATTCTTTCAAAAATTATTGAATTATGTGTATAAAATCAAATATCAATTATTTTCATCATATCATATTACTATTCTTTTTAATTTATGAATAATATGCTTACATTATTAATCGTTTACTATATTTATCTATCTATCTATTTATTTATTAATATTTGATATTTATCATGGTTACAACGAAAGATAAACTCATTTAGATATCTTAATCAAGCGCAAAGCGCGTGGTGAACATTTTCAAGTTATGTGACTCATTTTGTTTTGGGGTTTTGTTTTTTTTGTTTGCTTGTTTTTTGTTTTTTGTTTTTTGTTTTTTGTTAATGCGTCAAAATCTCTGTAAGTACACAACCCTACAGGATGTAATATTTGACCGATTCTCACCAAATTTAGACAGGACGTGTATTTTCCATATATCTCGAAGTACTTTTACGAAGATGTAATTATGATGTAAAACTCGGCCCTGGTTCCCACCGTAGTTTAAAATGACGTCATTTTAATTCCATCGTGGTTTTTAGATCCTTTTTTTTTTTTTAATTCTGTTTCCTTTGCAATGCGCTGCTCTCGCGTGTGGGACGTTTGGATCTTGTTTGAATGAAATTTCAGTTTATTTTTATTTAAAATTTTCCTGTTCACCGGAATATTTAGTGCTATCAACGGATGTAAATGATTGTAAAATGAACTTTAATGTTTATTACACCACTGCAAATGTTTAAGGCCCTAGATGTTGTGTAAATATGATTGTTACTGTGTGTGCTTATACGATTTGTATGCTTTTTTTTTCACTACAGAATAAATGTTAAATGTTACTATATGGAATTGGAAAAGTGACATTATCAAAATAAGTTAGAGAAATAAAAAGAGAATTAGATAAATGAATACATTTTTACGAAAAACAAAAAAGAATTACAATTGATAGTATCGTAACAGTAACACGAAAACAGATACTGCAAAGCAAACAGTAATTTCAATTGATTGAGTAATATAATGTGATGAAGGTTTGTTACTGGCTCGCAAGCTAAAATGTCTAAGAGGGTTAACAAATAATGTTGACTTGTGCAGCTGCTGCTACTAACTTATCAAGTAATAAATGAAGCAGAAAACTTGAGCGTTTAAAATTTATTTTATTAGATTTAGCTTTGAAGGAGATTATTTAGTTTTAGGGTGAGTTTCAGGGTTGGTGTTGCAAGTAACAAAAAAAAACGATTAAACATTTTTTTTCATAATTATGAAATTAAAAAGTTTATACACTAGAAACTCATTATGAAAATTCGTTGAACGACCCTAAAACTAAACCTAAAACTAAATCATATCCTTTGCAATTGAATATGATAAATACGGTTTTAAATGGTCAAGTTTTCTGCTTTCATTTGTTCTCTAATACGTCAGCAGCAGTCGTACGAGTCAGCCTCATTTGTTACCTCCCTTTGATATTTTAGTTTGCCAACTAGCAATAAAACTTAACCTACAAAATTTTTTTCTTTTTTTTTTAAATATATTTTTCACAAAAATAAGATATTCATCAAATCTGAAGAACTTGGTAATAAAACTCAAGTTTTCTTTCTTTCTGTCTTTCTTTTCTTCTTTCTGTTTGTCTTTCTTTTCTTCTTTCTTTCTGTTTTTTTTCTTCTTTCTTTCTGTTTTTTCTTCTTCTTTCTTTCTGTCTTTTTTTTCTTCTTTCTTTCTGTCTTTTTTTTCTTCTTTCTTTCAGTCTTTTTTCTTCTTTCTTTCTTTAACTCTTCTTGTCACCTAAAGTATTGATTTTTTTTTTCCAAAAAGGAATTATATAATTAATGTGACGTAAAAAAAATAAACATTTCTTTTCTTGGTCCTCCTCATCATCATCATCATTATCATCAAGATAGCAGCGTTCTTTCTTTGTTACGAACGCTATCTATCTTTAACCACCCTCTCTTTGGATTCCCCCATTTCTCACAAACGCTGTTTATCAATTCAAATCTGTTCTTGACATAAAATTTCCCAGTCCTCAGTGTAAACCAGTCAGCCTGTCACCAAACATTAGCCGGGTGAAGGAGTATCGACAAAGACAAAGTGGAGGGTCTGTTCCCGTCGTAACAGCTGTCCAGCCGGGTCGAATCTTCACACCTGGACTTACCTATCCCTCACGTTGAGTTCAAGATCGAAAGGTCACTTTCAGACGCGAAGAATCAGTTGACGCTGGGTCCAACAGGTGTTACACATGAAGAAAAATAATAAATGGTGGCTGGACAAACGACAACAAGTTTGTTCAAGTCATCAAATATAAAGTTTAATATCTCTAGGGCTAAAATCATAGAAGATCTTTCCCTTCTGATTGAGTTAATGTGATGTCTTTTTGGATGACCTTTTCGTATGAAACTAAGATCGTGTTGCAGCGAGCAACTCTCGACAGAGTTGGTTCTTCCGAATTCTTCTTTACTGATTTGGTAATTCGGAGTTGATAAGCACTGTCAGACTTCTATAAAAGCTACGATGCTCACGGGGTGGTCAGTCAATTGGAGAACACGGGTCTCGTAGTTTCTAGCTGGTTTGAAATTTCAGCGCTCACTAACTTGAAGAGTCCAAAATTCACCTCTATAATGACAATCACCTCCACACGAGAGTGGGTCTAACGGTATGAGGAGATAAAAATTTTCAGTTTAGAATATCGCATTTCTGCTATTTGGCCTCTCCTTAACCTTTCTTGGCTAATATTTCTGATAAGAGATTTGTTTTTACTAACACCTTCTTCAATTACTATTATCCCAAGGAACACCTAGTTTTGGTATCTCGTGTTCCAAAAGAGATTTCTACTTTTCCCCATCGCCTAGAAATAAATATGACAACAATAATCCCAAGATTCTGATAAGGGTTTCGTACTGACAACGACCCCTTGGTTCTGTTTCAAGTTTTCAAGTGCAATTTCAATTCAAGATGTCTTCCCATTTCAGCCACCCAACCTTCCTTAACCTTTATCAACTAATATTTCTGATAGGAGACTTTTGTTTTCGTTCCCCTAGTCTCAAATAAAAGTTTACATTTTGATACCCTTCAAATTCAGGCTTTCATAATTTGTTGTATAACGCTCAATGTAATAGTTATTTACTTGTAAAATCTAGTACATTTCTAAATAAAAATGTTCTCCTTCGGAATTTCTAAATACCTCTTAACTATTGATCCTATTAACCTCTGACCATCCTATAGTATCACATTAGAAATGTCAACTCACATCACAATTGAAACGGAAATAAAATTGTCACTTCACGCTTGGTTACACAGCTGTTTAATTGTGCATCTACTTGATATTCAAGTATTTGAAGTCCATCAAAATACCTTAAAGCAATTGAATGTTTTTTAAACCGTAATCTGTAGAAACTTCATACATCGTACACACCATATTTATTGGGATAATTCAATTTACTCATCAGAGTCGTTATTTTTTGTATGCTTTCCATCCATTTGAAGATGATTTTCCGAAAGAATATGAATTTACTTCATAAAAAATAGGCAATTCATTAAAAAATATAGTATTTCATCTCATTTCTACAATTTGACTTACGCCCCTTTGATTTTTGCCCTTATGCACATCCGTAGTCAAAATCGAGAATGGTTAAAATGTCTTCGTTCATAAAACTTACGATTGCCTTTATTTTCAACTTTTTATTGCAAATTTTTGTTCAATTTGTCGTTGTTTTTTTAATAAAAGACACATAAAATGGGTTGGGATTCATTTCTTTCAACCAAAATGGCTAAAAAAAAAACAGAAAAAATTTCTGCAAGTAATTTTTTGTACTTCCAATCCAGAAGACCTTCGTTTAGTATGGGAATTTGTCAGTTTAAAAAGTTTTAAAGAGGGGTTTTATTCAGAATTGTGAACAGATTCCGCCCCATAAAACACAAAAAGTATAAGATCAAAAGATTTTATGTTTAATTGTTGGTATCAATATTGTTGCATTAATTTTTGGATAAGATTTTATTTTCAAATGGCAAGAATTCTTTTTCCTCAGAGTTTCCATTTCTCTTTTCGAAAAATATTTTATTTATATGGTAAGCATAACATTATTGTTTACTAATGGGTTTTGTTAACCAGGACAGTAAATTGTTGTCGGCGATGTTCGTACTTAGATTTTCAGTTGTTGCTTAAACTGTGTGTATTTTCTGCAGACTTCCTTTTCTAAATAAAACTTCTTTTTTTTCTTAATAAAACGCTAACAAGTAGACGTGCAATTGAACAACTACATACGACAAGCGTCGCTCAGCTAAATTACGAAATATTTTCTGACAACTCCCCCACTGATTGTATTGAAGTTTGGACTGTAGGATTCGTCCTTCAACCAGTATTTCATCATCAGTCTTTTAACGTCCGTCGTTGGACATAGACTTTCCCTAGGATTCGCCACACTCCTTTATCGGGGCCATCGCAGAGCCAGTATTTTCTAATTTTGTCCAGTTCATCTCTCCATCTTGTATTCTGTCAGCCTCAGTTTCGCATGTGTTCTCTGGGGATCCATGTTGTAAGTCGTCATGTCCATCTTGCAACATGGCCTGCCCATCGCCATTTGAGTTTTTTTATAGATTCTATGATGTAGTTTTCTAATAGATCCTATTTCATCAGGTAGCAAATGACTTGCTCATACCAAAACAATATTTATTTGAAATTAGAACTAGAATAGTATTCTTTTCATCTTGATTCGAAACTGTCAACATGGATTTCCTCAGTTTTTAGATGGGTCTGGCTGGTTATCTAGCATGTATGTGTCATGCATACAGGTCACAGCAATGGAGCTAGATGGTTTAAAATATGAACATTTAATACTGATTTTCAAGAAAAACGTTCTTTTTATCCTTCGCTCTAAATTTCGTTTTTTAGGGGGGGGCAATTTGGAATGTAAGTTTATGCTAAATCGATCTTTTAGTTTATGTCTGGCAGCATTACCGTTTGTTTTGTGGAGATCCAGACTGTTTTAGTATATACTATCTAACAAAGGGCGACAGAAGTAACTTATTCATTGATCACCCCTTTTCTCCAGTTGATCACCAAAAAACATTGGTCACATGACCGTTTCTCTTGAATGACTAAGCAAACCAGTTTGTTTATTATCTGAAGAGGTATTTTCCGCCACCACCCAAGATTCAAGAGATAGTATAGTTTAACCTAAATACTTTTTTAGAGCAAATTAGTTTTTGAAAATCAGCTCCCATAATGTTTTCATTTGTGCACCAGTTTCAAACGTCAAGGCAATAAATTTTACTATTATGACAACCTTCCATTGTGCCAAAAGTTGGGGATGCAGGAGTGAATAAGTGCCAAATATTTTTGCCCTTTCCATGCATCCATAGTCGATTTTGACAATGATTAAAATTCATAAGGCTACAAAACAGTTGAGTTTTGAAATTTTTCCAAGTAATAAAAGTATGTAGTATTGATTAAATAAAACTGCTCAGTGGGGACCCTATTTCATTTATAGGGGCAAACCTTTCCTTAGGAAAATTTTCCTACTTCACCATAAACAGGATATGGAAATATGAAGATGGAGACTGCTTGTAAGGCATTAAGCTTAATTTGTATCCTCCATACCAATCTTATTATTTAAGAATATTACACTTAATTGTTTGTTTGTTAGTAAGATAAAATATTTTCTATTCAAATGTTCATGGTGTTTTCTTTTTTTTTTAAATGGCTTACTCGTTGTTTGATTTAGAAAAAAAAAAATTCAATACAATTCTTTGGCAACAGCTAACATTAAGGTCATGGAATAAATTCAGTTTCATGATTTAACTATTTTTCTTTCTAACAAAACGGAGGGATTCGTGATGGGGATGCCTATAACATCCATTAGAATGTGTTCTTCTGGCATGAATATTTTTTCCATTCCTAGTTCTGCATATAAGCCATGCATCAACTAGTAACAGACACTATTTTCTTATAGAGATGAACAGGTGAATATCAATATCCAAACTTTGCTTAGTTTCACTCACTTGCTTGGATAAAAATAAACAGATTTGACCGATGCTATTCTATTTCAACAAAGGAATATTTTTCAGAGGATTAATCTTCCAAGCAAACAGGTTTGATGGCAACAAAAATAGTGAAATTTAGCTTATTGTAATAAATATAAGATGGAAAATTAATGATTAATTCACATCAATATTGTGAAACTGAGTTGGAATGAAATTTCTATTATCAGTGGCTGTGGTGGTTAACTCACCAGTACAAGTGCATTGGCAATAACCAGCAAATAACATTAAGCTAAGGATATGAAAATCAAAATAATTTACGTTGATTCTTGTCATAAAATTAATAGTTATAACCAAGTTTACATTAATAAAAATTAATATGGAATTTACTGACTTGAAATTATTCTTACAACTTAATAAAAATTCATTTATTCAAAAGAACAAAAGAAAAAATTATGTACCGTTTGCATTTAGTGCTTCATTTATAAATTGCTCCGAGATCAGTTGAAATGCTTTCGAAATTCTTATGCATTGGTTGGAGGAGTTTCTGAAATTTCTTCCTAGATTTGGTTCATTCTTTTTTTTCTCATTTAGAATCTACATTGGTAACAGCTTGACATATTGTTGACATTGTCATTGTAGCAGCCACTTCAACTTTATCAATGGCATACTAATTTTCAAACTCTTGACATATAGTCTGGGTTCAATCAAGAATTTCATTTACTGATGTCCCCAGTTGATGACCAGGTTTCATTCCAACAAACAGGTCACTAAATGAAACAGTTAATTGATGAAAGCCTTGTAGTAAGGTTTTGGAAAAATTTTCAAAAAATTAAAAAAAAAAAAAAAGACATTCACCCGTGCTTTTTTCAACTAAATTTGTTTTAGATCTTTGCTCACTAGACGTGGCTCCATATTTGGCTTTTTTTAAACCTCTACTATTTTCATCTAATCTTTTACCGGAGGAAGGAATGCTTCCATCAAGTTCCCACGTGAACAAGTAGGTTATTAACCAGGAGGCACTTGTATAAGCTCTAATTCTTGGTTAGCTAAAGTCTCTGTACTTGTTTTTAAAAAATATCCATTTTTCGGGAATCAGTTAAAGTCTTCCCCAAGACTTGCTTCCATATTGCTAGCTGATACAATGCATGAAGAAAAGAAATCTGCTTTACGATAGCATTTACAACAGATTGATTTTGAATATCTCAGTTCAGTAAGAATTCACGAATGAATTTCTATTCAAAAAGATGTTAATGCTGATACACCTAGGTCATGTGGTTGGATCAAAAATGTAGTTGTTTGAAGGCAAGAAAATTACTTAGATGTTCAAATTTCATAGGGTTACAACTGGGTTTTTTTTTTTTGGGGGTTTTTTTTCCAAATAGATGCAGTATAGTCAACCATTATCAGTTTTTTTTTTCATGGTATCTATTTCATTTTAATTCAAATTGCTCTTTATCACAATTTCTCCGACAGCAAATCTATAATCATTGTTCTTTGTTAATGCCTATCACATAATGCTTGCTAACAGCTGCTTGTGTACTGAGTATGATTCTCACCATGTGCCGTACTAAGCTGAAATTACAACAGGAGCGCTCTAGTTGATTCAAATCGTATTTGGTTCTAAGAGCAATTTTTTTTTTTTTTTGTTCATGGCTTTTCCTCTGGTTGAGAAAGCAGCGTTCTCACTTGGTGAAGAAATGTTGGCTTGAGACTAGAAAGGAAATAAACTCAAGTCTCAAGTCCCCCTCCCTGACCAACACAAAATACATTTTAAAAGAAAAAAAGTCCTGTGCATTTATTGTTTCAAGAGTAAATGAAGTTTATTTACAGTAATTTGAGAGAAGTGGGGGGATGGGTGTAAAAAAAAAAAAAAAAAAATTAGGAATATAATACATGAATATGCAAATTGTGACCCTGAAAAGGACTTCACATTTTCTTTCACTGACAAAGTAAGTATCCGTTCATGCATCTCCAGTCCATCTCAAATCACCCACCCCTGCCTGAATTTGTTCCTCACTGAGAGATCATTACAAAAAAAAAAAAAAAAAAAAAATGTTCAACTTTTTATTGACATTTTTTTTTTTCTCTCTCCCTCAACTCCAAAAATCATTAGTTGTCCATTTGATCTGAGGAAAGAATTTGAATCTCACTTCCACACTCATCCTGTTTGCTCTTCACATGCCCAGAATGTGATTATCCGGGAATTCTCTGTCCTGAGATTGTAATATACAATCCAACTCTTGCACCACGAATAAACTAAGTGCACACACTCCCCTAGATTTTGAATGTGTAAGCATAGATTCAGGGACATTTTAAGAATATTTGAGGCCTCCAAGCAAAGCAATGTACTGAGGCCCCTGGCTGTCCCTCGCCCCCAACACATTTAAAATCAAGTTTTTTTAATCTCAAAATTGAATTTCGGAGCCGCTAAGATCACATAGCCCCCAGGCAACTGCCCAGTATGCCCATGCGATGATAGCCCTGCATAGATGTATGTATAGGTAGGAAAAAAAAAAAAAAAAACTCAAACATGTACATAGACATAAGTACATCCTGCTTGGTCTCTTACAGGAAGTGTAAGCACAGAAATCACATTACATTTATTTTCTTCCATAAAGGAAAACTTCTTTCAGTGCAATTCACAAATCAGATACAACAATAACCTTTTAAAAAATTATAAAGGTATCAAGAACAGGTTTATTTACAGTCCATCTTGCTCTCTCCACCCCAACATGAACCAATATCACAACACTGGCCGCCAAAAGTAAGTAGGTCAAGCAGATAAGGGTAATTTTGTTGAATTCCATTAATTATTTATAACATTTGTCTGGCAGCACTTTTTATTACGTGAGTGAAAGAGTTCCCAACAGCTTTTGAAAAATGGAGACTGAATACCCATTTTAGAACAGATTCCCCACTGGGAACCTTTGCACACACCTAATAATATCTTCGACTTCCTTTCAACAACTGTAGCTTCATTGAATATGCAAACAAGTCAGATGGCTTCAATTTTCGGCGCACCAATCAGGTGAAAGCTGAAGATTTACAAATAACTACCATCATTAGCAGAACTACTGGCCAAATTGGTGTATACTCTTTTTCCTATCCTTAACTTGGTCATCCCTTTTGGTCATCAACAAGGTTGCCAGTTGTCTTTAGCCGTAAATTGGAATGGTCTTACTACCAAAATAATCAAATAACTTCAAATCCATCATCAGACTAAGCTTGCAAGAGAAATGGATTGAAACATTTTTTTTAATCTATTGATCACGTATATTCATGTTGTATCATATCATTCGTATGTAAGGGATTGTTCTTTTGTAAATTTCAATTTTCAGAACCAAATTTGCCTAATTTTGGTCTTGGAAAATACCAAATGGCAACCCTGGTCATCATATATAGCATACTCAACTTTCTTTTCATTTGAAAAAAAAAAAATCTCAGAAGATGTCATTCTGAAAATGAACAGTAATAGAAGCAAATTTGAACATACATGTTAGTTATATTTCAAACAACCAAAAAAGACCTACATAATGCCCAATAAAAATATATCCCTAATTATCATCATATATATATATATATCTAGAAAGCTTTACGTATACATAATGAACTGAGTATGTCATACTTACAGGATCGGTAGCAACCATCAGCCTCTTTCCTTTCTTACATTTTTATCATATTACCTAACTTTCTTTTCTCTTCACTCCCTCCCTACCAGATCTGCCACATTCATAATATCAGTAGCAGCAATCAGCTAAGCTTGTTGTTGTACACTTAGAGTAACTGTCAACAAAGCAATGGGCCATGGACTAATGAAATACAAGCCAAGAAAATATAACATGGACCCGATAACTTGGCTCCTATCAGCTTCAGAACTAACCTTCACTTATCAGAGTTGGTGCATATCAGACATCAACTGGCTTGAGTTACTAGCATGGATTTCATGTTATCGAGGAGAAAAAAGAAAAAAGTTATTGGATCTACGACTTACAGGAAAATAGATCCATAGAGAAAGGAAAAGAATTTCATTGTTGAAGAGGTCTTATTTGTCTTCAAGGAGAAAGAAAAAAAAAAAGAATAAGTCATCACTTTCATAGGTCAGTATTTGACTTGTTTTTTTCCTTTGAAGAAAAAGTGTTCAAGAATATACCTGTTGCCTATTTAATTCATTCTGAATATTTCCACGTGTAGAAAGTATATGACAGTATGTATGTCTTCAAATTTCATGAGTTTTTTTTTTTTCTTTTAAAATGTGTGTATATACTTAAACAAACCTCAATTTTCATATATAATACATATTATACAGTGTTCATTCACAACTGAAAATTATCTCCCACCCTACTTAAAGACAGAAAGAAAGTTCCTTTGTTTTCGTTTTTTTTTGTTTTTTTTTTCCTTCAAAGAACCAATTCTTACATAATTGCAAATTTCCTGCAGGAAAATAAAGTGCTGCTTCAAAGAAGCACAGAAAGAAACGGTGTAGCCACCTAAGTAAAAAGGTCACCTAAACAACTTTTTTTTTTTTTTTTGTTCAAGTGTTTTTTTTTCTCCTCCAATCAGGCTTTTTGTTTCCAAATATAAAAATACATTGGTTGTTTTATTTTTTTGTTGTTCTTTTTTCTCAAATAACTATCATCACGTGTCTTTACAGTCCACCTCTGCTCCACCCCCAACGGTCACAGGATTTTACACAAAATTAGGTCCATAAAACGGGGAGGGGGAACTGACATGCGTGTTTCAAATTCCAAGAGAAACTATAATAAAAAAAAAAGAAAAGAAAATTAAGAAAAACTTAATTAAAAGAAAATGTACAGTAAATATAACCAAGGGACTTCTTCCTCAGTATATTTATAAAATCCTTAATAACCACTAGATATAAGTAAATATCAAAAGAATATTACCACTAATCAATATATTCAAATCAGTCTCAGAGAAAATGCATAAATGTTTGTTTTTTTTTATAGTGTTAATCAAAAATACTTAAGTTCTAATCAATTAATCGTGCATTGTATTTATCACATTTACCAATCATTTCAGAAAATAAGACAGTTATATAATTTCTAGAGAAAAAAAGTAGAATTTTAATATCCACTGCCAGCTGATAAGTAAGTTCAGACCTATTACTTGATATTATAAAGTTGTCTTCATGGAGGCTTGCAAACAGCTCAAGAGTAAACTAATTCATCCCAAAAGCAACAAGTGAAAAACATTTAAGCTGAAGTGGTCACTAGGAACTAGTGTTATCAGATTTGGCCAGAAGGAGACATAATCTGAGCTTAGATGATCTCAGGAATTGGAATAGTGTCAGATTTGGAAATCAAGCCAGTTTGAAGGCTATAGTTCAATACCAGCCTCTTGGGGCCGGCCTCATTTCCAAAATTTGATGCTATATCAATGCATTAGTTGGGTAAGTCTCTGAGATAAAACTCCGATTATCTCCCCTATTGTGCAAATCTGGCAACCCCATTAGGAATGATACTAAATGGTTTCAGCCTGCCAATAGAATTAAACTGTTGGCAAATTCCCATACTGCCTTTAACCCCAAGCTTTTCAAAGAGCGTCCTATGCACTGCAGTAATATCACTGTTGGCAGGCTTACACCTAAAAGAGCAAGAAACTAGTAATTACAGCAAATAATAAATCCAGTTTATTTTGTCTTATTCCTTCAGATGAATGGCAAGAAGTCACCAATTACTCTGCATTACAAACTAAATTTCAACTAATGGAAAAGTAGCTCAATTTTACTTAACATTTTAGAATTTTAATTCCCAACTATTTTGGGGTCGCGGATAAATTGCATTGGATAAACCAGTTCTCGTATGATCACTGAAGTTAAGCAATGTCGAGTCTGGTCAATACCTATATGGGTGACTGCATAGAAATATCAGGTGTAGCAAACAGCTGAGGGCCATGAAGAGAGCCTCCTGTGGTGATCTTGTTAATCCTTCAAAAGGAGGAGAACAATCTCTACACTATGCTTAATAATGAAAGCCGAAGTTGTTTTGTTATTTTTTTGGATTTTTTTTTTTCTTCTTTCTGTTTTAGTTTATTTCAGGGGTTTTACAATTTCAAAACTTAAAAACTCAGCAGGATGAAAGTCAGGAATTTTTCAAAGAATTGTAATTTCAGCTCCTTTTCTTGTCCTGAAGGCGATTGTCTTAATAAACCAATGAGCTTGACAGGACACGAGGGGAGGAGGATAAAGGGAGGTGAAGGATAAAGTGAAGCTGAAGGGGGGGGGTGATGATTTATGCCAAAATACAACAGGGAACACAAGGATGGCAACAACGAAAAATGATTGGGGGGGGGGGGAACTTGCATACCAAGTCCATATTGGAAGATTTAGTTCACAGGTTATCTGTCATTCACTGATTCTAACAGACTATATATTCTGTGGATCAGCAAATCTAGAATATGCCCATAAATCTCCCTTGAAAAGTCATACACTGTCATGGTGATCTTCCAGACGAATAAAGCATAAGCCTCAAAAGCCTAAAATTTCATCACAGATCAGACAAGGCGATCAACCAGTGAGATCAAGTGGATGTTTGGCTCAAGTGAAGAGCAAAAATCACTTGCCGGAGTCATAGCCTTGTCATGAAAAGGATGAGAAGATCACTTTCAAATGTAAATTGTAACCTAACAGGGGGGAGAGGAGATAATAGAAAAATAAACAAATAAATATCTTAGTGACGTCCTCATCATGAATAAAGCCACTGGCCAGTCCAACCATGAAAAAATAAATACCGACTGGCAACCTATCATTTTTCTGACAGAAGTGAAGATTAGATCAATCCCAATAATTCTATCATTTTGTCTATCTAGAAAACTGGGGAACATTTGGGTACAGCATTCAGCATCAGGGTTGCCAGATTGGGCTACAAAGGGAGATAATTCGAGCTTTATCTGAGAGACTTGACCAAACTCAGAGAATGCTGCAGTTATCTCCTTTTGTCGCCCCGTCTGGCAACCCTGTTCACCATCACCACTTCAGCTTTCAAGGAATTAGTTTTAGAACACTAAATTTTATCAAGATATTAGGAGAGAATTTCATTTTCAGAATAATTGTTTCCAGAAATTGTGTTATTTGAAACAGAAATCAAAAGAGAAACCTTGTTGATGGCACATATCTCGTATAACTGACCTCGTCAATATAACAGAAAATAATGTCTGACAGAAGTCAGAAAAAAAGTAAAAATTTCAGAACTCAAAATTTTTCTCACATGTATTTTTGTTTTGTTTGGCTCCCTTAAAGTGTTTTGTTTTGTTTTTTCCTTTTTAATAGAAACAAAATGAAATAAGTCTAATAATCCACCTGACCGTTATGCCCCCACCCAAATTCGAGACAGTTCGATGATTCATCTTATACGTATACTTGTCTTGTTCAACTCTCCAGAAGTGTTTCTTATCGTAACAAAAAGAAATGAGTCTAGTAATTCATCTTACCCGCAATACCCCTCCCAAATTCAAGACAACTTGTTTCTCATAGCAAATTAAACCGTTTCATATGGGCCTCTTTAGCACAGGTTGGCAAGGAAAAGTTGAGTGGATAGATGAACAGATGACAAAACATTAATGTAGGGGGGAGCAGGAGGAGGAGGAGGATGCAGTGATGGTGATAAAACCATTAGGATGGTACTCTGGTGTTATGGAGTCAGTGTGAGTGTACATGTTCTCAGAGAATGCCATTGGTAAGATACTGGAAGCCATCATATAGCTTAGTGGTAAGAGAGTGAAGGCTGCTCTCAACCATGTTGTCAACAAGAAGTTGTAGTTGTTCCTCTGTCAGAGTCAGGTGGAAGCGTTCCTTCAGTGAGCGGATTGTACTCACTCCACGGCTAAAGCAAGGAAGTTGGGAACCTGGAATCACAAACAGAAAAAAAAAAATGTTTAATCGGAAATGAAGAATTATGGAGAAAGATGCACCCTTTATCATATCAAATTTAATAATTAAGAAAAAAGTACTGTTCAATTTATTAAATGCTTAAGCTTAACTTACATTAGGTATCATATGAAAGAAAAAAAATTGTGAATATGCTGTACTAAATTCATGCGTTTTTAAATACAGTGCAATGTACCGGCAAGAAGTTTATGACAAAGTCAGTTTCAAAGTGACAACATGCAAATAGTGCCTCTATAAAAACCAATGGATACATTGATACATTTGAAATTTGTCAATATTTTCAGTATTGTTAATAAAAAAAAAATTTTTAAAAGGAAGGAGGCATTATACAACATCACACCCCAAATGGAAATGCTCACATACTTAATTCTTGAAATACTACCAATTTCCCATAATATATATATATATATATATATATATATATATATATATATATATATATAATGAAAGAAAAAATCAATTGAAATCTATAAAGCACACATTCTCTTGACTAAGGATTTGTCATTGTTGAATCGAAGTCTACGTATTTGATAATTGGAAGATAATATCAACAGTATTTTTTTTACTATCAACACATTCTTGTTGCAGGGGGAAAGAGACTGGTAATTAGAATTTCTAGAATAACCGCAATTTTTCGGTACAAAAGCCCTTTCAAACATTTATTGTCTTTCATAACATTAAGGGAGTGTGACGAGAGTGTTTTCCAAGTCAGAGAAATTCCAAAATATTTTCAATTTTATAAAGTTTTCATCAACGAATAACTACTCGAAATATCATATCAACTAAAATGCTTCGTTCAGCATCACTACTCTTAAAGGGAAGTAACCCATATGGAAGGGGGAATAATCATGATTAACTTGGTACCAACTTCTGCAAAGGAGGAGAATGATAAACAAGCATTGCTACTGCAGGGGTCAAAAACTTTGGTAGATAGGTAAGACTTGTCAGTTTGGCTCAGTCGGTAAGACAGCCAGCTACCAATCATTTGATCGTAGTTTCAAATCACGGTAGGGGAATGTTAATTTTATATATTGGCTCGGTGGTTCAACGCGACGTGATAGAGTTTACTCCCTTATATTTGATGAGTAGAAAAACCGAAGTCAACTCCAGACTTGGAAAATTATGTGAGGATTGTTGTTCTTACAATAGAAAAACAGAGTTTGACAACTACAATAGAAGGAGAAAAAAAAAACAAATTCAAAAAATGACTCCAGAAACTGTTGTCTCCCTTACCAGTTTGCATAATTTCCACCAAGGGGATAATTTTGTCCATGTGTTTCCTCGATGCAACAAACCCTTGAAGCATTAGGATCTTAAAATATTCAAACATATCATTGCCCAAGCCGCCCATAACCTATTGAAATAAAAAAACAAAAAGGAGATTAATGTAAAGTATTAACAAGATTGAAACTATTCTTTTCAATTTCCACAAAATAAAGTTCTATGAACACTAAATCATACAGACAAGACTGATTAACCACCCTGGAGGGAAGGATAAGTTGAGGTCAAAAGCTTTTTTTAAATAATCAAAATACACAGGTAAACTGGAATTATATAATGTTCAACTAAATTTGTTTTTAAAAAGTGACATTTGTTACTTTCAGATTTTTGTTTATGATCTCAGAAAAATGTTTAAAGTTATTTTCAATTCATCATCTGCACTGAATGTCAGATTATGGGAACAAATCAAAAAATTTTTTAAATGGTAATTTTACTCCAGGTTATTTTGAACATAGATATATTGTTATGAGATTGAAATATCAATGAAAAAACATTCAGTAGGAGACAAAATATATCAAACAAACATAAAAACAATCTCTGAATCTATTTTTCCTCCCCTACCAATTGCTTTGTTTCCATAACAAAGAGGAACAAACATTTTTTTTTTTTTTTTTTTTTTTTCTTTTGGACGTCACTACATTGAAAGGAGGAATGCATTTAGCAGAAAATCCCCAGTGGTTTTTGCAGTACGCTGACACATACAGACAGACCTTTGGCAAATTATGATAAGCCTGGCAGATCCCCAAAATATGACATGGTAACTCATGGATGGATCAGCACCTAGGAGCACAAAGCTAATTCATTTAAGTACACGATAATTCAAGTGGATCTTTGTTTTTGATTGAGTAATATTTGCTTATTCTATTCTTTTTGTTTTCATACATTTATGTAATCACACAAGTTCTCAATGAATTTCAATGAAATTCTGTTGGAAAGGTGTAATGTGGGGTAAGGAAGAAATGATTAAATTTGGGGGTGAATCCAGGAGTATAAAAACATCCATAACTCTTGAAGTATTTCTGTAATAAGGCCCTTGTATGCCATCTTGAAACTTATACCTTTCCTGTGGTCCTACTGCGGTAGACTTTCAGTATTTCCTTGAAAACACCTGATACAACAATAAAATGTTGAGAAACATTTGTTGTGAAAATTTGTAAAAAAAAATTATTTTTATGTTGGTGCAATGGAAAATGAATTCCTTAACAACCGTTGCTATGGACAGACATTTTGAGAAGATATATGAAAATGATTAGAACTAATAAAAAAAAATATTTGTACCAAATATCATGCCTTTATCACCCACTGAGCAATTTTTGCACCAAATGCCAGATCTAAATTATATGTATATGCTACAAGAGATATCCTTATTTGATCAGCTACATCAACTTACATCAACAAATTCATGTGTTAGTTTGAAAGGGGAATTCTCAAAACCAAGGTTTTTTCCAGGCGATGTTGACAAAATGAAGCCAAAATCTATATGAATGATATGTCCCTCAGAATCCAATAAAATATTTCCATTATGTCTGAAAATAAAAAAAATAGAAATTTACTCAGTGTGCTATAAAAAAATAAAAAAATATCATTATTCGTCAAAGGAAAGATACCTCCCTTGCAATTAGTAATGCTATAGTCCTCAGTATACTTAGATAAAACTAGGTGAAAAGACCCATTAAAATTAAAATCAAACGTCATTAAAAGACAATTTATCATTAACACGAGTATACCCATTGATAATTGAAGTGTGCATGATTTAAACCCATCAAATATAACATACAGTGGGATGGGGATTTAGTTGAAATAGAATGATTTCATCGACAATCTTTTTTTTCTCTCTCCCTAACCCCATATGACCAGAGGAGAATTAGTTTTTTAAGAGATTCTTTATTGAACACACAACTCATGGGTGGTTTGTTTGGAACCTAAGAATGTGTTTATTCTGTTTCCTTATCCACCTAGGGTCACTCCTGACTTTGAGCATAGTCAAATTTTAGATACAGAAATTATATTTCACATGCAAAATTATTACATTTTTGTACTGGTTGAAGATAGATACAATTGAAGTATACTATATTTCTAAATTAAGCAAAACGAGCAAGAAAAAAAATTTTCTTTAATTTTGTAGGAGTCTTTCTACTAAAGAAATAGACCTTACTTTTAAAAGCAACTATTAAAAAATCATGAATTAACGTTATATTCTTATGATACACGAATAAAGACATTCATAAACAGGAAATGATGAAAATATTGTAAATTTAGACATATAGTTGCAAATAGGGTTGTGTCTTTTCTTATTGTTCTCAAAAATTGCTTAGATTCTAATTTTTTCTTCCAAAATGTTAAAAACAATTTTTAGAAATATTCATAAAGATATATCAATGATAAAATCAACTTTTTATTCAAATATTAAATAAGAATATTAAAAGGAAGTTTTATTATCCAATCATTTACCTGTCTTTCACCTGCATGAGATAACACACCAAGCAATAACCTGCACAACTCTGCACAAAGTTCTTCTGTGCTGTTAAAAATTCTTCACTGTTGATTGGGCCAAATTCTTGGATGAAGTAATTTAGCAGAAGTTGCTTTGAGTGTTTCTTGATTTGGTGCAAAGAAACTGCATTAACCACAGGCTCAATCATCCCACTATCATTAGCGGTCACCACAATGTTGTATGGCCTGATCCAGAGTGGAACGTGCTCTATCTTCCAAATGTTCTAAAAGACAAGATGGGATATTTCAATATCATATCGAATTATTTAACTCAAAAACAATTTACAATATAATGATATTAATCATTCATTCCACTTTACCTCTCTCTCAAAAAAAAAATATTCTACTCCCAACTAGTGTTTTCCTCCAAGTTGTGTGACTGTGCAGCCAAACATTAAATTTTTTTTTTTAATTTAAAAAAAAAAAAAATTATGCTGCACAATAAAATTTCAAGGACAGGCAACTCCTAATACACTATCAGGTATTTTGCCATTATGTTGGCCCAGACATTCACTAAGTAAATATCTAGTTATTTCATTTACATTCACTCTAAAAGCTATAAATTTCCATTTCCATTTTTTTTCTCTTAACTACAATACCTAGCATTCATTTTTTAAGATTTATCTAAAAATATGAAATGTGATTAAACATTTTGAGTATAGTACCCAAATGAGCTGGATTATTTTCTCAGTTTGATAATGAGGAGTTAATGCTACAATAATGATTAAATATAGAAGCTTTAAATGCTGAATGAGACATTATCTCAGGAGTACAAATTTTTAAGAAAAGTTTATATACATATATTTCATAATTATGACTGATTTATGTACACATAAAAAGATTCACTGTAACATTGCATATTCAATGTTTAATCAGATTTCATATTTGCTTGAATGAATGAAAAAATATGCCAGCTAATCTTATAAAAAAAGAAAAAAGAAAAGGAAATGAAAATTCGCAACTCAGAGTACACGTAAGGGAGGTAATTCGATATTTACTATGCTTGGTCAATGCCTGACACCACGCAATGGATGAGTACCGACGATTGGTTCTAATAAGACACTAATCATTTCTTTTCTATGTCTACATCATAACCGTACATACTTTTCTGAAGCAACCGAAAGAAAATCAATTTTGTTGCATCAAGAGCAACAAATTTACAACATACCTCTTCAAACATCTTACTGAATTTTCATCCTTCCAAAATGAAAATATAAAATCAATCTTATTTTTCAAACTGCAAAAAGGTGAGTTTGAAAAAATGAATTGTTTTTTTTACAGAAAACATTGTTGCAACAGGTCTCAATTTGAAAAACAGATGTGGACAATTAGAAGCCAACATGAAGTTTTTTGGGGGTTATTTTTACAAACTCTTCCCAAAAGACCAATAAATGAAATCAAAAAAACACCTCTAAACTTTAGAGGCACCGAGTCCCTGAGAAGAGGCAAATCTTACCTGCAACTGTTTGAGGACTTGATAAACAAGTAACTCTTGCCGCAAGTCATCCCCGGATTTGATAATCACTGACATGAGACGCCAATTAGGCAAATGGCCATACGGAGAAGTCTCTTGGATGCGTCGCACTTTTTCTTCCCATGGCTCTTTCAGAGCAGCAGCAGACGGATCTTCAGGGTCACGCTGGAAGAAAAACAAAAAACATTAAGAGTAATTCAAAAGATGCACCTATTTTTCTTAGTTCTCAAATAGATTCTCAAATTTTAATACAAAATATCAATTCAATAGAATTACTTTCTATGACATATAGTGCAAATATGCATTTTCTTACTGGTGTGTATATACATACATATATAAAAAATAAAATCCATTTACCTCAAACTTTCCTTTTGGAGCAGCGATGTTCTCAGAAAGACGTCTCCGAATGTCCCCAGCAGCTATGTACACAGGATCTTTACTGTCTGCACTTGTGGAACTCTCAGTCGAGAACTGAGAAATGGTGTCACTGGACTTACACCGGTTTGGAAACTAAAACAAATATATACATATATGTTCTATAACTTATACTTTCCATTAGTTTTATTCACAATGAAACAAACATTGATGAAAAATACTTTTCCCCAGAGAGCTCATAGGATGGGAATTTTGCATAGATATTTTCTATGCATAGCTCATTATTGGGTGGACATCATCTTTAAAAAGAAGCCCCCATCCCCACAAAACGTTGCATAAAAAGTTAAATCACACTTGGAACTTTTTCAGCGGAAAAATTGACCTTCAAAAACCTATTTAGCTCTATTTAGAGAAGTCACTTGTATTTCTAATTTATATTAGGCCAGTGAAAAAATAATTGCAGTTTTTCCCCAACTTCAAAGCAATACATCTCAGCTCAGAATAAAAGTTATTACTAGAAATAAGAACCTTCAGATTCTACACCATTTTGCTAATTAGAAACATGTCTATTCAGGGACCATAGAATTCTGTGATCCTAGAATCAAAGAATTCTTCAAAGATGTTTTGTGGTGCTGCTTGGTTATGGTCAGTTCTGGTGAGTAAAATGAGTGAGGTAGAGTTTTGTAGCCTAGTTTAATCAATTTCTACAGGGTCATTCACATGACATGTCAAGCATTTTTGCTTTTCTAATTTGGTACAAACACCAACAACTATTGGATAGTCAACGTTAACTTCCTTTGCATCTTCTCAAGTTGCTTTGTGTGGGTCCACCTCATTAATTGCCCTCAATTGGATGTCATCAATCACAGGAGGATGTCAATTCTTCAAAGTTCTAGTTTCCATTTTGAAATTTTGGGAACCAATGTTGAGCAGTATGTTCTTTGACACTTCCTTGGCTAAATACTTGGTGAATACTGTCGGCTTTTCCGCTGTTTCATATCCCATTTTGAAGTCATACAACAAAATTGTTTGAATTAACTTTTTACCATCTTTGATTTGACATCCTCCAATAAACCATAATAAAACAGTGAAAACAATACATTCAGCTCAAATAAATAGAGCAAAATTCACATTTTATACTGGTATACATCCCATGAACAATACTTCATTCCAAAATAAGCATCAATGTTTGAAATAATGAAAACTGCAATTATTTTTGCACCAACATGATATTATATTAAGTAAAACTCCATGATGTGTTACTACATCAAGAGTAAAGATGAAATGCATTTAGAAGAACTAAAAAGATTTACTTTGATAAGAAGAAAAAGACCATAAATTGTAATAAAACTTCAATTTCCCATACATTCAAAAGTGAAATATATTTAGTTTAGGTTCAAGGGTCTCTAAAAGACAAAGATAACACATTCACTGCCACATGATACACATTTGCATCTTGGGGTATGTTGCATATTAGCTCCAACTCATGTGTATTTGTTCCACGGTTATAATTAAAGCAATATAATTAACTAACATAGCATGCTTGACTCAGTTTCTGCCTAGTGACATTGAACATAGATACTTATTTATATGCATTGTATGCTGCCCTATCCAAGCTAATAGTGAATGTGATGAGGGCTAACAAATTATATTCATTTTGTAGATAGAACAAAGGTTATGTTCTTACAATTCTCCCATTGGGATGTTGCTAAGTGTATCAAGTCTAAACACAAAATCTAAATTATAAATAGTTTATACATAATTATTTATTATAATAACTAGTGGGATAACTAGTCTGAAAACCAGGTATTCAGCTAGTTCTTATAACAGTCATAAAAATGGATTTCTATAATACAAACCATGACTTGTAAGATTTCATCATCATCTTGTGACCAGCAATCAGCATCATCAAAGTCTGTATTGCTGTAAATGGCTAACTCAGGCCGGGGAGATGTATTGCTTCGATTGTAGTAATGTGTCAAGTCTTCTTCAGAGCGAGTGAAGCGCAGAGTGTTCTCTAAAATTTTACTGGGAACCTGGCTAGTGACTGGGTTCTCGCATTCAAGCACTTCAACATACATCAAGTAAGGGGCCTGAAAGAAAATTTCAATAAATGAAAGTGCAACTCTTTCAGTCATGAACTGAAACACATGCACACACACACACACATTGTTAATAGGAGTACTTTCAAATGTTACAGGACAGTTCAAAATAAACTCAACCCTCTACCCCAGCAAGCAACTGCTGTACAATATGGGATTGTCAGATTTATTCAGGAAGGGAGATAACCCAAGTTTTATCCTGAAGACTTAACCAACACAGTCATTAGAATATAACTGAATTTGGAAATCGAGTTTCCTTGAGGCAGCTAGGATAATCTCCCCTTCTACCCAAATTTAGCAACCTGTCGCAATGGTTTTCAAGACATGGAGACATCAAAGTAGTTTGATATTTTTTTCACAAATGCATGATGAAAAGTAATTTCCCCAATGAAAATTGCACCAGTGGTAAGTTCTACCATGGTAAACTGTACCAGAGTGAATTCCACTGAGAATATTACCATTAACTATTTCCAACAATCAAATAAAAATAGCATTAGATATACACAAACATCAAATTTGCTAATTTGAAAGAGACAGTTTTCATGCGGCACAGTTTACGCTTATAGTAAATAAATTATTCAAGAAATATGTTGTAATCTTACAATTCATATTGCTATTGTTAACATTTTTTTTTCAATTATACTATAAAAAAAATTGAACAGGAAAGCTTCCTTGGAACTGGACTAAAACATGAAACGTGACACAAAGACTTGAGGGAATTTTCTAGGGAAGAGTTTACCAAGGTAGAATTGAAATCTAAAAAAACTGGTACAAAAGGTCTCTTATTGAGTTGAGAGAATCAACACACAGAACTAATCTGTGACAATACTGTAGTTTGTTTATTTCTGTAGACTACTTTTGAAGCATAGGGCTGCAGCCTCTGTTTCATTGGGTGGAGTCGATAGTCCCATGCCTAACCCTCATCCTTCACCTGGACTTGGGACCAGCTAGGGCAACTGACAAGACGTAGGTTTTCCTTCCAGAATAACTCTCTCAGATGGACTGCTTAACAAAACAAAAGTGCACCAACTGCCCTGTTATTAACCCATTGGTGAATAGGATTCATGCCTTTCCCAAGGGAACTAGAGTGAAGTGAAAGTAAACAGCCCAGGACAAAACCCCAAATTAGTCGACCAATTCCATTTTCCATGCCAGAAATCTTTGCACCACTCTGCACTTGGAATCGGTGACAAGATAACCCTATATAATAAGCTTGGCTGCTACAGGATCAAAGTTCACTTCTACTTCAATTCTGACAGAAGATGACAACTCCAACTTTTGTATGTCCCAGACATAAGATATATACAGAGAATATTTATAATTATACTAAACAGTTTAAAGTATGAATTCAAAACTTCTAAAGGCTTTTATTAATTGACATCATGAACTGGAGAAGGGGGCTAGCATTTTCTGTTCTTTAAATAACTTTAAATTAAACATTAATATGAATAGATACAAACAAGTTTCTAGAAGGAGAAAAAAAAAGAATTCAGATTTATTATTGCAAGGGGAAACCTTTCAGATTGCAATGAATGAAAAATTACTAATGACTCACCTTTTCCTTTGAGTTGAGTACCACAGCCTGTGTGTGAGGAACACGTACAATGTGGTGATTGGCCTTTTCAGCTGTTGGCAGCCAAACCCGAGCTGGCAGGTTCAAATTCAGCATAGCCAACTCTGCTATCAACCTTGAGGCTGGAAAGATAGATATTCATTTTTAAAACTGAGGAATGGGGAAAAATGATTTTTTACTGGTAGACAAAGTCATTTTTATCTTTAATCTTTTAAAAGACAATTCTGCAGACAAGTCAAATAATTAAAACATTCAGATTATTGTTTTTGAAAATTAATGTTAGGTTTTGAATGATATTTCTCCCACTTTTTAAATATAATCTGAAAGTTGAATAAAGATTCAATTAGTGATTTTTTGGGTATTCTACTACTGTAACGTTACTTCCTACTACTTATTCGGCAGAGTTCCAAGTCTCATCTTGAGTCTAAGTCTCTCTTGTGCAAGAGACACATTTTGAGAGCCTCATTCTGAATCAAAGTTTATGGAATTGTTGTAAACATGAGTGAGAATGAAGAAACACATGGTGAAATGGAGTTATAATCAAAATAACATCAAATCACTTGTCACTTTGTGCAACCAGAGACAAAGACATAAATAGGAATCAGCTAGTAAGGATTACTGAGATATGAAATAGGCAACAATGAAAACCAGCAGATACATCATGTATACAAACTTTCTTTTTCCAAACCTTTTGTAGACGATAGCAGCTAGAGGCATACAGATACACAATAGTTTTGGGGCAGCACAAAGAACTCTCCAATTTTACCAAGTGAAGAGAATAAAACTTTTAAAGGCAGCAATTTTTTTCCCCAATTTGGTAAACTATTTGCTTTTAATGATGAAAAAATTTCAGGTTTTAAATTCAATTTTTACAACCAGTTACCAGAACCAATTTGTAACAAAGCCAGGATTGCTAGATTTAGCTACATGGGGAAATACTCTAAACTTTGAGGACAGATTTCTCTCTCAGTCCAATGAATTCTAGATTGTATCCAGAATTAGCAACTTTCATCTTACCACTGAAACCAAATACACCCACTTTGTAAAACTTAGCAGCCTTAATGTATCGATTTTTATAGCAATACCACAATATCATTCTGATAGACAAATGACATACTGATAGACTATCGCATCATTTTTTTCAGGAAGGGTTAAGTCTATTTAGCAATGCCAGTCTACAAAGAAATCAAAATTGAAAGGCTAGAACTAAATTATAAAAAAAAACATTCTCCTTCAGATCTTTGGTAATATCAAGAAGTTTTCAAAATGTTGGTGTAGGAGAAAGAAATAGAAACATACTACGCAGTTCCTTGGTAGGGAGTTGTTGTAATTTCTGCGCAATATTCATCAAAGCTGTTACAAACTCCAACTGTGGCATCAAACGAGGTGCCTGGAAGAGAAATTCATCAATTACTTACAATAGCTCTTGCTATAAACTGATAAGAGAGCATGTAATATGGACGAAATTCAACAATAGGAATAAAAACAATAGGTTCATGATCAAGAAGTTGGATGAAAATAGGATTCTATATTTGTGAGAAATATTCTTAAATCCTCAATAGTCATTTTTATAAAATGAAAAGATTTGAATATTTGTATTAGCATTGATGAAAGTGTAATATTCTTAGTTACACACAAATACATGGAGATTTTTTTTTGCTTCATACAAACAAAAAGAAAAGTACTTCTACTTTCAAGAAAAAAAAAAAGATTGTAAGAAAATTGATTCAGCCATTTTCAATAATATCTACAGTTTTGGATTTCACATAACTAATCCTAGAATGAAGAAGAAACAAATATAAAACTAGTTCAACCATGAACAATCAAAAAGGGAGATAATGTGTATGTGTGTATGTATATATATATATATACACACACACAAACACGAATATTGATTCAGACACTTATGTCAGGCGACATGTGATTTTTATCTCCATTTCTCAAACAATCTATGAAGATGAAGTTTAGAAGACAGAAAATTTCTTCTCTCTGAGCAAAGCTGAGACACGTACATAGCTGGAGAGATTGGGACAGAAAGATAGCACAGGGTTGCCAAATAAGCCATTTTTTGCTACATCTGGCTGATTTTTTATCAATTTAGTGGATAAGAATCTATGCTTAATTTTAAAGACGGTGGACACATCCAAATAGTACTTATGGTCTCATTTTTAGGGGATTTTTCAGATAAGTTCATTCAACTATTTTATTTTTGTAAAATTTTGAAATGACTTGACAGGTTAACCAAATGGATAAATAGCTATATAACAGATTCATAGATAAATGATCCTGTCATTTTTGACAGGTACTATGCTAATAAGACTGTCAGTCATAGGTTTTATAACCCAGATCCAAGTTTTCCAATACCTGTCTTGGTTTCTGCTTTTTTCTTTTTTTTCCTTCAAAATTTATTGAAATCAAGTTTATACATTACAATTTCTAAATTTTTTATTACTTGAATCTGTATAGTAGTAAACACCAGTGTTTTGTCAAATTCATTTATTCCCACAATATGAAACAAGCTATTTTTTATAAATTTTGTCTTTTGATTACTTCTCCAGATTTTTCTCTCTTTCTGAAGGACAAACTTCTAAGGGCATTAGTGTAAAGTGAATGCAAACTTTATTAACCGAAGTTAGAACTATTTGCCAATTTCATTCTCCTTGTTGTAAATAATCAAGCCATCCACACTATGTTATCAAAATTGAGCGTATCAGGAATGTTCAAAATGGTAGAAAAGTGGTTATAAAAACTCAGCTTGAATTTCCCTCTTTTAGGTCAATGTCACAGCACCTGAAAAGGAGGATGGAAACTAACAGCCATTAGTTCTTGCACCCTTTCTTCTTTTTTCTTTCCACGATCAGGAAAATACTAACAAGTTAATCTGTATACTGGTCTAATATATTGAAGAAACCAGCCTCTTGGATCAATTTGATGTAATGTGAGTTGTCCAAGTCAAACAAGACCATATAAATTCTGAGCACCTCCTTCTCACCCAATTATTGATCTATCTGATTGATATCTTTATGGCATTTTTTAGGAGCAATGTAACAGTTCTTCTAGATTGGCACCTGCAGAGAGAATGAATACCAGTAGCATCCAGGAGTGTCATTTGGTACATTTCAAGACCAAAACCGGACTAATTTGGTTCTGAACAAGGCTATTTCATTCCGAAAATAAAGATCTGGTATTAAAAGGAAAATTCACAATATATATGAACAAGAGATTTAAAAAATTTGCATTTCAATCCATTGCTTCTCCCACAAGCTCAGTTTGGTGATGGATTTTAAGTTTTTTGATTGTTTTGGTATGGAAGCTACTTAATTTGGTCCCTAGACCACATGAATTTGGTCTTATGCAGCATAAGACTGCTGGTAACAGTAACGACAGGTATATAATGATAAATGTTAAAAAATGGTTACCTCACAGTGACAAACTGTCTCCCGGCCTGTGAGGTCATTGTACACTGCCTCAGAGCTTTTGTGGCAGGTGCAGCCACTTTCGAAAGCACGACCGGAGGTCAGATCTCCGGCTAACACGGGCACATTGGGTGAGGTTATAGAATGCCGAATACTGGTGCCTGAAACAGAGAGGAGAGGAGAAAAATCAGACATTGTGAACAATCTGAAAATACTGTCAGAATATCAAGTCAATGAAGATGACGAAAAAATGCAAATGATGAGACAAATAAACCCATTAACACCCAAAAGGCTTCTTCAAAGAAGCTTCATAAAAACTGGATCACTTATGACAGTGGTGCCCAACATCAGGTCAGCAGACCCCTGGGAGGGGGTCCACAAAGGTATTACTATGGGTCCATTAGCTTGTTGAGCGAGTAGACCTTTCAAAAGCCAAGGTTCTGAGGGAAAAATTTATTTTAATAGGAAGGATCCTTGTTTAATGGAAATGTTGAGAACCACTGACTTAGGATAAAATAAGAAGTGTGGTAACAGCATAAACCATTGAGAGATGAAAACTCAGCCTCCCCAGGTTATTAAAGCTTTGGCATTTTAGGGTTCAATCTTGAAATGAACAAAGAATAATCCAATTTTTCAAAATTTTCAATTTGGAAACTTGGATAATATATAACTAATACACAAACTTTTGTTGAAATCAAAGCGATTTCTTTTCAATGAAGAAGCACATCCAAAATAAATATATTATTATACGCAGATTTACTCAGTGTCCTTATCTTGGTTGTTATAGTTACAATGTTTCAGCCATTGTAGCCTTCAAGTGTGTCATTATTGATAACTTTTGAGGAATTTTAAACCAAACCCTTTATCGAATCCATAGGGATAGACTGTTCTCATTCATGTCCATACCAGAGGATGACTCATATCATGTAATTTTTTTTCTTATTAATTCCTCCTTGCAATGTTCCTTACCTGCCGCCACTAAACCAGAATATATAACTTTTCGCAACATCCAGCCCAGGGATTAATCTCATTGCCATCAGGTATATTACTAGATATGTTTGACCAATGCTTTAATCCACTGGGCCATGTCCTAAAATGTTGTGACTATAATAATCAAGATAGGGATTCGTCCAAATAAATCTGAGTAAAGCAATGATAATTCCTCACCAAAGAAATTCAGACATAAATAAAATTACCTCTGCCTCATGATATTTGTTACATTTGTTAGTAATATTTATATACAAATGTAATAACTATTATGGGACATGAGTAATACAAAATTCCAAGCAGAAAAACCATCTGCTAAATTGTGTTCCTGTTAATAACTAATAAAAGCAGATTAATTAATTTGAATAAGAGGTTGTCAGAGTATTATGAATAAGAAAATTCAAGAAAGGGGAAATTTAGTTGGATTGGCAGCAATGTTCTCCCTAATGTTTTGTGGTCATAATGTACAAAAATCTTGTCTTGCAAATTTTTTTTCCTGTAATAAAAGTATAAGCACACTTCTGAATTCAATATGGTGAATCAAAATTTTTTCAATGAGAACTCGATAAGCTATCTACAGAATCTGAAATCGCTTGTGCACACATCAATTTCCTTTATGCATGGGTTGCGCATACATGTGCACAGCTCAGAGAGAACTACGGTTGTAGGGGAAGTGAAAGATTTATCTCAGATCATTATGTTAATATAAGGGATGCAATCCAAACTATTTCAGATATAGTAAGGAAATGTACAATCATTCAAATTATAGAGAACAGAGAGTAAATTTTTACCAAACGAATAAGTGTCATTAATTAGTAAATGAGAAAAAGGAAATAGTTTATAACAACATGCAATGATAATGTAAAACCATATTTAGAAAATTACTAAAGAAATTTTAAAGCATAACTTTTTTTTTTTAATGAACCCCCCCCCAAAAAAAAAAATGGAAAAAAATAACCATAATTCTTTATCACTAATATATACAATTATTTGATTCTGATTCCCTGTCAAGCACATGGATGTCTATCAGCTTCTTTGAAAGAAAATACCCACTATTCACACATACATACACACTCCCACTCAAAAGAAAGCAGAAAACACATAAATAGTTATACATACTAATTACCAAATGGTCATGCACACATATACACCCAAAAGAATAAAGGAAACCGACACCCACTCTATCCCTACATCTTAATCCAAACCTCCTTAAGGCCAAAACAGACATGATCTTTTTCCATCTCACCCTTGCAATCATGGAGATCTCAAATCAAGACAACTCCACTCCCCCAACAACCAATACCAAAAATGCAATATGCTTTTTTTCCTGTCTAATATAACATCCTGGACATGTAAACTGCATTTTTCCAACAGTTTTTGTGCTTCTTGGAGATACGAATGCAACCTCAATGAAATGCATTGAGCCTATCTTCAGGATAATAAAGAATTTTGAGATGTAACAAACTTGTCCTCAAATCATTCACTTCCATGTAGTCAAAATCATTAACACCACCACCACACATGTTTATTGTGTGGACAAAAGAAAATCTGACAATGGTAGTAGTAATTTTACAATTTGGAAATTAAAGATTGAGAAAAACATGGGTTACATCTCAAATCTTGTATAGCTATCAAGATAAAACTTTATGCATTCTTCTCTCTCACAGGTCATCAGAAGTTTGTGCAGTACAGTGAAATATGAAGTGCAACCAGTTTGATGTTGAGAATAAACTAAAATGAATGAATGAGAACCAGCATTAGTTGGTTGTGTGCTAGAGATAGAAGAGACGGACCTGGATATGGGTCAAAGGATCTGGCCTGAAGATTAAAAGTAGATAGATATGTTTGTTTTGTGTATTATGTTTATATAAATTAGATAAATTTGTTTCTGGTTTGTGGGAGGTTATATTTGTGCATTCTCATGAGTGTGTGTGTTTTCTTTTTCTCTACTCTTAAAGAGGCATAGAATATATTATCCAATATCATGTGTTTGTACATGATTATTTTTTACTGTGATGTGGTATTATTACAAAATCAGTCCATTTAATTAAAATTGCTTGGTGAAAATGTCCACACACATTAGCATAGTACCCATCAGAAATGACATAAATACAGATAGGCATTTCTGCCTTAGATCAGAGTATCTATGCACTCAGCCCATGATCAGAGGGTAGCATCTGTTTACTCACTGGAAAGTATTACATACAAGTGTGTGTATGTATGTATATATATATATATATATATAATCGTTCACCCATCCAGAAAACCAAGAATAAAAATAGAATTTCCCTTTGAATCTGTAAGCCTTATATTTTACAATACTATGAGCCAATTTGATGATAAGTGACAAGCATCCTAATATTGGAGTAGCAAGTAATTTCATGTGCTTCATGAAGGTAAATAGTACTTGAAATCAATACAATGAGTTTTGGTCAAAATTCGGTTTAGTTTATCAGTTTTCACAGACAAAAAAAAACTTTTTCATTCACCTCCTCTGTAATATTATATGAATACTTAAGAAATAGAGCCTCTACCAAATTAAATGCAGTGAATGTAAAAAAAAAGTTGAATTGTTATTCCAGCTTTATTAATTTTAGTAAGGTAAACAAAAAATGATAGCAATACAGCAGTTTTAGTCTTCCACACTACTTTTTGTTCTATCATTAAAAAAAAGCATTTTTAGCTTTAAAAAAATCATGGAATTCTTTGGAAATTGGAGTCTAAAAAAAATGAAATATCTACAACCTACAACCATTTAAGAAAAAAAACAACATTGTGGTTAAAAAAATTTCCATCATATATAAGATTTTCAAAGCTACTTGTTTTTTTGTTATTTTTTGGAATGCTGTATATTGAGCAAGTCATTTCCAGGGACCAGCAATGTAACAGTAAACTCATATAGTTACATCATGGAATGTATAGCAATTGTTAGCATCTTTTCTTGTATCACCAGCCCTTGAATATTGCCCATACACAACTTCAGTTATAGCAGCTCAGTTATAATGCAATTGGTTTTCTTGGACTCAAACATCTTCATTATAAAGGACGACATCTGTACAATGAGAGAAAAAAAAATCCCACACGTATCAAGAATTTTCATAGAAAATATTTTCCAGAAGATATTCATTTGGCAAGGTCTTCAAGAAATGATTACTAAATCAGATATGTGACAAGACTGAACAAATTAAAATCATTCTCTTATATACAGAATGGTTACTTTTGGAGAAAATTTTTCAGAAATTCATTTTCAGATTTACATTTTTCTTTTTATGATCAGTTAACAGAAAATTAAAAAATGTGAGGCTGAAGAAAAAATTTCAACTTTTGAGAAACCCTTCATAACATAAAATCCCTTATTTCTTCAATGTTGTATGTTGGGTTTGGCACTTGTGTTTTTTTTTTTTGGTTTTTTTGGTTTTTTGTAGATGTATCAAGAAGAGAAAGTACAATAAACATCAGAAAGGCAAGGTGAAATAATGGAGAAAAAACCTACAAAAACAGGAGCACTAGCAGAGGTATAGCTGGGGGAGTGAGGTACTATTAAAAAACGCCCCTGGGGCCCATTATGGAGGGGGTGGGCACAAAAGCTTTATAAATAGTAGTTCATTTATAGCATTTCTACTGACATTACACAATAACAAGGATATATTTGTACACATTGACTGACTCAATTCAGCCTTTGGGTTTGTTTTTCACCAATTGTCTATTCATTGAAAATTTTCCTCTAATCACATCTAAGTAAATGCTGGACGGGGGCCACAGCATGGAGCCAACTTTATCCTCTGGCCCCCAAATCTATAGTTAATGTCACTGTGCACTAGATAATACAAAGTAACCATCAACGAGGAGTGTTGGGATGGACTAAGGGAGAGTCAAAAGTTTACAGAATCATAGGAATCTGCGGGTACCAGAAACCAACTGGGTCAGTGTGTAACTATTTGACTAAATTTTTTTGAGAAAGACTCATGAACAGACAAATGAAAAAAAAATATTAATGATTTAGATCAAATGAGATGTTGACACTGAGGACATTTTCTTTTAGGTATATTTTTCCACTTAAATAACCATGAAGATAAGAGAATAAATAATTTTAAAAAGAACAAAATTCATAAAAAATTGCATTGTATAAAAATTAACTTGTAATATGTCTAAATACCTGACTAGGTTTTCTTTTCTTTTTTTTTTCATGTATTAAAAAATCCATAAAACATGAACAGAAATTATGCTTTTTGAGCCATTTCTATACACAAGAGAAATATGTAGACACATGTAAGAACTCATACAAAGCTTAGATTGTTCCATTTTGAAAGATTACCTTGTTATTACCAGAAATATTGTGATTAATTCCCAAATTTCTACAAAATAATTCTCATTTTTATATCAACTCAAAAAACTCAGAATTATCTGTCACAATTTCAGAGTAAATTGACATTCTATTAATTACTAAATGAGCTTGAATATCAAATGCCTCAAACCTTAAAAATTTCAAAACTTTAAAAATCAATTTTATATGAAACCGATTTTTTTTTCTGTTTTTTTAAAGAAATGACCAAGACATATCTGGCCACTTCAACTCTTAATTCATGAAAATATTACTTTACAAAAAATAATTGAAAGTACACATGGTATCAGATATAAATATTTTTTTTTTCAATGAGTGAGAACAAGTAATAATAAAAGCAAAACCGTAAGTGGGGATGGGGGCTTAATAGAAAACAGAATCTTACTCCGCCATAGCCAATAAAGATTTTCAAAAATTACAGAGATAATGTCGAAGATCAGCATTTCCCAAAATGGGCATCACCACCCTGTTTAGAATGCTGGAAGATAAGGAGACAGTAGGGAGCATTGGAAAACAAGAAAAATTAGTCTCATCACATCAGGCCCATCCTTCACATTGATTATATTTATTTAAATCAATCAAGCAATTTTAGATATTTTTGGACAATATATTTTGGTTATTAAATAAATGCTTAAATATAACCTTTTTTTTTTTTTTCAAATTCAATTTTTGATGTATCATTTTGAAACAAATTTAGGGGGTAGCAGATGAAATACACATTTTGAAAGGGGGCAGTAGCCTAAAAAAATTAAAAAACACTGTTATAGATGAATAGATAACTAAATAGATTGAGGTAATTTTCTTTTCATATCATCATGATAGAGAGTCATCAATGGTTCTTTCACAACCGAACTTGTTTTCTATTTGCTTTTTTTATGAAATTTACAGACAAGGGAGGAATGAATTATTACTCCACATTCCTTTAGGGGATTGAGGTCAGACTACATCAATCAAAATAGAATTTCATACAGATAATCTAACATGAAAGATTGCAAATTGAATAAAAGATCAATGACTACTGTAAACAACCAACATTTAATTGCAGGCCTCTATCTAATCTGGTCATATCAGATGATCAAAGTTTTTATCACATTCAGCTATATCGACCCAACCTTACATGGGTGGATGAGAAGAAAATCTCTACTTACAGAAGTGAAGATAAGCACATCATAAAGCCATAACAAGCAAACAAAAACATAGCTTTTATAAGCAAACAAATTCCATTCTCAGAATAGAAGCATCACCAAGCATACAAGACAAAGCATTTGAATAGATGAATAGACAAGAGGACAACATGAACATTACTCTAATTTCCATTACAAGATTCAGTGGTTCCCAGCCTTTTCATTACCGAGGACCCCTTTTATTATAATCAAATTTTCTACAGACCCCCCCCCATTGTGGTTACCCCACGTTTGGAACCACTGTTCCAATTCAAAAATGACAACTTTTGCTATGCCTTCTACAAGAAATATCCGTCATTTAAAATTAGTTGTAAACTTTCCTATAGTCAAAATATGAAGGATTTTTTATTGAAGCAAAACAAGACATCAACACATCTAACAAAATATCCTAAAATACAGATACAAACTTTTTTTGTCCAGATTTTTACAACAAGGGAGATAACTGCTAGCAAATGATTTCCAACTCAATGATCAGACTATCAAAAATAACCAGTTATGTTCTCTGATGGTATTTAACAGCAGGTTTACAGATGTTATTTTTGTAGTCTAAAAGATGGAAATTTACATATTCATGTCAAATTTTGATAAAATTTATAGCAAAAAAAGGTTTCTAAAAATCTGTTGAAATTTTTCAGACTGTATCTAAAATTTTCCATGTATAATTCTCATTTTGTTTCAGATAAAAGTTAACTTGACTTACACAAATTATTTCAAAAGTTCTCAAGAGGAATTATAATTGTATGTAAGTGCAATTATTTCATATGGAAAAAAAAAATTCCCGAACAATGGAAGGATTTTAAGAGTATGAATTTTGAAATGTTATATCTCAAAAGCCTCAAAGGAGATTTATATCAAAAAAAAAAAAAAAAAAAAGAAAAGAAAAGCTCCAATACATTCTCAACATTTCATTTCCTAGATTTGCTTTTAGATCATGTGAAACTCACTGATTAAAGCAGTAGGACAAAGACCATCAGAACTCTAGATTAAGTAACTGTGCCTCTAGTTCAGGATGACATGTGCAAGTATTTATTTGTGGTGGCAAATATTGCCCAGGTACACTGGCCATTGCCACAGGCACCAGGGCGTGCCCACTGACCTGACATCCCCCACTGCCTGGGAGAAAGATATCCATTAAACAAACATTGCTGAACCCTAGCCAAGAATGACCAGGGATTTGGCAACTTCTGCACCGGGTAAATATCTGCCAGAATTAGACAATGTAAACTGTAACCGTAATCTGACCAGAAATTGTATAAAACTATGAAAAAAACATCTGAATAATGAATGGATTTAATGCATGTAAAAATATGAAATGAACACCTTATTAAAAGTATCCTAATGACTTAAAGAGTAATACAGTAATTCCCCCTTTATAACACGGGTGTTGGGCTCCAAGAGAGACAACCGCAATATAACTGAACCATGAATAATCCAATGTAAATTGGTGGTGCTAAAACTAGTTCACCAGTGAACAAAAATGTTTTAATCATAATATCGAAGAAATTATGTATAAAACACCACATTGATTGCAAACTGAGAAAATTTGATATTTTAGTCATATTAGTAGAGTCTTTTGATGAAAATCTGATTTTAGTTGTGGTTTTCTGGACGAGTAGGCGATAATATTGGCAAAAGTGTTGAGGTCCACAATGCACCCACCTAAAATCACCAAGAGCACTATATAAAGAGACGCTTATAATCATATCATCCAAGATAACAAAAAAATTGCTGGACTGCTTCTTTCAATAGAATCACTGAACATTTTTGTTGCATTGATAATATGATGCAGTCTTTTTCTTAGAAGAAATAGAAAGCAGCATAGTTCAAGGCTGAAATGGCTTGAACCAATGAGGTGTGACTGGTTACTATAGAGGCTACTAAGGTGAATCAAAATGTCATTCATATAATATCGTGATTACAAGAAAGAAAAAAAAAAACAAACAAACACATCTAGTTGCGTAAATAGTAATAATGTAGTCTACAAACACGAACCCAACAGCTGTTACAGATAGCTGAAGAGTAAACAGACCCAACAATTCTTTGTATCTCTATGATAAAAAGCCAAACCAGTCATTAACACATGTAAAATTACTCATAATGATGACCCAGACAGAGGTCAGACACCAGACAACAGGGACGAGGAGCAAGACAAAGGGAGAAACTAAAACAATAGCACTTACGTATGCCTTAGTGTAATGGTTAGTAAGCTAGTCTAGCAGATCATTATAACTGTGGAGATATTGCAATCCTCACAGTCCCACCCACACTTGTGACCTAGTGCCACACTAAGCAATGGTTAGTAAACATCTATAAATAAAAAGAAGTAAATAAGAAGTCAAGATTTTATCTTTTGAATTTGAAACTCCATACTTTAAAAAATTAAAATTGACTAGTGTAAAGGGTGATATGTATACACATTCCACTTTCTATGTTGATATTTTGAAATGGCTGAACTAAATACAGTCATACATCAACTTACCAACTTACAACCAACCACAGATACATCCTCACATGAGCTTGAAACCTACTAACAATGGAAAACAGAATTTTAGTCATTGCAGTTCTATGGCTCAACTGCGAATGACAAAAAATTTCAGTGGCGTTATTGTTAGCTTGCTAAAGAGAACATAGTGCATGTAATGTTCATTTCAAGATCTCCAGAAAGAGAAGACACCTTGTTTGGTTGAGCAAATGACTTAAGAAACAAATGTAATGGATGACATCTGTTTCTCTTCTTTTGGAAAGGCAAGGAAGATGTATTTAGATTTTTTTTTCAAATAATACAGTATATTTTCATCCATCTATCAAGAAACAAATATTTTGAGATAATAAAATTTCACAATGTGGAATCAGCATAGAAGAATATGAAACATTTTACAGCTTGATTATTCATTTTCTGACATCAAAAAAGCATTTTTTGTTAAAATTGCGTAGCTTGGTATCACTTGCTCTTTTGAAAGTTCACTTACACACTTTGCTTTTACAAAAGGGTATCTCGCAAGTTCACACTCAACAATAATTCGAATAATTCATAGCCATGGATTACAGAAAATACAAACCCAACCTAGTTTAACAATATTAATACCAGATATGAATTAATCATTAAATTCCTAAAACCTATATTGATTTTGAAAGGGCACATAAGTTTAGAGAAGGTTTGCAGGATAATGTCAGAAAACTGAGCACTATAAAATTAGAGAGCTTAAAGCAGTCAAGCATACTGTCGTATTTCAAACCTTCCACCTCTGCCACAGCAGATGACAAACCTTGACCTTCAACATCAAAGCTGGTTCAGTTTTGGGATCTGGGAACGCACAAAAATAATTTGCCATCTATATTAATGATAATTGCTTCTTCACATTACACTATTTCAGCTTACAAAAGGTTTCATAAGAACATTCTACTTCCAGATAGTGATGGAAGCCTGTAATCCAAATGAAAATTACCTAGTCTTTTGGAAAAAAACAAGGTTCAAAGAGATTCTAATTCAAATGCTATTGAAGTAATTGGGGGGAGGGGCTACCAAGTTTTTAGATGAAATCAAGTCTTCGAGACTTCAAGAATACTTCAATTGGATTTCTCAAATCATTTTTTCAGACGTATATGAACTAAGTATTAATTGAAAATATAACTATAACAAAAAACAAAAAAAACATAGGTTTTATAATCATAGGTTATATTGAAAACTATGTTTACTATATCTGGAACTCCGTCAATAATATATTTTTTTTTAAAATCACTGAAGCCGATGATTTTGTAATCATTGAAAGTTTTGTTAGTTGGTTAATAATATAATACTGTGCAACATATTTTTACATTTTTTTCTTTCCTGTTAATTACAGTTATTTTTTTCATTGATTAAGTAAAAAAGATATAGAAAATTTCGATTATCACCTGCAAACTTTGCTTTTGTGACCAGGACAATGATAATTTGAAATCTACTTGTTTCCAAAAGGACAACAGGTGAATTAGCACATATTTTGATCAAGAAAAACAACTCTTTATCAATATCACTGTCCTTGTTACAAAAGCAAAGTTTGAATGGAATAAGTCATTTGCTCTACTTTTTATACACAAGCAATTAGAAAATAAGACTACCCAGGAGTAAAAATTACATAGCACAGTGTAATTAAGAAAAAAAAAAAAAATGTTAATTCAGGATTTAAAAAGAAATCTAGAGGTGTAAGCTATAAAGGTTTGAGTAGTTAATGCAAGAGACATTAAGTGTTTACTTGGTAAAAAGCAAGTGTTTTTTGCAGTTGATACTCAAAGACAGTAGGCTGGTGAACAATTTAACAGCCAAATATCAGGTTTTACAATACAGATATCAAGTAATTACACATTAACTAACATACAAGGAAAAAATTGCTTGTTTTGGGGGTTTTTTTCACACTACAAAGAGAGTCAATAAATCAAAAGGAATTAACTTTAGTTTTTTTTTTTTTTTACACGCTAACTCTAATTTTCTAACAATGGTGGAAAGTCGGACCGAGTTTTACATTAGAGTTAGTTACATTGTACAATAGACCCCCCTCCATCTCATAAAAGCAAAGAAAAAAAATTTTTTCTTCAGAAAATCCAATAAAGTACTGTATCAAAAATACACATCCAGTCTTTATATAGTTAGAATCAGTCAAAAATTACACCTTGGTGGTTTATGTACAAGCAGAAATCTGCAATCAGCTAAAAGTGTGTGGAGGGTGGGATACCTCGAGAATTTTTACCATGCACTTCGCATTTGGAAAAAAAATGAAAATGAAAAAAATAAATAAATAAATAAATAAAAAGATGTTACTACAAGAGACTGTAGGTACTATGGATAAGATTTTTTTCATATTGACTGATAGATTTTCTTTTTTTACATTAGTAACTACTTTTCTGATGGTTGACAAAGCCAATTTTTCTCGGAAATCTGGCTGGAACTAGCCAATAGTAATAATCATACTGGCTATGATTCTACATTGACACTCATTAAATTAAAATGGGAATTTTTTTTTACAGTAATAGTTTTATTTTCTTTAAAATATTTTCGATGTAGAGAATTAGTTTTTGGCACAGTTTTTTTTACCCAATGGCGTCATGTTGGAAACAAAAAAATGAAAATCAAAGCCATTTTATCTTGTATAGTCAGTCAGCTGCTTTGGCAGGTACTGAACTACAGTTTCACAATGCTTAGCAAAAAAAGTATCAATTAACTTCTCCCATCACAGACTTTCATTATAAGCTGGGGTGGGTGCTGAACATTGAACACACAAACTGTGCTGGTTTGTCTTAAAGTAAGATTCCACCAGAAAAATTTAACTAACTTTATGTAAGCTGGTGTATATATATATATATATATATATATCCTAATTTGCCATCTTTAAATAAAATCCTCCTTTCATAAAACACTAGGTAATCACCATATGAAAATGTATTGATATATTTGAGTTTCTATAAAATAGTGAATTTCTTCCAGAGGAAGAGTCTACAATTTTAAATGGTTGGTAGATATATTCATCAGCAGAATTTTTACTTTTGAATGGAGGAGTCCATTGTCATGGAAAACATAAACAAAAAAAATTACAGTTCATATACAAGTAAATTAAAAAATTATAAAACATGTGATCTGCTTGAATGAAAATTCTGGAATTTTAATCATAATTACTGAATTATTTTGACTTCCTATTTTTATTATGCTAACCAATAAACTGTCATTCAAAGTAATCCCTCTCTTCAATACATTTATAAGAGAACCAAAGTACAATGTGCTGTTAGATAACAGGAAGTTGTCACATTGAAACCAAAATGTGTTAATCAGATTGAAAGTCGTTTTAATAGTAATTTTCATGCCTATATTTATATATCAAAATGTGTACAGTAGTCAAAATTATAGTGTACTTTTTTTTTTCAGAATTGACTCATTTCATTTCAAAACTCTCTTCAAACTACCCTGATGTAGACAGTAATATATGTTCTTATGCATTTTGGATTATGTATTTGTATAGTATCTTGTACAGAGAGAATTTGAGCCGTTGTTGACCTTATGCTAACATGAACTCATCCTAACCTAGGATTGTGGCTGATCTCAGGTCAACAAGCAAGCCCCTTCAAGACTGCTTTTTTCCTACCATGTGTCCATTTAACATAGATTATAGTGACAGGTCTCAAATCAAACAAGTTGTAGTTGCTAGTCCAATATTGTCACTATGGGATTTAGTGAAGAGTTAACATTACCTCTTTTCTGGAATTCCATCACAACTTAAAGAAGTATCTTTTGGATCAACTTCCACTTGGACACTTTTCTTAGGGCACAAATCTTCACTAGATCCCATAATGACAATATTGGACAAGTATGCATGGAAATCACAACTACAAAAGTAACGTTTGATTTGAGACCTCATTTTATGATTGAATTTGAATGGACACACAGTAGGAAATCTAAGAAGGGCACAAGATTCCTAGATTAGAATGAGTTCATATTTGCAGAAGGTCAATCCTAACTCACATCAGATCAACAATGGTTCAAATTCTCCATGTATGAATACATAATCCTAATTATAAAAAAATATCTCTCTAGTTTAAATAGGGTTTTAAAATCGAATAAGTCATTTTTTTTTAAAAGTGCAAAATTTTGACAATACTTTACAAGGAAAATTTTATTCTAAATAAAAGTAAATAAAATAGAGAAATAATACCATTTGAATTTTTCTGTGGAAGTGCTTCTCAAATAAAACCAAATGAGCTGTGTAGTTTTGTTTAACCAACCAGGAAAAATGATTACGACCAAATTACAAAATTATGAACAAAACCAACTTGCAGTTGGCATAAAGTGCAACCAAAAATCCAAAGTTTAGCAAATAACCAGATTCCCAATTCAAAACGTGTAACAAAGTTGATTTTACAGCTATTCTATTATTCATTTTTATCATATGAAGTATTACAAGTCATTATATATTCCTTTTTTAGTTAATCTTTTTATTACCAACCTTTATCCTAATTTTTCTGTTGCTTCTTATCACAACTCTAATCAGGCAGTCAATTTAAAGCATTGAGTGAACAGCATTGAAGAAAAAGCATATTCCATATTTCCAATCAACATTGTTCATTCAATGCCATAAATTGACGACCTGAGTAGAGTTGTAATAAAAAGAAACAGGAAAATTGAGGTTAATAGAATTTAAAAAAATTAGTGTCTATTTTATTGAGAAAACAATTTTTTTGAAGCACAGAGAGCATTAACATATTTAAAGTTGTTGGAAACAAGTGAAAAAAATCCTACAAAATATTTCAAAATAAATAGCAAAAATATTCTTTTAAAAAAATCACTGATATTTTGATAAAAAGTATCTATATTCCAACATCAAAATTAAGCTGGGAGCAAAGCAAATAGGATAAATACAATAAGCGAATTTCTTATGATGATATATATATTTTACTCATAGATATTTGAACATTCTCAATCATTATCAATTTTTGACCAGGATCGAACTTCATCTGAATTTTTTGGTTGCTTTTTTTCATCACCTCTCTACCCAGGCCGTCAATCTATGGCAGTGAGTAAATGGTACTGATCAGAAATAAGAATAAGCTTTCTATGAGACTTGAACTTACATCCCTGGAGAGAAGTCAGGTTTACATCCCTGTAGCTATCACTGAGCTACAAAAAACAAATTGGGAATAGTAGTCAAAAATTGATGATGATTTGTAATACTTCATCTAATGAAAATAAATTTGAAAAATAATTTTTCATCACAGTCTATAATTTTGAGAAGAGAAACATTCCAAGTTTTGTTCAGACATATGAATTCATTCTTAGTGTTGCCAATGTTGCCAATGTTACCACCACATTTTGGCTGGTTCCTCTTACAGCAGAATATTATGCAAGAAGAGCGATATCTTTTGGGGGGGGGGAGAAGGGGGGCACAAATAGATGAGCTCAAGATTCATTTATTTCTTGTTGCTCACAGCCAGGCCCATTACAGTCTTCTCCTGGAATGATCAATAGGATTGCCATGGAAGGCTTTCTGCCTGATCCCCAGCTGCTTGCAGCCAGGCCAGGCAATGAGTTTAGAGGGCCTTTGGCTTGCAATATAGAATATAGTGTAGAAAGCTCTCTATATGATCTCCGGCTGCTTACAACCCTGCTATACCCAGTTGGCCATTCAACTAGGTACTGACCAGGCTTGACATTGCTTAAATTCATGAATGTATGAGAATCGGTACAACCAACAGATTTGGCCATAGCCAGTCTAGATAATTGACAGAGAAATTCAGTGAAGAGCAAAGATTGCTTGCTAGACATCTAAGTCAAGTCTGGCTTTTTTCAAGTACGGTGTGGTTTTCTCAGCTCAACAGGGAATAGATAGGAGAGCAACCCCTACTCTATGTATGAAATAGAATAGAATCACTTGGGGAGGCTGTGAATGGTATCATCTGCGTAACTGACAGTGCTGGAATAATCTAAGATATATATATATATATATATCTTATTAGAACTAAATGGCAAATCAGAAAACTAATAAACCAACTTGCTTAGATTATTCCAGCACCATCAGCTACACAGATGATACCATATTTTTATATATATATATATATATATATATATATATATAATTGTGTCATCCACAGACAGCTGTTTCGTTGTATTACAACTTTTCATTGTGGCCATAGACTATTCAATATCCCTTCCAGTACCACAAGGTAGGGTCGAAACCTTGGCTTCAGCCCCAGAGGCAGACATTCTACCCCTGCCCTACACAGAACTGGATGGTCAGTAAGACCGAATTAAGCAATACGTTTACTTACACATAATTCACCATCTACCAAATTACTCCATGAGTTGGAAGAGCATTGCATAGTAGCAGTAGTAGACAAGTGCCCTACCTAAGAGTGCTCAACTCTAAAGAAGAGTGTTATATCTTCATTCCTTACAGAATGCACAACTGTAGAAGGCAGAAGAATATATCAGCCAATATGCTGTAGCAACATAAAGGGAAAGGAGTTCAATTGTCGGAACAAATCTTGGAATTTTCAATCATTTTTTTTAACTCGAATGTATTCTGTAATTTCTTTTTATGAAATCCTGAAATATAAAAGTTAATACTGACAAATTTGAGAATTTTCACCACATTTTATAAAAACCTTGTTAGATGGCATGTTTTAATTATTGTAGTATAGTCAGACTATTTTCTCCACCTATTCACAACATTTTGACCTTCTTTAGATGTTCCTTGTTCTGGAATATGGCATTACTTCCTGGAACACATCATCCACGAGTGTATGTGTGTGTGTGTGTAAATGCAAAAAGAGAATTTCAAAGCAGTTCAAGTCATCAACTTGTGAGAAAGAAAAAGCCAACCATTTTTCCTCAAAAATAACCCAATTGTCATTAACCAAATGAGCAAAGACTTAACAAATGTCAAAAGCAACAGCAATGTGGGGAGGAAAAGCAAAAACAAAGCGAAAACAAATTAAAATTAGTAATGTTTTGGGGGGGAAAAAAAAGAAAAGGAAATGTAGATGAAGAGAACAGAGAGAGAGAGAGAGAGATTGAACTGGCAGGGGAAGAGATTGTATCCCCTCGTTCAAAAGCCAGCAGAAATTGAGATGGACATCTTACCTTCCCTCTGATATATCGTCTCATTCTCATGTCCACAAGAATTGGTCCTACGCCGTTTGAACTTATGCTGGCCTGTAGGAAATTGTAGGGCAAATATTGGCTTTTACCAGTTCAAAAACATTTCCATTCCTTCCCCTTAGATATAAGATAGTTATAATATACATGTGTGTGCGTTAATATTTATTTTGCTTGTATGTGTGAGTTAAATTGATATGAAATATCTATTTGGTTATATCACACATACACACACACTTTTGAGCAGTTGTTTTTATAGAAAGCAGCCATCATGTATATATAAAAAGTACTGCTCATAAGTATGTGAACAAGCAAAAACTGTTTCTTTCCAAAATTGGTCTAGTTCAAGACTATTCAGGTAAATTATTTGGCATCTCTTCCAAAACTTGCAACCATTGAAGATGGAAATTCACCTCAGGTGATTAAAAAAAATTTTTTTGAATAAAAGTATATTTCAATATATAAATAAAAATGAAAATTTTAATTAGAAGCCCTAAATCCAGATATATTATTGAATAATTTTTTCAAAATTATAAAAGAAAATAATTTTCTCCCTATCTGATAATTTGTTTATGTAAAAAGCTTACAGTTAAATCCATTATCATCAGCTGTTTAAAGCCTATCATTGCACACAAACCTTCCCCAAGATTGGCCACACTTTCCGATTGAATGCTTTGCAGAGCCAGTACTTCCTGAACTTGCCAAGTTTTCCACGCCATCTTATTTCTTGCCACCTCATCTTCACATATGATCTCTGGAGATCCATGTTGTGAGTCATGAGGTCAAGCAGTTGTCTGACATTCTTGCAACATGACCAGCCCATCGCCCTTCGAGTTCATTTTTTTGTAATGGTTTCTATATTTCTGGCCCCTGAAGACAATCAACTCAAGTATCCAACCATTGAGCATGGAAGTGAAAAATTAAGTTATTTCAAATTTTGAAATTTATCAAAATCCCACCCACCAATGTGCTGCTCGTTATTCTGCACAAGGCACAGAAATCATCACCCATTTCAGGATACTTCTATTTCATCTCATCTCCAAAAATCCAAGAGGAATATCTTAAGTTATAAACAGACCTCTTTAGCATTACACTGTGCAACACATTTTTTCTTTTTTAATTTCTGGGTAATAAACGTTATTTTCTCATTGATTAGATCTGAAAAGTATAGAAAATGTCAATTATTCCTAACAAACCTTGCTTTTACAAACAGAACAATGACAATTTGAAAGCTACTCATTTGCCATTGGACAACAGGTGAATTTTCACATTTCTGATGAAATAAAGTAAGAAAAAAAACTCTGCATGAATATCATCATCTCGGTTACAATAGCAAAGTCTGAACGGAATGATAGCCATGTTCTATACTTTTTAGATATAAGCAATTAGAAATCAAACACACTCACTACACAGAAACAAAAATTGCATTACACTGTGTGATAGACATTATTTGAAGTCACATTAATTTGCAGAAGGAGTTCTTGATTAAGTGTCACACAAATGTAATACACATATCATTAACTTTGGCTTGAAGCAATCCTAATACATTAACAAATCAATCTTAAGATTTAATTACCCAAATCACCTACTCAAACTCATCCCCACTATTGTTCAATTATAACTGACCTGAATCCACACCTACAGAAGAATGATTTTATGATTTGTCTTGAAATGAATCCACTAATGAAGAAGTGGAATATCTATGAAACTAAAGATTCTTACTTGTGTTTAAATCAAAAGCTTAACTGGACATTTTTAGAGGTCATACAAAAAATTCCATTTGAATTTTTTTTTTTTTTTTTCAAATTTCAAGTTATTTTAATTATCATACGTGGTGTCCATTACCATGAATTTACTCCAAGCTATGGGTAAATAGCAGAGTACTTGGAGCCCTTTAGTCATTCGTAAGACACTCCATCTTGGGTATAGGGCTTGTGAGTCCACTCTATTAAATCAACTAGTTACTGCAATTGCAATGTGGCCTTCCGCACCACAAGAAGTCAACAGGAAAAAAAGTCAATCCACACCTGCACCAAGAGGAAAATATTGGGGATTGGATGTGAGGGGTAAGTTTTTTGAACAGCAAAAAGTTTTGACTGGCTTAATATATACAACTGCTAAGCACATATAATCTCACAAATGTGGATGGTGGATGAAATCATTGGATATATTAGTAAATTTTAGGTCACCATAAAGCCACTGATGAAACATTTTCCTCCCAACATCAATGTTACAATTAGTTTTTTTAATGCCCATTTCTACTTATCTGAGAATCGATGATTTAAGATAGTTATACCATGGTGGGACAACAAAGCTCATTAACTTTTAGTTTCATATAAGAAAATTTGCACATGGATAACAGAGGGAATGAGTACTGATCAAAGTTACCTCCCTTTCAACCATAGGTGAAGCTTTTGATTTACGTGGTTTTCCATAACGAGTCAGTACATATCAAATCACACGATCCTCCCTAGGTAATCCTCTCGGATTCTGCTGGGGGAGGGGGGGGGATAAAATCACAGGGGCACCTGTACCAAACTTATGGAGAAATCCAAAGTATTAGGTCTGTATCTAATGAAATTGAAATTTCTACTTAATTTCATACATTTGCCAAATGAACCTTTCTGTTCAACCTCCATTCAGTACAGGTTTGAAACTTTGCGACAAGGTCTAACTTTTCAGTAGAATTCAAAAGTGTATCTTATATACTTTCCCTCTTACAAGGCTCCGAAAATGGCTGAAAATCCTCAACATTTCAAAGCTGCACATGCCATATCAAAAGAGTTTTGAAATGTTGGAGTTCTTCAGGCAAAATGCTTAAAATGCATTAAATTAAGTGAGATTTTCATTTTCAAAACGAGATACAAACTTAATATTTTGGATTTCTCCATAAGTTTGACATAGTAACACCTTTGATTTTTTTCCATTAGAATCTGTGAGGGTGACCAGGGGAAAGTTCTTAAAATCAAATGATTTGATACAGAACCACTGCAGATTTCCAGAATATTAGAGTTTGGCAGGCATGACACAAATACTTTCTAAAAACTTGGGCAGAATCTAATTAAATTGTCAAGAATATAAATATTATATACAGTTACACAAATATATCATCTTACTAATAATTATTGATTACTACATTATTTTAACAAACTAAGCTTTTGGGCACACATTAACTTCCTTAGTGCATTAGTTGCAAAATGAGAGTATGCATTCAGTTTAGAATGAACCATGCTCATTATAAAACTCACTTTATCACTCTGGGATAGTGAGGAGAATACTAAATCTGCTTTATATATATATATAAAGGGTTAAGATAATCAAGATAAATGTACTTCATGCTTCCGCCTTCCACTTCAGTTGAAGGAAAGTTCAAACTCTTGGCACTATGAACTAGGATTGAAAGGCAAGAGCATTCTTTTATACATTCATGACAAGTTTTCTTGGAGATAGGAACTCATTTTTAGATTACTTTGCAGCATTCTAAGATCCCAAATAATTACTACAATGAATTCTCACTTTAATTCTCGCTCATTTACAATGGTAGTAGTATAGAAAAAAAATCATCCTCATCTCTAATAAGGACTTTGTTTTGACTTCCAATTAATTCCTTATGAAAATACCTAAGAATCCTAGGCATGGTAGACATCTTACTGTACATGAAATTCTTAGGTCACATAAGATCAATCATCTTCCATTTTAACAATGATCGTTATTTAACCTTTCCAGGTAGACATCAGGTAAAAAGGTTTTTCAAGCTTAGCAACTGATCAATTATCCAAGTGAGCAATATTTTCAAGTTGGGCATTTTAACTAATACCATAGTGTTAACTCGTTGCCTGGCCTTTATTTACAGCCCCCTTAAAAATGGGTATAACTCCCCTCTTTGGGCATCTTGCATCAGTAAATTATTGGACATTCTTGACTTCTAGTTGACTACAATTTTGACAAACACTGCATTTAATAACAATGAAGCAGGTTTACATTTCCTTTCAACTTATTTATCCTCTTCTGCTGTTAGTAAGGTCCCACAACTAATCAAAAAGCAATCACTGGGTGCATGCAAATGACTTATTGAAATTTTGATGTTAATATTTCTGGATCAAACGTAAAATCTGGACTCCAAAACTGATTCAGTTCAAAGTGCAAATTATAAGATTACACTATACTCATAATTAGATTTAATCAGAACAAGTATGGAATGTGAACTTCAAACCCCCTTCAACTATATAAAATACTGTGAAGAAATAGTATTGCAAAATACTTGTTTTGATTAAATTGAATCAAATTTTAATTACGGTGTAATCTGTGCTTTAAACTCAAATCAATTTTCAGGTCCAGATTCTAAATTTGATCCAACTTTTTTTCAATTTTTTATTGAAATTCACAAACCAAAAAAGATTAAATAAACCATGACAGGATAAAGCTGTTAAAACACAAGGACACAACGTATCAGAATCGACAGATTTTAAGAACATTTTCGAGATTACTTTTACTTAGTCTGAAATAAAAACAGAGTTTCAACTAGTATAAAAACAGGAATGTCTCCTGTACAGAATGGGTACATTCATCTATTCAAAAATACCTCTACATTTATGAAAATTATCAACAAAGGTTTCCGTGAAGTTCTCAAATATATATAATGATTTCTTTAAAAAGTAAATAAAATGACATATTAGATGCCCCTGTTCATGGTGGTAGGGTGATATTACTGTTTAAATGCCAATCTTCTATGGAAAACAGCTATAGTCATTCAAGGTTTGTATAATTTTTGAATTAAATTGCTTTTCAAAAACTTTTCTGATGAGATTTTTGAAAGTCAATACAGTTATCTAAATCTATTCCTAAGCTACCGAAAGGAGGAAATTAAGTAATACAGGAAAATAATTTCAAGTAATCTATAATAACCAACTCTTTTCACATTTACAAGACTGTATGTTCATTTGTGCATTGCGTATATACTTATTTTCTTAATTATTTGAGCTATCACATCATTTATCCCCGTACACAGGCTGTAGATTTCAAAAGATAACCAAGTGCTCTGCAAAAGACTTGTTGGGGTGGCAAAGTAAAATCAATATGCTTACCGGTCGCATCTGAGCGTGAACGATGGTGGGTCTTCTTAATAGAGTTTGGGGATGTTGGGGGACATAACGGGTGCTGCTGCTGGTGCTGGGTTGGGCTAGGAAGAGTGGAGGGGCTCTTCTGGCGCACTGGGCTGTAATTATAAAAAAAAGAATTTTAAATGACATTTCCAGACCAAGACTGTGAACAAAGATATCTTCAGTTTTCAAGTGGGTCTGGTTGGCTATCAATGTGTCATGAGTACAACCCACACCAATGGAGCAAGAGGGATGAAAATTTAAACATTGACTCCTTGTTATGTCATGGAAAAAGTTTGATTTTTTTAAAATTCCCCACCCCAAATTAGCTCCTTAGCGTGTATGCGTGTGGGGGAGGGAATTTACAATGTGAGTTTATGCTGAACTGGTCTCTAGGTTTATGCCTGGCAGGATTCACACTGGTTTTTCTTTTAAATTCGGAAACTTTTCATGATCACCGTCCAATAAAAAGCAAAAGAAGTAATATATCAATTGATCATCTCAAACACAGTGCGCAGCCAAAAGAAGTTGGTCATATGACGGTTCCTACTGAATGACTAATTGGGAGGGGGTTCTTTAGTATTTTTCGTACAAGTAAACTTAGATAAGAAGTAGATACCCGACATCATCTTTGTGATTCTGGCTTTTTGTCTTGTGACTAGCAGGCAATGATGAAACATGGGAGATGAGAACAATACAGCACAAGTCTTTGAAACTATAATCTTATCAGTATTAAAGAGTTACATTCGCTGTAAGATCTCACTTTGAATCCTTTCAAGACTCCTGGAATATATATATCCCGAGGTTTCTACGACTGCTGGGATACACATCTCCCATCCCTTTTAGAAGTCTATGTAAATGATATTTTCCCAGCTTTCACAACCATAGACAATGATGTCTTCATAGTTTGAAACCCACACAGAAATTAGTTTGCAATACATGACTGAACAGGAAAGATGTGTAGACTAAGAGATCTTCTAATTCAGTGTTTTTCTCATCCCAAGGATGAGAAAATAGTCATGAATTTTTCATACTATAGATTGATGGTTTATGGTTATGAAAGTGAGAAAAATTTTTTCTTTTCTTTTGTTTCATTTCATCATCTGAGACAGCTTTCGAAAATTCAGTCATTAGGCACCTTACTAGGTTTGTCTTGAAAAGGTTAAATAAGAAAAGTGTGGAACCATTTAATGAAGATAATAAGGAAGAGTATAATGGGAGCAACCTGACCATTTTACTTCAAGTTTCAAACTGTATTTAGGAAACCTTCATTCTAGCTATTCATACAAGACCTGAACATTTGCACCTGTATATTTACATGTTGATTTATGATTTATGATCTATATTTCAGTCAAGATTAACAGCCATCCTCCTCAGTTGGCCAGTCTACAAGAACATTGGCAAAAAAGGTTGAGGATTACATTAGATATATTGATCCAGAAGAAAACCAAGAAATCCAACCAAAAATATCCCCTTTTCACAGATACTTTCACTTATGGCTCAACTCTACGGTGATAACATGAAATTTAGAAAAATAGAAAGCAACAAAAGTCACAATTAAATCATATATAAGTAAAATACACACCGGAGTTCTTCATTAAGAATCATGTGCTTCAGCTTTACTCCTTGTGAGTTTTTCCAAGTAGGCTTCAAAACATCAGCAGAATATGCTCCCAAGAGCCAAGCAGCTCGGATAGAGAACTCCACACTTGAGCGACACCTGAAACAGAAACAGTCAATGAACTTAGTAATTGATTGCCGAGGTACAAAATTATGTACAACACAAAACAAAATAAATTTCAAGATACATTTTATTCGCTTCAATTGCATATAATCTTAAATATCAAACTTTTGAATTCATGAATTGCTCAATACTACTCCAATTGACAGTTTGTTTACTTCGGCGAATAGAATGAAAAAAAAAATAATAGGATTCCTTTCAATAAAAAAAAGTCCAAAGAATTAAAAAAGAATTGAAAAATTCATCTGAAGGTGTAAGGGAAGTAATTAACCAACAATTATTTTCCTTCATAATGACATTCAATTTTAAATGAATTCAACCGTTAAACCATATATTTATGGAAAACTGAGTGTGTTCACTTTCTTATAGCTTTTGATTGAGTACCTCTTTATAATAGAGCTGAATAGAAAACAAAATCCACATAATGCAATCTAAAATCCTTTTTGATTCATCCCTTTACATATTCAAAATTTGTTTAATCCAAATCTCTATAACTTGTGAGAATTCAATTTGATCTATGGATAATTTCACCATACATTATTTCTAGGTTCATGAAAACTTAATTTCAAATCAAATATTATGCTAAAAACTAATTGAAAATCTTTAATTAACCCATTAACACCAGACGGTGGCAAAAGGTAGTTATACATTGCAAGATAAAAGCCCTGACTCACAGATAGAACCAAGTTGCCATCAATCACAATAAAAGGTAAACCATAGCCATAGAACTGCAATGACAGACATTGGGTGAAGCTCATCTAAAAGCAACACCTTCATTCAAAACAAAATCAATTGAGAATATTGTGATAAGTACAAAAATTACTATTTAACCATAGTAAAATGACCCAGTTCAAAATCTAGAGCATCCAGAGAAAAACAGGAAATAGAGAATCAAAATTTCAACAAATTAATCATAAGGATTTATAGCATCATGCAAGTCATTATCATTACCGGAAGATTAGAAAATAACAGATTATATCAAAGATGAGTCAAGCTATTAACGAGATTAAAAATATTTTTATGAGATTGATAAGCTATGCAGACAAATTTTAATTATTTGACATTATCAAATAACTAATCTTTTTAATTAAAATCAGCTAAAGCCGCAATACGGCTACACATGTAAGAATGACAGAACTCAACACGAGATGGTCTTGTTTACATCAAATAAGATTTATTTGAAGAATGAAAATATGGTAACAAAATCCTAAGATATTTTCAATTAAATTTGATTTTTTTTTTTTTTTTTGTAAATGTAATCAGATAAGTCACAATCAAATTATCACTCAAGATTAGATCCTGCTCATTCAGTATCTTACTGACTTAACTCCCCTGATTTTAGAAACCATAGCCAGAACTGTCACAAACACGTCTCTTCAGTTTTTATGTGGGTCTGGCATGTTGCCAGGCAATCAATGTATTGCGTTTACAGGCTTACACCAATGAAGCTAGAGGTCTGGAAATTAAAAAGTTCACTCATTCAGTCTAGAAAGAGGGGGGGGGGCAATGGTTGGAGGGGATCAATTTGCAATGTGTGTATATGCTAAATTGGTCTCTTAGTTTATGTTTGGCAGCATTCACTCATTTTTGAAAATTTGAACTTCAGTGATCACTGCTCAACAAAAGTAACTCATTCTTAGATCATCCTTTATTACAATTTTTAATTAATCAGCCCCAACATGACGTAAAAAGATGTTGGTCACATAACAGTTTCTTTCGAGAGACTAATGATAAAGTATTATCTAAAACAAACAGAAGTCACGTTCAAGGCAGACCTCACAGAGCAGCAGTAAAACTTTTCATGTGAATAGGAACTTTCTTTCAAATTACTTGATTTATATAAGTTGGGTGTGGGGCTAGCAAGTCCACCCTGTAAAAACTTGCTACTGAAACCACAGCATCATGCCCCAGAAAGAGTCTACAGGAACAAACAAAAAATTCCCTATACATGAAGCTGAACAAGGGAGAAAAAAAATCTCTACTCATCAAACATATTAGCAAGAAACATTTTTAGGGTAACTTACATGATGATACAAAAATGCTATCATTTGCTAACAGAAAAATCTAACAGAAGTAGTTATAGCTGTAACTTCTGCCTAGGAAGTTGAGAGATATATGTATTAGGTCACGTCTGTCTCTTTCCATCTATCCACACAATATCTCGATAAGTTCCCAATAAATTTCAATGACATTCAGCAGAGATTTGGGTGAAAGATTATGGGAGAAGTGATTAAATACATAATCACACCCTCTGTGTTGACAGAGGTATGCACTCTCAAGTGCCTTCTAGTTTAGTTATGTATCTTTTAGTCTGAAAGAAGAAGCAAAATCATATCAAAACCTTTCACTCATAATATAGAAAGCAATAGCTAATTGGTCCTCAAAAATATACACCACATAGCAATCCAAAAAGACTGGCTTGGCCAAAAAGCAAAACATCCTTTGAAGCATTATGAACACCACTTACTATAATTTAATGACTAAAGGGGCTGCAGTGTCCATTAGAATACCAGTTCAATGTACTTCTACCGAAAAATTATGCTATCATCATTGCAACACTAGTGAAGCTCATTTCTGGCTAAGGTTTACAATCAGTATTGCCATGCCGATTCTTTCAATAAGATTTCTCATAGATAGCATTCCTGGGTCACAACTGCTAAACACGAGGATCGTTTTCCTAGCAGCCCTCGATACATGAATTACGTAATAATATAACCCAGTTTCTCAGTTCAGTGGTGGTCTCAAGAAAAGGCAAGTGGATTAAAATACATTAGCATTTATTTTTGGCGATTTATTACAATGTGATATTTCCCAATTTTTTTTTTTTTTCTTAAATAGGTAGTACAATAGAGAGTATAACTGAAAAAATAAGGAGCATTGCCCACATCAAGATATCTTCTATTTATTTGATTAAAATGTATTTTGTAATTAGCAACTACTGGATTTGTACTGAAAGGCTCAAATGCACATTTCTAAATCTATTACTGAACATGGAATGGGGATCAGATTTCATACAAAAGGTCAAAGGGTTTGCTAGCCGAGATTACTGGCAAGTTATTTGGCAACAAGCCTTAATGATAAATTATCTACTACTACCCATCAGCAGTGGTGATGATAACTAGTGATGTGGCAGTTAATAAGGGAAGGAAGTCTGGTGTCCAGAGTTAGAGGGTATGGGACGGGGGGGGGGGTGGCCTGAGAAACTAATATCCTTTGTTGGCATAATGCTTTTGGTAGAAAGGTCAGGATAGCTTGATATTTGGGAGATGAGGCACCATTTATGAATATTCAAACTATTTTCTCTATCCTTTCATCTGTCCCTTTTTTCATCTGGTATGACATGACGTTCTTTATCAGACAGTATCATGTAAAGCAGTTTAATAAAAACCCATAACTTATCTCATAACAATCTTAATTTAGATATAATGCCAATTAAACTATAATAATCCAAAAACTCACAAGAAAGGTCCCAGGAAAAAAAGTTGAGAGACATTTTAATAACTAAAATTAGTTATTATCATAGGATAGTAACTGATGAGAATGCAGAACAGCATTATGATTATCAATACAAAAGAGCTCAAATTGGTTGAAGTTGTATTGTCTAACTTAGAGAAGAGTCGTTAACATTCCAACTTCTACTTGGACAATCCAATCTCTTCTTTTCATCTTGGATTGGCAGAAATGTAGTTATTTAGCGCAAAAGACAGGCTAGGTTGAGTTGAAACTATTTGGGGATCACATCCCTGCTTCCCTTGCATCATAACGATTACATACCAATTATCATTTATACTCATTTTTTGAAGTTCAATCATTTAGCAAAAACTTATTCAGAAAATCGTTTCCTTCTAGAGATGAATACACTCAAAATGACCTGCTTCAGAAAAACCACCATAACTATTAAAAACCATAACATGTGCCATATACATAAAAAATCTTAAATTAAGCTATCTATTGATGAAAACCCATAGTTTCTTTCTTCAGTCTCTGAGTTATTAAGCTTCAAAAAGCATGACAAACAGATTGTGCAGGTTTTGTTTTTTAAATCTAAATGAATCTTTGAAATACATGTTATCAAATGATGAAAAATACATGCTTTTCAAGATATGGGGCAGTTCTCTGGCCAATACATTTGATGGGATCAATCAAGGACAGCCTTATAAATAGACATTAACTCCAGATACTAATATTTTCATAATTAGTAACATGGCTACTTATTAAGAAATGTGTAAGATCATTGATCAACTGGAAAATTTTCTTCCAAAATAATTTTTTTGTCTAAAATTGTTAACAAAGCAAATATACACTTATAGATTATTAAAAAAATCCAGTTATATTCTTACTAAAATGTTTTTAGTGGCTTACAGAACAAAATTGATTACAACAGCAAACCTACAAATCACCAAAACTTAGAGTCAAAAAGAGCATTATCATGTGATAATGAACAAGACTGATCAGGCAAGTAAACTAAGCAAAGAAGTTGTGTAGAAATCTTTTCTTAGAAAAAGAAAAAAAAAATGGAATTCACAGAATAAAGAGCCTGACTTGAAGAATAGAGGCTAATCAATTGCATGATTCCAAGTTCCACAGTGAAGTCCACATGATTCACTTCATACTCTATTTGATCTGTCCTCAACAGATGTCTTCCATTAACCACCGGACCGAACCTCTTAATATTTGATTGATCAAGAGCAGCACAATTCATCTTGAAGACTGATTTTTCTGTGTTGAGGCTTATACAATCAAATACTTACTCTTCGATAGCCTAAACCTCATGTGCACCTGCTTGCCAGCCAACCTACCACTAATCAAGTTCCATGCAGGCAGACACTAAGAATCTCAATGAATAAACCTAATTCTCATCTTAGCCACAAAAAAAAAAAAAAGAAACCTACCAGAAAAGTTTTGTTTTATACTATTTACACGCACATTTCAGGGGGATCATTTTAATGGTTCATGACTAAGCTTGTGAGGAGAGAGAAAGATCAAATTCATCACATTTTCATATGCATACATCAAACTGCATTTTTTTTCTATTTTTCAAAATAATAGTATTTTAAATGTGTTACAGAACCACAGTGAAAGAATACAAGATAATAGACTATTTAAATGATATTGTTCAAATTCAAGCATTTTCTGCAATAGTCTATCAGGAGAATGGAATTCCAAACCAAGATGGAAAAAAAAAACAAACAAACACTTTCCTCCAGCAATGAATCTTGCTTTTACAAAAGTTACAATACTAGTTACATACACCTGAATGGTTATTGTTCTTTTTGGTGTCAAAAAACAAAAAAAAATAAAACATGATTCTCTAAGTATCAAGAGAGGTAAGAAAAATTGTTAAGTTCTGCCTACTCGCTCACTTGACGTTAAAAATGGCTCACAAATTAGGTAATCCACAGACATGCTCAATAGATGTTGAAAACAAAACGGAGCACAACTTTTGTAAGCCATTTTCAACCTCATGTGAGTGAGAGTGAAACTTTCCAATTTATTACCTCCCTTGATACTCAATCACATGATTTCGACACTAAAAGTAACAATAGCCCACCTGAACTGTTATAGATAAAGCACTTCTCTCGTATCATCCAACCATCAAACAAACTCCAAGTAAACTCAAAACAAGAAAACTACAAGCCTAGTCCTTTTTCTCCAGAAGAGGGGAAGGGAAAAAAGAAATAAAATCAAAAATGAATGAGGCAGCCAAGTATGTGGGTCAGATTAATAATTTTTTTGAACTAATATCAAAGCCGATTCTGAGACTCTTGAATTTCTACATTCAGAAGATGATGGATATCTTGGAGATGAAAAAATTGGAGGTAGTTAGATTAGAACTGCAATTCATGAAAACAAACGAAAAGATTAAAAAACAGAGCAAGTTATATGCTAGCAAGAATGATGCAAGTCTTATTAATACATGCTTATCCATGTGAACACAGATGTACATATGTGAATGCATATACCTACATGAATAGCTTCTTACAGGTTGCAATTACTTCCACAGAGCTATAGGAGAATTTCTCCTTCAACTCTTAATATGTTAAACCGCTTGATACTGCTCCTAATTGACAGTGGAACTCTTCTTTGAATAAAAAAAAAATAATGGAACTAAGAATAAATTTGTTTTTCTTTTTTAAGTAAAAATTCACCTAAAAAAGGCAGAAGGGAGATAACTTCAATCAGTAATTACAGGGCCACCACGATTAAAGAGCTTCAGATGATTTTAATGAAATGAAATGAAATGAAATGAAAAACACCCAACCCAATGATCAGGTAACAGATTTAAATCTCTGTAATGGATAACTGGGAGGAACAAATGCATTTGTTGAGAGAGGTTACATATTAATGTTATTTTTCAGAAGGCTGCAGAAGAATTTTCTACCCCGAAAGAAAGAAAAAAAAAAAAAAAGAAGAAAAAATTCTTCAATTAAGAAAGGCTGCAATTCAAGCTGGAGTTCTCTTTCTACATTCAAACTAGACAAAATATCAGCAAAAAACTTTGGGCCAATATAAGAAAAAAAATCTCTCAAATCCAAACTGTCACAAAAATCCTGAGTTAAAATCAATAATAGAATTCTTTTCAAGCAAATTAAGAGGAATCTCCCCTTTTTGAAAGAAAAGAAAAATCTATGTTGTCTGTGCATAACGCATCTACAAAAATATGCAATTTTAAGAATTTACCAGAAATTAACTAATTACTGGATTTAGATGAAATATTTGGCACTTATTCATTAAAGTACAAATTTGTTATAGAAGTTCCCATTGCACACTTTGGGGAACATTTTTTCATATGATTACACTACCTTTATTAGTTTGATGAAATATTTTACTTATACAATCATGCATTCATTGGATTTTCCAAATCAAAGATAAAAATATATGAAGATTCAGAATGTAGGGGGAAAAAATCATGAATTGATACAGGCAAAATAATGCACGAACATATCTACAGCTGGCCCTCACCATTTGTGTGTTTTCCATCTGCTGTTTCAATATTTCACGGTCAAGTCTTGAATAATTCAATGGGAATGGGGGGGAGTATTGCAGTGTAATATAAATCCAACATAGCAAATACACTGTACAGAATAAACGAAATGTGAAAATTATAAATGCATTTATATTTATAATACGGCAACTAACGTGGACTTCCAACAACAAATAATATGTGGAGATAAAAACATCTGGAAATTGTAATATATTTGTTTTTATATCTTTGTTTCATTAAGAAAAAAGATAGCAGAAAATTATCATCTAAAAATTATCCATCTAGGCAACATAAACCCGAAGATAATTGTGATTGAAAACTGGTTTACATTCCTAAACAGGTTAGTCCGGCAACATTTTAGACATTAAAATATTTGTACATTTACAGTTTAGGAATGATGAAGTGTTTGTTTGTCAAAAGAATTATAGCACATGATGTATGGTTTTTAGGGACCAAAAGGGTTGGGGGGGGGGGGTCAGCAACAATTATTTATGGATCTAGTGCATTTACAACCCGCTGGAACTCCTAACTTAGCAAGGGAACCAGTGACTTTTTCTGTTTCTTTGTAACAGTGGACTCTCTCCCACTATGACGCAACAGTTCAACTGCTAGAATCTCTACCCACCATTTGAAACAATGGACTCTTCCACTGATGAGAGTTCAGTATTTTGTTTCGTTATTTTTTTTAATTGAGAGAAAAAAAGAAAAAAAAATCTTGCAGAAATTCAAATATATTGAATTTTTCTCCCAGACTTGACTAGTGTGCATATAATTTGGTCAGTAATCTGCAACAACTAGTAGATAGCATTTATTCACTTCCATGATTTGAATGTGGCACATGACCTACTTTTAATATAGGAGACCCATATGTACATGTTGGTAAGGACAAAAATTATCTAGTCCCGTTAACCTTGCCTTTTGACATGCCGCAGGCGTCAGAGAAGCCCAGACCCTACTCCTCTTAGTACAATGGTGAGGTAGAGCCAGAGAGAGCTGGTCTCCCAGAACAAGACACTTTTTTGGGTGGCAGGAGAATCCCATGTCAGGTACTACAAATACTTAGAGATGGAACTATCAAGAAGAGATTACTGATTGAAACTTGGTAACATAGATTTGATTCCTTTCTCATAGCTCTTCACCTCATCGTGTTCAGCAAAATATGACTCATCTAACATTTGACCCTATTTTGCATAGCTATTGCAAGTTAATCCCTGTGCAGGATAGTATACCTACAGACTTGGTCAAAGTATATTGTGCATGGACAGCCACTTAATCTTTTCCTTCGAGTACGTTCCCATATAATGGAGAAGTTGGTGTTGTGTTTGGTCCCCCCCCCAGCAATCTAATCCTAGAGTTATCACACTAGAGATACCATCACACGTTGATTTGTTTTATGCTCTTTCTTTGAAGGGTCTTGTGCCATCCTCAACAACCTGATATAGTTTCCATCACTCTCAAAAGATTTAAATCAAAAAGTGATCTATGTGCTTATTTTTTCAATGATTTTGCCCAAAAAGAAGTTCTGTCTCTTCTTGAAACCACATAGTTGCAACTTCTGAACTGAATACTTTACTGGCTTTCAGTATTTCCTCTTTAAATCTTGATGTGAATTTTATTTTTGTTCTTACTATCCATCTTATTTTAGCTTAGGAAGAAAGAAAAACAATCACTCTTTCAAATTAAGTTCATAGGAGAATAATAGGAATAACCTTGAGCTTTTATATTTCTAGGATTGGTTAGTGTGAAGTGGTGGTTTAGAAAAAGTACTATTAATAAATGCTGAGAGGATTAATATTGTAATTAACCCCATATTTTTAACCTAATTGTTTTTATTTGATTTGGAAAAAAACTTTGAAATATACTTTTGTGGTAAATCATAACATTTGATTACAAGAAATGATGACAAATTTAATTACTAAGTAGTTTCTATTGTAGTTATCACTAAACAACTTTTCATGGACATGTAAGTTCATTATAATGCTTCAAATTCAAGTACTATTGATACTATTTGTATAATCTCTGGAGTTGAATATTTTGGAGAAAACAAAAGATAGGATTGATGAAGTTCTGATAATTCTTATGCTTCTTTCTCTTTTCTAAGCTAAGTTACTTCATATTATGAATTGAAGAAATAAAAGCACAAACGTACAATCAGTTATTGCATCTTTTTGTCTCAAGTGACAATGACATTGTTTTGAAATTATGATCAGATATTGGAAATTTTTTAGGGCAGTTAGAGCCAGCCCTAGGGTTCCTGGGTACTTTCTCAGACACATGACAGGTATCGCCTAGCACTTGGCGCCCTGGACAACTACCAGTGTTGCCAGTACCTAGGGCTGGCCTTGTTAGCAGTACACGCTTCATCTCCTTTTGAGATTTAGTTGTCCAAAAGCAGAATAGCAATGACAAAAATTTTGATGGAAAGTCATTAACTGTAAGTCGTTAATTTAGATCATAAATCTAAATGGTACGGTATTAAATGCAGTATGAATCATATCTTGAAACATCCAAAAAATATGTATGTTAGCATAATTTTAGAGTTTACATCTTTTTACAATAAATAATCAGTATAATATCTGAATACTGAAACTTGCATTGCCACAGTTATAAAAATGAAATTTCCACCAGCCCCTAATCTACCCCCCTCCCCATTCGATTTGCTATATCATTTTATGCTAAATTTGTTTCTTAGCATATGCCTGGCAGCACTCATGCCACACTTGTTTTTTTGAAAAATCAGACTTCTTTTAGTGATCACTGCCCAACAATAAGCATGAGGAATAACTTATTCATTGATTGATCACCCCTTTATCCAATTTTTTCAATTGATCAGCCCAAACATGGCATGCTGTTAAAATGCAAGTAATTGATCCCTTAAAAGACATTAGCCATGTGACGGTTTCTCTTGAATGGCTAACCCTACCTATTTGTTCACTTTTTGAAATGATATCTATGGGGGGGGGGGGTTAAAAAATGAGCTCAAATATCAGCCAATGCTCTCAAAATATCAAATATCGGCCTGATTAATCGGTCAATCACCAATAGATACCATAGTACAGGTGGCTGCTTTATCGACAGTGAAACTCTTCAAAAAAATAGAATTAAAAATAATGGAAAAAATTTCAAAATTTACTTAATATTCAAAGGGGGACAATTGATAATATTTTTTCTATGAATTTACACCTCAAGTATTAAACAAAAATACGCCAGCAAAAAACAAGTGAAACACATTGAAAACTAGACAGCACTCAGAGAGCACATACTTCTACCATTATCAGACAGAGTAATTGTACATGGATCCACCCAAAAATTTAATCTCTTCTTATCCTTCTACAAAATTTTATTGAAATTCAGTGAGAACTTTTGGAGATATTTTGTGGACAGACATGAATTTTTAGAGCCCCCAAGTCTAATCATTTCTCCCATAGCCCACTCTACTACAAAATTTCATTGGAATTCATCAAGAACTTTTGGAGTCGTGAGCTCATACAAAAATGAATGGAAAAAAAAAAAAAAATCTCTGAATCAAAATTATATTCAGATATCCACCCCGAAATTCAATAAATTCTTTCTTAGCCTATTGTTTATCCTTCCCCAAAATCTTATTGAAATTCATTCACAACTTTTGGAGATGTCTTGATGAAAGAGACATAAATGAATACATATACATATCCAACTTTGTTGGCAAATGTAATAAAACTGTTGTGTTTTTGTTTTGTTTTTTCTTTCATCAGAAAAGTTTGTTTGTTTGGGTTTTTTTTAATTTAAAGAAAAAAAAAAAAAAAAAAAACTAAAATCTATCCAGAACATCAACTTCAGCAAAACCTACAGCTTAGAAGAATTTGTTGGCAACCCAAGTTATTTTGAAACTGAGCGCTGGCAGATAGACGGGAGGTTTTTTTTTCAAATACAAAATGCAAAATACAATCCATAGATTTACAACTGAAACTGATATTTGCTGAGGCTGTTGTTGGTGTTACAATCAGTATTCCCTCCAAGTTGAGTAGCTGGGTACAATAAAAATTTTGGCTACGTGGGGAAATTTTAAAGTTGTGCCTGATGTAGGATTAAATGATAACGAAAAAGTAATAATGGAAAATCAATACACTGAATAAATCATTCATTTTATTATGCACTTTTTGTTGAAAGTAACTGACCCAGGTTTCATAAACTTCACATAAAAAAAAAAAGAAAACAAAAAATCAATTAGTCTCAAAAGTGAAAATATTTTTGCACACTCCATGCTTCAGTTGCTCACAGGATTTTCATAAACAATTAATACAACTATCAAATTAAGGGAGGTAGTCACCTGGTCAATTTTTCAACAACTTTAAAGCTTCAGCATCAAAATATTTTATAATTCTTTTCAGTAAAAGATGTGACCCTGATCAATTCATAGACAGTGATTTGTTTTGCTAAGTTGAAATTTTTCTCCTATCTGGAAATCATGAGATCTTTCTTCACACAAGACTTTCAGCTTGTTCTAAAATTTGATTTTCTGAAGGAGTTAAGACAACACACAGTTTCAGAAATAAGTCAAGTAGATACTATGAATACAATGGGCTTCACTCGTTGGTGAATTCATTAAAACCATACGTGGAAGCTACGTAGATACGGTTGCAAAGAGGTCAAATATTGTGCCGCAGTAGACTACAAGCACACTTATTGACCAGATAGATTTACAATTGTCCTTCTCGTGAGTAGAACTAATCATTTTAATACCAATGGGTCCAAAGACTACACTGATGACAACATTCAAAAATGCCATATCTACAACCATGGTACAAATTGATGCCTTAAAAAAATTTTTAAAAATATATAATTCTCTCGAGTGAATTTTCATTTGAAGTTGCTGCCTAGAAAATATAGGATAATTTTGTTTTTAAGGAGAATTGGATTTAAACAAGTACGCTGATTAGAAAATTTGAAGCTTCATTTTATTTCAGCCTGCAGAGATCAAGAATGCGATATCAGTTTATTTCCAATGCTTCCCAATTTAATGAATGCCACATGATGTACTAGCTGACATTAACTGGGACTGCTCTGATTTGATCAATGATATGGACCTTAGCAACATGATGACTCATCAAGGCCAAGGGTATCAGATTGCTTAAAAGAACTGGATTTTTTTTTTTTTTTTTTTCCTCTTTAAATTTCACCCATATATCATCATTGTAGGACAATAGAAATTAACCAAATCAAACTGAAATATTGAAAAAGATTGAATAGCTTATGATTTTGAGAAAGGATTTGCTTCCCATCAAACAACCACGTTCACTCCCTAATATATAGGAGTGGTGTTTTTTGTTTGTTTGTTTTTTTTTTTTCAACGTTCAAAATAAATATGAATTATGATAGACATTCCTGCAATAATCAGCTAGCTGCTGACAATCCTTGAACAATGCTTAGAATCAAATAGCCAAGGAAAATAATTAGAAGAGAGAATGATGAAAATGAAAAGGAAAAAAGAAAAAAAAGAAATCAAAACATAATTATCAATTTTTTTGTTTATTTTTTCATTAATTTGTTTTCTGTCACCCAAAAAGGAACAGATATATAAAATCTGCCATAATTTGATCAATGACGTGGACCTTTTCTCAGCAATGCATTACATTTATTTGTTGACCCACAAGACATCATTATTTTGTAAGAGACAATCGTTATCGACAAGTATGAACAGGTTCAAGTTTTCCATACACACTTGTAAATGCACGCCATACACAAACAAGTGTTTACCTATTGTAGTCAGGAGTACCCAGACAGAGTAAAGCAGATTAGCCAGATGATTGACAAATACCATTAATTCAGCTTACCTGTGCACAAGGTATGGGTGAATGGCTTCTGCCACATCATGCATATGTATGTACATGTTCAACATTTGCGGCAGGTAAAAATCAACATCTTCATCCCGAAAACTAAACATCCGGTTCCCTGGAAAGTGAAAAAAAAAAAAAATTTAAGTAATTGCATGAAATGGTTATACCAAGAAGATGCATGTAAATAGACGAAATATTGCATTCCTGTTTCAATACAAGGTGTCTTAAGAGTAACGCCTGGCTTGTCTCTTGAGTAATCTCTCTGGTTTAACCGTCTGCCGATATAGTGCCTTACTTCTTTGACGGCAATGTGACCTCTTGAAATTATCTAGATCTCTTCGTGCAGACTCATCTTCAACATGACAACACCCTACCACGTTACGGTCACATTTTGCATGACTGGCTTGATGACGATTTGGAAAGTCACAAGCTAGGATGACATGGGGCAAGAATAGGAGGGGGGGGGAGAAGAAAAAAAAAAATGCCATCCATGTTGTATTTACCAGAATATGTACAGACCAGGAACTTATCAATTCACCAAAGTGAATGGCAGTAATATTAGTAAAGGAAAAAAAATTATATCATAAGACCTTGAACAATGCAGTTTTGAATTGAACAATAAAGAAAATTCTTGAATAAATTTATCACACTTATCAAGGCATACCTGTAAAAGCTATTAGATTTTTCTATGCATTATGCTTAATTAACCATCTTTGACTCATTCTAGGGTAACAAGCACGAACTGAATAGATTCATTCTGATACTTAAGATGAAGTCCCTATAATGAACCCCAAACGCACCAATAATAGATTAACAATGCAAAGCCATAATTAAGAAGCTAACCAAGAAGGTCTAAGCAAAATATAGACATGTGACCAAGAGCTAATAAGATGTGGAATAATCTTATCAGATGCCAAAGTTATGAGAGCAGTAAACAATTACAAAGATGTTTAAAACCAACTAATTCAATATTTTGAGATTGCACATGATAACTTATGCTATACTTTGTGAATTCTTTCAAAGAATAAAGTAAAAGCTAGATATTTCTGCAGCTTGACCGAATTTTAGTATTGGCTATGTGGTATCTTCATCTTAAATTCTTTTTTTTTTTTAAATTTTCAAAAAGAGAGGAATTTTCTTTAAAAATGCAAAGAAAATGTAGTTGTTTGCTTAAAGATAAAAGCTTGTTTGTACAAGAGAAAATTACATACAGATTCATACATATTGAGTTGTCTGTCATTCGTCTACACATAAACAGTGAGAGTGTTTCTAATTCTTATTCAAATAACTGAAGATCCAATGGTTTCACATGCACAAAAATATCAAATGATGTATTTTCAGCTAGTTATCTTTATTTACCAAAATGGTAGCCATTTATTTTTAAGAACATGCCAATAAAAAGTAGAAAGAAATCTGATTTTGACAATAGGGTTATTCAATGTTGAGTGGAACAATTTTGCTCTTACTTTTTAGTTCTTTTGGGTCTGAAATGAAGACATGTAAAATTTAAATTTTTTCAATATCTTCACTCATTCAGTCACTATAGATCCAAGAACAACAACTTATTCTATATTATAAGAATAATCAGTGATTACACAAGACTTGATTTTTTTTTTAAGAAAGGGAGGCACTCAAGTTGAATAAATATTTGACAAAAAAGTAACATTATTCTACAACTTGAATGACTTTTTGAATTATGTCCATCTAGGCCATTAGCCACTTTGATGAAATTGTCTTCTTTCCCCAATATATAAAATCTGACTGACATAATGCTTAAAATTTTACCATCATGTAATCAATGTACCCTTGATCTATTGGTAAGTCATCAGGCTACTATGGTCTGCATCAGAGTTCCAACTGCATCAGTTGCATTTATAATTTTATATATTGGTTTCCCCCCAGCATGACAGAAAACGAACAAAAACAAATCAGTAATTATCATACATGTTTCAATACAAAAGCAGCTAAAACTATGTGTATACAATTAATTCCCCAGCCATAATGTTTTAAGAGTTGCATCTGATGAGTAAATACACTGAGACATCAGAAGGGGAAGTGCCTAAATCAAACTTTCTTGGAATTTTTTTTCTAATAGACCAGGGGATGGGATAAACTTCTTCAGGGTTTGCCAACCAACTGCAATTAATGGACAACTCTGAATAGAAAGCATACAAGTATTACTAAATCTAAAATGGTTATCTAAAAAGCTAAGGGGGCTTCAGGACTATATTAGAGAGGGATGAACTGTCTACAGATGTATCACTTTCCTCAAGTAGGTCCAATAGAGCATCGCATCAAATACTTGTTCAAAACCCATTTTTAATTTATTTATCAATTAGTTTTCAAGGAGAAAAAAAAAAAGAACAACAGATGGCTCTCAAGTGTTTTGCTTTTGAGGGGAAATAAAGGTCAGTGATAAATTCATAACGTAAACAAGTTGCTTTAAGAATGTACAGAGGATGCAGAACCAATTCTGCCAATGCAGGCCATATATTATGCATGACTTGGTTTTGCAAACTAAGATTTTGGGAGGTTTTTCCATAACTAAAAGGACTTTAGTCATCAAATTTTATTTTTCAAGTACACAAATACTAGAATACATCATTTTTTACTTGCATAGTAAAGTTGGTTTTATAGTGTGTGTTTTTTTTTTCCATTCGCTATATAGCCAGATAATACAACACATCTGATACTTCTGTAATAAGATAACTTTTTCGTTTTGATTTTGGTGCAGTGGTTATGACTTCAATTTCAAATGCCTTCATATTTAGGCATTGTGCTTGTATCACAGACACTATACTTCATTAATTACCGTATTAAAATAACTCCAATCAAAGATAAATGACTATAATTGTTAACCTTAAACAAGCAGTTGATCATGAAAATTGAAGGTAGTATAGTACTATAGTAATAGTGGAAGTGCAGGATCACAGAATAGGAATTATTAGCTTGCAAGGATCTAGCACGGAACCCTAGAAAACAAAAGGCCCGCAGCCTATCCTACTTTTGTAACATAGTTAATCCAGCATCAAGAAGCTGCCTTTAGTGGTCACTTTGAAACTGGGTCTTTTAGATAACAATTTTCTGATAACATTAAGTGAAGGATACACAGAGGAAGACACTTATTATGATCATGTTTGCAACCGACTGATTTTAATAATGATAACCACTTGATAATGATTTCAGTGATTATAATAAGCAGCTTTCTGTGTATTTGGCCCCATTTGCTGCATCTCCAACATTTTGTAATTCAATATTTTGATAGCTGAATTAGTTTGCACTCATTTGCACAGATGACATAATGTGAAATTGATTGGAGTCTATTTTTATATTCTGTAATGCAAGTAGAGTTCAGAAAATGGTTCCAATAATGAAGATTAATAGGTGGAGACCTAGAGTGTGATAAGCCATTTTTAATGCATACAAATTTGAGTTCTGTTTCATACTAAAGATTAATTAGAAATGTACTCTGTAGAGAGAAAACTAGATGTTCAGAAAAGAGAAACCACATTCTTGCAGCAGTCAATGATTACCCTTTCATACTCTTTTTAAAAAAAGGCATGAATCTCCCCATTTTCTAATCCTATTATCAGTCATCCTACAGTGACAAATAACATTAGAAAAAATATATCAAGTACAATGAAGAATATCCAGCCCTATTTTCAAGTGAAATAACAGCATAATAAATTTATACTCATTATTTTGAAATCCATTCTTAGATGTCTTAGCATGTGATACAAAAAAGTTGCTTTCATAAAAATCATTGATTAATTACATATGTATTAATCGATTCAGCATCAAACAGGCTACTTCATAAATAAAAAAAGAAATCATTGTATCAAACCAATAGATTTTATACACTTCACTAACATGGATATTGCAAATAAGATATCTATTCCTCCATGTCCAATCATATATACATTCGAAGTCCCGAAAAGTTTTTAATAGACTTGAAAAACCTCAATTGACAAACAGAATATAATGGACGTAAGCAGACAAAGTGGCTTTTAAAACAAACAATGCAATAGTGTAGCCAGACAAAAAATGGCACAGTATCTACAGTGTATATTGTACATAAAACTTGATAGCCATATTAAACGTTACTGATTTATGTATTTATGCAGTAGTATAAGGGTGACCACGCAACTTGTGCAATCTCCAATACCCTATTTTAAAACGTAAATGGAATTTCTAAAAATATATGTTATGTTTTTCCATGTTTTTGCTAGAAAGATATCAGACCCGAGAAGTCTTCCTGCAGTGGGGGGAAAAAGAGGAATTCCCATAGACATCCTTGATCTAGATCATGTCTAAAAGTGGGGTTAATTCGTCGATGAAAGTAGGAACCAAAAAAGTTTTTGAAGATGAAAAAGGTAAAAAAAAACGTCTTTTCAAAGTAGTCAAAAAAATATATTTTGGGTGAAAAGAAAAATTTTTTTTTTAAATTAGTGAAAAGAAATTAACTTCTGCATAAAAGTTTACAGCATAAATCAAGATTAATTTTGAATCTCTATGGGCATTATAATGCCACAAAAACATAACCTACAGTAAGCTAAGGCTGTGACATGTTTCTTTTCTGACAACATTCTATACAATTCTGTATATATGATTTTATGGTATTTTGTTATGTACCTGTTGCTATTTTCTACTGTACAGTTATTTTAATCAATTAATATTTTTGTAAAAATACTGCATCAATAAACATGCTACCGTAACTTTCTAACACATTTCTTTCATATCATGAATTCCTCTATCATTTGGGGGGGGGGGAGCTTGCCTAACCCTAGTTTCTTTTCATAAAATTGAATCAACCTTAACAGTGCAACTCCAAGTTGTGAAAATGATTGCATTCAGAATTGCAAGACGTATGATATAGGAACATTACATACGTACTGATATTCATAACACCAGACAAATGTAAAGTTTAGTCAATGTAGGCTAGCCTATACTTTGCTTACTAATGCATATCTATTGCTATACATATGTATATAACTGTAATACAGACAGTACTTGTACATGATCCATTCAAAGTATACTTGCTAAAGTATTTTCTATTAAAAATACAGAATGCTGATGTTGGTATATGAGCAGGCCTAGACTAGCATGAGCTTAGTAAAAAGTGTAACGGTGCATAATTTATTCAAAATATATATTCTATTTAAAAATTTGCACATTATTTGATACTATCAGCAATAAAGTGCATAATTTGGGCTATTTAGTCAATACAGGTGTAGCTATGGTCCAGTATGCCATAGATTTGTACAATATACTATGTCTGTTGCACATCCAATTTGCTCAACATTCTACTGGACGGAATGTAACCTTGATATTAATTAACATATGCCTGTATATAAGTAGTAGTACATCAAGAGGAACAGATTTGAAGAACATTCTGGTTTAGAATCTTATTCATAGAATAATATGATGAAGACAAGACAAACGAGAATTCTCCCAGAGACTTAAGAGCAAGTATTAGTCACAACAATGGGCTAAAGATAAAATAAAGACAACATAAATTTCAAAGAATGGGGACATTAATGTTATCCACCAACGAACCTGATCTTAAACTTGTCCTCCATATATATATATATATATATATATATATATATATATATATATATATATATATATGAGAGAGAGAGACATAAAGCATATTCTTACTACAAAAAAATCTTTTTCATTTAGGCCCATTGAGTATGCATGTCAAATTTGGTTGTTTTTTTAGTATTGTATAGAAACAGATAGAAAAAAAATGATCATTATCATCAGGGGTGAGTGCAAAAGGAGTCCTAACAAATCCCCCCACCCCACCCCACCTCCCAAAAGATACTTAAACTTTGAAACCTTCCCATAGGTCCATTGAGTATATACGACAAGTTTGGTTAGATTGTGCCCATGTTTAGGTTGTTACTGACTGATCAACAGACAGTCCTCCTCACTTATGAAACTAAAACTGTCACTATATGGAGGGATGGATAGATAGAAACAACAACAGGTTTTAAATCAATCCTATACTTGACTTTTAATAAATAATTGCCATTACTTATTATCAAGGTTGTTAGTATGCAACAGCAGCCTACTTAGAGATCAATTTTTGGAGGGACACCTAGAGTCAGAAACTCAGAACTTCTGTCATGATTTTTTAGATATGATTTACTACAGCTTATTTCTTAGAAGAGGAGATATATTTTAAACTTCTGATGAGCATTGGATTTATGTTTAACTGACACTAATTCAGAACAATGATTATGAACCACTCGCAATCTATCTCTTAAATTCATACAAAAAAATTTGAATGTTATTGTAATGGGAAATAACCGATTAAAGTTACCTGCCTTCTACCATTTGTTTTCTATTCTTCTCACAGAAGAGCTCCACTGTCAATCAGGAGCGGTGTCAAGCAGTTCATAAAATTAAATTAAGCCAATATTAAAAATATGAGATTTTGAATATTACTACAAAGGATTTATATAACTGTGATAGCACAAGTAAAAACAGAACCACTCCTCTCCTTCCTGGCAGAAAAAGTACTCTATATGTAACTATTGAATTTAATGTTTGAATAATATTTTAGTTTTGTTGCCATTTCATCTTTTCAGTTAAAGCTTGAAAAACTGATTCTAACAGCTCAATTACAATTTTCATGAAAATCAAATTTTTAAAAAAGTTACGAACTATGTGCCTTTTTGAAAAATTTGGATAGCAAACTTCTTTTACAGGTAACAATTGTTGTTGTAGTAATGTTGATCAAGTACAAAATTCAAGTCAATATTTCAGGTTGTCATTTAATCCTTTAAAATGAAAGAGTCAACAACAGCTTTTAAATGCAATACAAAATTTAACTGCATGCAAAAGCATACCTAATGATTTTTTTTTATTGAGGGGTGCAGGCCTCTTATTTGCCGCCACAATGGGCATGCAGGCTCAACAAAGGGAGAAATTTGCAGACAGATAGAGTATTTGGTACACCCCTGACTGCATGCTTTGTAAACAAATTTCAAACACAAGTATAGTCACTTGACCCACAAAATCCACATATGATGATAGTGAGCAAAATAACTTAATATACTTCATGTTGAAAGTAGAAATAAAATTTAAGAATAACAACAGTCAAGATTCCTGATCCTCTACAGGAAGAAAAATGATATTCTTTCAATAATTTATCAGGGTTAACAATCCAACAAGTCATTTTCAACATCGGCATATTGTCTCCAGTTATATTTTGAAACGTTTCATGTTAAAAAGCTGACAGCAGTGTAACTATTTCATGCTATTAGATGATAGAATTACAAAGCTTTTATTATTATTAACTGTTTCTAAACAACATGGTTATGGCAGCCTTATTTATCATGAACATACGCAAAGCTTGACATTCCTTAGTTGACTACATCTACTTCAATATCTATTATTAGCAGAAGATAACCTTGAAACAAATTCTTGTAACTGTCATGTTGTTTACAATTAGTATATTTTCTGCTGTTAGTAATACACTGCTTTCAATATTTAGGCACCAACACAGTAATTCATCTGATGCATACAGATGGAATACTAATTGTCCTTCATTATAACTTGCAATATTGTCAAAAACTAACAGAGTGGATTTTTCGCGATTAGTCAGATCATAAATTCAAGATGTGTGAATTTTAGAATGGACAGAGAGAGAAAGAGATGAAAAAAAAGTGATTCTGTGATGCCACGTCGTGTCAGTTCACATTTCCAAGTTCTCGTACTTGTTTTTTAGTAAACATTGAATTTCTGCAACAAGAAATATTTTTATATACTACCTATATTTTATTCATTCCTTTTCAGTGAAAATCACCTTGCTGTTATAATCATGTCAATAAAACAGTTGATATAATAATACAACCATTAAACAATATGAAAATTTACAGGAACTATTATAAGAGGAGTTGAAAGGAGACAAAGTTTTGGAATGATATAGTATGGAGAAATGAATCCTGTTTTGTTTACTTTTTAGATTTTAATGAAGTAAGGAAATTTGACTTTACTGCAGCCAGGTTTGTTACTTATATCTTCATGAATTATCAAAACTGGCAGTACTCGTGAAAATTCCAGAAAATATATAATTCGATCAAAGAAGATCTATTTATTTTATTCATGCTACTCCTTCCATGCATTACCTATTTCAGTACTGGGTCATTTGTGTACATGAACATTTGCATACTGGTATTTTTGTGGCCTGCTCATTTGCATACCACTGTATGTAAATATTTATCTCATGTTATAATTTTAAGTAAACGAGGGCTACCTCATTTGCAACTTATGTTGTTGACTTTGGTTGCAGTAGAATTAAATTCTCATTTTTTGGTGGGCACTGCACTATTGCGATGTTTCAAACAACCATTACAATTAATTTTATTATATTACTATTCACTTTCATCTCAATTTTTTCAGTTTTTTATTTGTGATTGCAACTTAAATCCTTGCCTTATATTTACATTGCTATGGCTTTTTCCTCAACTAGTAATGGCCAAAATTTCAACATGAATATGAAATTGGTACCTTTAAGAAAGAAATTGAAAAAAATTTGGTAAGGTCATAATATTCTGTCCAAAAATTCTTTTTTTTGTGCATTCTAACAATTAGACTACTACTACTTCCAAATAAAGATAGTATTATTATATCATGAACAGTTTTACGATTTGGATTTAGGAGACAATAAAAGACACTATGGTTGCAGTTGTTATTACAACTAATATTGATAGCAGTAGCAATTAAGAAACCGACAGTTTAGTATACTGTTATATTGTAAACAGACATCTAAAAATACTACTGCAACAAAAGTCAACATGTATAAATTGCAAACGTGACAGCCCTCATTTGCCTATAATTTTAACGAGGTGAATATCTACATACATCATCAACAGCATTTTAGTGTCCGCCGTTGATCATAGATATTTCCCAAGATTTGCCAGACCTCTTTATCATAGGCGTCGCAGAGCCCATTCCGCATATAATCTCTGGGGATCCACATTGTGAGATATGATGTCTAGTGGTTATCAGCCATTCTTGCAACATGATCACCCCATTGACATCTGAGTTTTCTAATGATTTCTATAAGGTCTTTGACACCTGTTTTACCTCTAACATAATGTGCTATTGTGTGATCTCTTCATGTGATGTTAAGCAAGATTGTTTCCTTGGCTTAGTTCTCAGTTTGAAAGCCAATCTTTTGGTTAGATTCCATATTTCAAATCCATAGGTCACTATTGAGAGGATGCATTGGTTGTATACCCTTCTTTTTAGGACTGATGGAATTTTCTTGCTCTTGAAGGTTGAGCCTGCTCTACCAAATGCTTGCCAGCCTAGAGTGGTTCTTCATTTTAAGATTTCATAGAGATTCATTATCCTAGGTAGATGTAGCAGTATACAAATGACTTGGATGCAAAAATCATCATTATCAGTCTTAACGTCCATCGTTGGACATAGACCTTCCCCAGGATTTGCCACACTTCTCTATCATGAGCATCGCGGAGCCAGTACTTCTTGAACTTGTCTAGCTCGTCTCTCCATCTAATATTCTGCCTGCCTCGGTTGTGCATGTGTTCTCGGGGGATCCATGTCGTGAGTCATGATCTCCATCAGTTGTCCGCCATTCTTGCAATGTGGCCAGCCCACTACCATTTGAGATTTTGGATGGATTCTATGATGTCCCTGACTCTTGTCTTTTCTCGGATGTACTGTGCTGTTTTGTGGTCTCTCCATGTGAGGCCCAGCATAATTCTTTCATGTGCACGTTGCATGGTTTTCAACTTGCGGGTCTGTCTCTTGGTTAGGTTCCATGTTTCAGCTCCATAAGTGACTATTGGGAGGATGCATTGGTTATACACCCTTCTTTTTAGGATTAATGGGATCTTCTTATTTTTGAAGGTTGAGCTAGCTCTGCCAAAGGTAGCTCCTTTATCAGGTTACATAAAGACTCGAACCCCTTTCAGCTCCAGAAAGGTGTAAGACAAAATTATACAAGCACCTAAACTCTTCACAGCCTACCTCGAGATGATCTTCAGAAGCCTGAACTGGGAGAGTAAAGGAATTAAATAGACGGCGAGTATCTGAGCAACCTCAGATTTGCAGACGACATTGGATGCAAGAATACCAGTGCGCAAATGTCCAGTACATAGTTATCCAGTATGCTATTGACCAGTCATCCATTATTTTCAACAATACAGTTTTATCATATTTTTCCTTTATTACAATTCGTCTTTACCCTTCATTTTTATCAACAGCATCAAAATATCTGTATCTCGCATAAATGCTTAAGAAAAAAAAGCAAAAAAAAAGCACCTCAACAAAATCATTCATAACTTGGCAAATATAACAACAACCAGGACAAAAACGTGCTGAAAAAGTCAAACCTTTTACAACATTAAAATATGTTTATGTTGTGATGATTTAATCAATGAGCAGCTTAGCAAGGATCTTGTGACCAAGAGAGATTCACGTGAACCTAGGCGAGTCACCCAGGCTTCAGGGATAAAAACATTTTTAATATTAAAAGGAGAGCAGATTAACCTAATTAGGTTGTTCTCCAAACGGCTATTTAGTAGAATATTTAATACACAAATTGGCCATGTCTCCAGCCAAAAAGTGATCACATGGGTATTATCAATCTAACAAATACTTCCTCGGTTGGGGTAAGTCGCTGACTGATTTGTGTAGCTACTGACCAACAAATAACCAAGATTAGTACTCTTAACAGGTTTTCACTAAGATCTCTTAAGTGTAAAGAGATATTAGCTTAATGTTTATTTATAATGGGTAACTTTCATGAGAGGTTACTCTCTTTGATAATTTAAATTTTTTCACATGAATTATAAGAGTTAAATCTTGTACAATTCTCAAAATCTAGGCCTTGTGTAGCTTATTTTGAATTGGCAAGATTTAAAATATCCGTTGGTTAAGGAAAAATCCCATGCTCAGTGCGAGCTTATAGGTGCAAAATCAAAAGGTAAATGACTTAGGCAAGTAAAGATGTAGATTTTCAAAATTCCTGCAGGCAAGACTGACTAAAGATTCAAATATGAACACAAACAGGAGTTTTATGAAATTTTTATTTCATAATTTTCTCGTGAATGGATGGACAAAATTTTTGTTTTTAAATAGTAAAAAAACTAGTATATATAATCTAATAATGTCACTTGATTGTACTGATGAAAAAATAGGTTATTAAATCTTATTATGAGAGAAAAAGGACATCTGTAAATGATTTACTCCCCAAAATAATGAAATGTTTTAGTCAAATATTCATATTTTCACAGCTGAAGTTTATCAACATTTGTTTTTGGAGGCCAGATAATGTAACGGAGATTTCCTCTATCAGATAATATAACTGCTGAAAACTTTAATACAATTTACAACTCTTTGAACTTGACGCAGAAGGACTAGATATAAATAGTAGATGGTGAAATACATGGATAATAACAAACCGTACTAGCAGTGCTGCCAAGTATTTTCAAGTTTACATCTGAAATTGAGTCTAGAAACATCTAGATTCCCAAGATACATGTCTAAAATCTAAGTATAACATTATCAATTGATTAAACAAGACTTTAATCATCAACATTTGATTTATCAAAATATTACTGATTTCATCAAAAATAGTTCATTTTATAACTGTACATCAAAAATGATTATTTTTTTATGAAAAATTATCTAAATAGCAATTTCTTGAAATCTAGATGCAACCAGAAACATATAGATCTAGACGATTGAAAAAAAAACATTGAAATTGAGCCAGCTACAAATAAGTAAAACCATGGTTGGTAATTCTGCAGACGGTGAGGTCCAACTGTACAATAGTGGTATTATTAGTCAAGGCGGTAATACATCCAACCCAGCTTCAGTGGGTGGGACAGTCAATTTCAGAGTTTAGATTTAGGATGGGGAATATAAAAATATTTAAGACACTAAAATTTTATTAAACTGATACCAGAATTATTCAAAGAATGTTGGGTTTACAGAAAAAAAAAAGAGAAAGATTATTTCTAAAAACTGGAACTAGTTCAGTGAAGGAGTTGCCAAAAACAACTGATTTCATACTCTTAATTAAATTGGTGATGTACACGTACTCAACAACCAACTCCATTATTGAGCTATAAATTTTTAAAAAATCGGATTTAAACCTAAGTTTGAAGCCTTAATTTTTTTCCAAAATAATCTTATACGTATAGATACAAACAAAAAAAAAGGCTTGGATTAATAATACAACCCAAAAAATTATCTTTACTATTAGAGGAACAATTCAGACTAGTATCATCAACTTCATAGTTTTTTTACGTTTTTTAGCCTTTCTCTAGTATGTGTTGCTCAAGTAATTTCTGAGTATTCAGTTAATTTCTCATTACAACCAAAGTCACAAATCAACTACTCCAGAGATTAGATTAACTGATTGTAGTTTTCAACATGATCTTTCAAGAAATCTTTTTTTCAAAAGAGTATAATCTTCAAGCCTTTTGACTTCATTTTAATACTCTATAAATAATTATATACATATATGTTTAAATAAAATGTAATAATTCAAATAAAATTTCAATTGTTTATATCTTTTAAATGATAAATATATTCACTATCTGGAATATAAAACAAATGAAGAAATCACAGAAAATAACCATTTTGAAATACTATTTAGTTTTTTTTTTAAATAAACAAAGATTTTTTTTTAAATAAATAATTACTGAAATACTCTGAAGCACAAATCAAACTTGGGATTAAAAATTCAAACAACCAACTTAGTTCATATATTTTAGATGAGGGTGGGTCAGATCTGAGAATGTTTGGCAATCAAAATAAAGATTTAGATGGTATCGTCTTGGGAAATTATCAACTATTTTGTTACTATTCCCATAGGATTAATGCACTTTCATGTGCAGAAAGTGTATTATATAACAAAGTAAACCAGTTCAAACAAGCAAAATCCTACAAGACATGAGCTTCAGTGGGTCAGTGCTGATCTGCTTTCATATAATATTTTGTGGATGATAGATTCTAAATTATTCAAATCTAACATCTGTTCAAGAAGGAAAAGGAAAGTGACTTTTTTTTACACGGGACGATTAAATTTTTTGGTTGTCCCTTTCACTAGTAGACCAAAAATCCAGTATGTGATCAGTAAATTATTTTTTCTCAATTGTTATGCACAGAAATAAGTCCAACATACCATTGAAACTTGAATATCTTCAAATGAAAAAATCAGAAGAGAAAATTTTTTCTAAATGCCATCCTCAAACCTTTTAAAAAAATTAAAAAAACCCACTGCACTCAAGCATGCTCATATTAGCATACACAGAGTTTCACAGAGGATAACAACACTAAAAATAAGGTAGAAATCATGCACACATAAATTCTATGCCACAATAAGTCATATGGCAACAGTGTATTCAGAGAAGAGGGTATTTAGCAGTTGAAATGATTGCATCACGCATTAGCTCATTTGAGCATCTATTCCTTTGTGTTGGGTCAGCTATATCATTTTTCCAATGTAATGAAACATGTATAAACCTGCATCCAGATAGAGGAAATCACATTCAATATCTATTGTAAAGTTAAAATGTATGTGTAATTAACATCTTTCAGTAATCTTTTTCTAACTTGAGCCTTTAAATGATAGTTTTTACATTTAAAATAGTTCATATGCAAGTTTTCAGAGAGGTTAATGTATCTTATTCAAAACACTCTGTACAGTACATATAAAGTGAGTTCATTCTAGACAAGGATTAGTTTTCATCTCTAAATTTAAAGAATTATGAAAGATAAAATATAGGCGTGTCAGGGTAATCTTTTGAGGGGAAAATAATGAAGGGTAAAATGAACAACAGGATAATAATACATGAACACATCAATAAACTTACAATCTATCTCTGAAATATTCCATTGTTTTGTCTCTTCTTCCTGGTAAATATCGAAAGTGTCGAAAGAATTTATCTTTGATCGCACCGGCAAGATGTAATGCCCAGTGACAGGTAAATTCACTTCAATGGTGACCATTGTCGGGGAAGAAGAAACCCTTACTTTAGATAGAGTTTGAAAGCAGCCAACATAACACTGTACTTAATGCCCAAATGTAAAACTTAAGGAAATAAACAGTGGTAGAACGACCCATGCACAGTGATCCATCTACCTCTCATCAAACGCGACAACATCTATGATAAATGTTGATATTTACAGCAAGGAGTAGGATAATGATGATGAAATAGAGATGGTGATAATGATTCTAAAAGATAATGCTGATGATAGTCATGATAGTAATGAAGGCTAACTTAATCCATCTGAGATGTGGCTTATCTTTAATCGGCACTCATCTGTATCTCCTACCATCCCTCTATAAACAGTGTTTCAGACCTAATATGATTAACTAAAAATTAGTATGATTTTTGTTTTTTTATCGATAAGGCTTTCCTCTAGCCTTTCACTGTAAACCATAAACAATAAGATTGTGTTCGAGAAGCCACGTGAGTCTGGACAGCAAGAGGCCAATCTTTTCCTAGCCATGTGTAAGTGGGATGAACCAGCAGCTTACCAACTATTTGAGACCGTAACACTCTCATTACCACAGATATTATTTTGATGCTATTCCTGTTGAAATGCGCAACTTTGTTCAAAGCACAGATTCACTGTTTCTCACCCACATACATGAACCTAATCCAAAAATCCAAACAGAGTCAACAAAAGTAAGAAGTGCCCTTATGCTGGCTATGGCTTCAATCATTCTTGCTTGGGTTCTACATATCACATTACTACTTACTCATTCCTGGTTCACAATATGTTAAATAGACTCAGAGGTGACAAGCACTCAAAGTGTTATCACTCATTACAAACTTTTCCTAGTAGATCCTTTCCAGTTTTTCCACATTCTTGAAAAGACCGAACATCGCAAGAATCTAAATATTCTGGCAGATGGATCATTCTCTAAGGGGGAGGTATATATCTCCTAACTTTTATGACAAAGATACAATAGAATATCCTAAAAACAAAAAAATATCCTAGGTTTGGTGAATCACCTTCCCATACTTTGGGTTACTAACCCATTATATCATCTGCTAGATTCAAGAAATACTCAAGAGATAGCTTTTCAAGTATTAAGCTGCATTTTTTGACAACATTCTTGCCCTTCTTATATATTTCCAAGTTTTTCGTTGATCATCCACCACCATGGCAGGCTGCCAAGAGATGTTGGTCACATTTCTATAGAGTGACTAACCAGACCTGTCTAATAATTCACCAAATGTCAGCCTATCCACCTATATGTATACTATAACCAACCATGAAAAGTATGCAACATAAATCTATGAAATTTTTAGTGTACCAATAAGACCTTCAGAAAGGTCTTCAGCTAATTAGTTTTTGGAAGTCAGCCTTCAAAATATGTTTGTTTTGTTTGTTGTTTTTGTTTGGAGGGGGTTACAATGTAAATTTATGCTAAAATGGATTTTTGGCCAGCTTTTTTTCAGCTAAACAATCTGCTGAGTGCTGATGGAAATAAGCAGTGTGAACTTCGCATCATTCATAGAGAGGGGCAAGTAAGAAGGAGATAGGCTGCTGTTTTTTGTAATTTATCAGAGAGAGATCGAGAGTAAAAGGAAGAATAACATTTTGGAAATAATGGTGGTTATCAGGTTGATTATTAAAACACTAGTATTAACACAAAGTGGGAAGAAAAAAAAGAAAGAAAAAAAAAAAAAAACACAGCTTTTGAGCAGTAATGCCCTATCCATCGAGTTATGTCTATCATCACATTTCTGGCGAGTCTACTAATACTTGACTATGAATAATGCCATTTTATTACTTCCATTGCATCTTTGTTAGACAGATGGAAGACTCATGCTTTCAAAGATCTGATTAAACTGTCAAATAAATCTTAATAAAATTACGGATATCAGTAGGGTTTTTCAGCTGGGTTAGACACGGGCTACTGACAAATCGTATGTATTACTGAAGCTTTGAGGTTAGAATGGGTTCCTACTCAACAGAAAAGTACATGATGGGGGGAATTTCTCAGAGCTCATAATAAATCATTGAATACGTTGATTGAAAGCTAATCTCAACCCCTTCCTCTGGGGACTTTCTGATATAAGCAACAAACATACAGCAAGATTCAATAAATAAATTCCTTAAGTTGGAAATAATTTCTCCAATTTGGTTAGCTGAAATCAATCATGAATTGGATTATTAACAAAACGATTTATTAATCCTTTTTCCTTACTATTCACAGGAAAAAATTATCTAAACCCTGCTTAATAAACTTATTACTTCAATATTGTATTGCCATGAAAGTTGTTATCAACATGGAAGCCATGTATTGCCAATAGATGATGGATATGGCTTAGTCTAAGGTTTCAAATAAAACTTTATTTTACACCAGTAACACAACCCTCAATTTTCAAAATATCATTGGGATGATCAATATTCACATTATTGATAGAGTATACTTGCAACAATTTTTTTTTTTAAATAAAGGAGGTACTTAAAAACTTTCACATGCCAAATATCAGAAACCGAACTAAAGTTTCAAACAATTATCACAGATAAATTTCAAGAATATTTATAGAACAAATACTTGCATACGTAGTTTAGTAAAAGGAAATTTTAACCCAAAATAAAGCTCAAAATAAAACATAATGCATCTGTTACTATCATTAATACTATAATAATGATTGAAATGGGGGGGAAAGCATTGTCATTTTGCACTCAGTATCCAAGACATAGAAATAGATTTTCTAGAGTATTTACATACTAACCAAATAGAAGAAATCCATACATACACATGGCAATTAAGTGTATTAAAGATATTTGGATTTGCATCATTAAATAATTTCTGCTGACCTTTTATACTACATCAGCCAGGTTAATAACATTTTATAATGCTAAATCCACAATGCTTACATCTACCAATAAGTTGGGAAATGTATATGTATTCATCTATGTCAATCTGCATGTTTATCCAAACAATATCTCTGAAAGTTCTCGAACTTTAATAAAATTTTACTGAAAGGTGAACTAAGGGCTATGGATGAAGTGATTAAATTTCCAGATTGATCCAGGAATTTCTTTTTGATTGAGAGCAATTTTCATTATTCTACAGGAAAAGTGGTAATGAAAAAAACAAAAACAAATAAAAAAAACAGTTCATAAAAATGCTAAAATTAGATTTGGAGAGAAGTAACTCATATTTGTAGATATTTTGACAATTCCATTCCCACCCTTTTCTTCCAAATATTTTGTTTTTATGTATGACAGCAGCAGAGGTATACATTCTCTGAGAGCTCTCCAGTTTGTCCTCTTTTTCATCCCACTCAAGGAAGCTGACAGTTTTTTTCAATACATAAACCCTTAAAATCTCTGATGCTAATGACAAGTAGTGGCATTGCCCACATACAAATCTTTTAATTTGGGAAAAAGGATTATTTATAAAGTTTTCAATCATTAGATATTCTCATGATGTAAACCGAATAGAAAAAAAAGAAAAGAAAGTGCCTTTTCAAATTTACCATACAAATCAAGTATTTATATTGATCTCATATTGAAATTTTTTAGGGAGAATTGAAAAAACTGCTAGATAAATGATGCTCAGTTACTAGAAAAATTTGATTCTTTTGAAAATTCTTCATAAAATTTTAGATCTTGGAGAAAACAAGGATTTGTTTGGGGAAAAAAAAAAAAAAAAAAAAAAAAAAAAGAGAGAGAACCAAGGTCTTTAGTGAAATTTTCACCAATTCGGAGACTTGTGATATATAAAAGGTGCCAGCCAAAAGGAACTTGAGACATGGAATGAATTCTCGATGAAAGACTAAAAACTTGATAGAAAATGGACTGATTAGAGATGAGATGTGTGAAATATCCAACGAGACACAGGAACCACTGACTAATCTGACAGCTGAATAGATCAGTCAAGCAGTTCAAATCCCTCAAACCTTTGTAATATATGAAGTTCCAATTACTGACGACGTTCAACCTTCAGTCAAAAATCAGTAGGCTAAATCATTTTGCTTTATAACTATATTATGCCTCTGTATAATTGTTACGATAATTCTAAAGACCATTTCAATTTTTAAAATTTGAAGGATATCTATAGTACTAACCTATCAACAGCAAATGCAGGGAATTTCCATCATTGCAGTTCAGTGGCTAAACTCAATAAAAATTTGTTTTATGACAATTGATAGCAATACAGGTCAATCTGTTAGGGCATTCATCTTGCAAGGGGTAACTGTTATTCTTTATCACTTTCCATGTCCAAGAGTTAATTATGAATAAAACACGAAAGATTTCTCACATCTCCAAAACCACCCCTTTCCAATCAAGTAATATCACTTCAGAGAGAGCATTTAATCCAGTCAAATATCCTCAAATTTACACTAATAATTCATCATGGATTTTTGGAACATACACTCAGATACTCTTAAAGATTCAAAGTTTGAACTATTGATACGTTCAACAAATCAAGGCATCTGTACAAAATGAAAAGCTTGACTTAATTTTCCTTAAATATATAAAACTTTTGACAAACTAGTTTTATTACGGTTAAATTTTTTCGTGTTGGTTTATTCCAAATTTGCAGGCCCTCTTGCTTATATGGATTTCAAGAAATAGTACACCAAGTCAGAGTGAGCTTTATTAGTTGCGTAAACACCAATTAAATGGATTTTTCATGCTCATGGCTCAACTGACGCCAGCTAGCTGTGACAGCACAAAAAAAAACAACAAAAAAAAAAAAAAACGAAGCAAAAATAGATTAAAAAGCCATCAACTATACCGGATTTTAAGAGGTTCTGAAATACTATAACCATAAATAAGAGTTTAGTGTCCAAAATCGATACTACCACTTTGAGACCACTAATGGCTATACAACTGTTCATTATACTCCATTCAATTTTTAAACATCGTAGGACCTGCACAATTTCAAACAGGGGCCAGGGCTGATACCCAAGATCTCTCAGAATCTTGTAACAGCCTAATCAAGATTAGTGCCACCCAATCAGACCAAGTAAAGATCAGTACAATGTAATTTGACCTAGTAAAGATCAGTACCACCAAGAGGAAAAGAGGTGCTGATTTTTACTTAACCCTATTTTACTTAGTGTAAGTGCAAAAGTAAAAGCCTATGTAAAAATAATTCCCAAACTTGGTCTGTAGATTACATCTTACCTTCATATCTAATATCATATTTCATGTTCAAGATTACCAGAGGGAAATAATCTCATCCTATAGAACAGTTCAAGTTCAAAATCCTCCCAGAACCCTATTGTATTCTTACAATACCTGGCACTGGGTCAATGACATAGCTGAGCCCAGTAGTACTTGCGTTTTCAGCTGAGCAGTAGAAAAAAACTTGGAGCACTAACAAAATAATATCTCAATGATTAGAATATATCTCTGAGAAAAGGAGTTGGGTATCGTGTGGTTTTGGGGGTTTCTTAGTACAATTTATTTGGATGACAAGCTGTCTAGTATTATGTAGAAGGAGGCATTTCTAGGATCTAAACTGGTATAAAAGAATTTAACTATATGTAATAGCGAAAAAAATTTTTTTTAAACTCAATTAAATCATGTTATGAAAAGCATTTTATGAAAGATAGAATAGTTTTTCTTTTGATTTGGACTCAAATAAAAGGCCGAATCTAACAATACTACCAAAATGAAGATTTTTGAAAAACAACAACAGATGTGTAGGAATAAAACTATTTTTATAATATATGACCAAACTAATAATGGACAATTGGTCAACATGATAAATGTACGAAGAATGAAGCACATTTGTGTCGCACAAAAAAGCGAGTAAATGATCTATCAGATACTATACTTTGATTATAGCCTAATGGGGAAAAAGGAGAACTTAATTGAATAAAAAGAGGAAAAAAAAAAACTGTCTTTTTTTTTAAACTATTATACATAATGACCACATTAATACCATTGATTTTATCTTCACATTATGGATAATGCTTTTTCCCAAAGATTCTCTATCAAAATAAACGAATGTGAAGCTGGAAACAATATAAACAAATGTAGGTGATCCTTGAAACATCAGGTCTTTCCTCAAACTTCCACATCAAAAAGAATATCCTCTCAGTGCCTATTATAGAAGATACTTTGCATAATTTTGGAGGCTCTACACATAGTACAAGAGGCCTCCATTGATTTTATCCATTTTGCCTTGCCCCACCCACATGAATAACATACCCTTCTATCTCATATAAAAAAAATCATTAGTGGGGCACTAATCAATGAAAACATAACATGCCTTGGTTGGCCTGTCCATTGAAGCAGATCTGATTGTCAAAGATTACCATGTGGTCATTCTTTACAAATGCATACAGGTCATCAACCAGCATTTTTCCTATTTTTTTTTCCTCTCCAAAAGGAATTATTGAGGACCTAATAGTTGAATTTTCAAAGAAAGATTAGATATTAAAACAACACACTGTCAAAAGGACTAATGTTAAAATCAAAACCAAAAGAAGATAAATACATACGTTTATATGTTAACAGTATGGAATAGAAGAACAGTAGCCATGATTGACTTAATGATAAAAGCAGGTATCAAGTGTGGTCAAGACCAGGACTTTATGCATACAAGTTGACCACCCCTTTGGCAGGATGCAAGTTCACTGAAGGGATACTTCCACCCTAATCAGTTAGAGTAAACAATTAGAGTGTACGCAATTGGCTGCTGAGTGTACAGGGAAATTGTCCAAATGAACAGTTTTCCAAACTCTTCTCTCATACAGAGAAATGCAACTGGGATTTTCTGTTTGTGAGGTAGTTATGCTATCCATTACACAACCCAAGCAGACCAACTTTACAATACTCAGATTCAATTGATCTCACCAAACGTAAACAAATTCTGTGATATGACACCAATGTGAAATTTTCTGTCACCAATTAATTCTAGACTTGCCTGATCTGCAATAATTTTTTCAAAATGAAAGTTATTTTTAATAAAAGTAACATATAAGGGTTGACAATTTCCTCCAAGTCTGCTTCCTATCTCCTAGCATCTTTCAAAAGGCAAAAAAATCAATGCCCCAGTTCAGCTGTGATATGTTGACATAAACTGGTAGACATATGAGGGTGGGAGAGAAGGTAACTTATGCAAATATTTGAGCCACATGACAGTCATTCAGAAAAAGGACAGTAAATACAAAAACTACTATGTGACCCTTTTGAAAAGCTGGGATCATTTTTCATATAACTGATCAATTAGAAGTGATTCTGTCTAATTAGCATTTAGTTTTCAAATGTTTTTTTTTTTTAAATTATAGCTAAAGTATAATAAAAATCCTATCAATACATGCAACTCAGAGAGAAGATGGGTGCAGCCAAGCTGTCACAAGCCCACTAAGAATGGCATGAGGTAAAGGATACAAAGCAGTTTTTGCTGAAGGCCACACACATACCAACATGGAAAGAAATTTAGAGATTCATTTTTCACGAGGTTGCCATCAGAGCAAAGTATCAAGTGGTGCAAAGGCAGTCAGTTCAACAATCAGGTAACTGAAAGAAAATCTTGCAGGGAAGCTAAATGAGAAGTATTTGTAGCCAATATAACAGTAACAAACTAATCAAAATGTCACTTCTACATCAGCAGCAATTTGGCAAAAAATACAATACTTAATTAGGATACAGTTCTCCATTACCATAATTTGCCAGGTTTTGAATCAAGAGTTTGGACAAGTTTTCAATGTTTCTGCCATCCATGAGTTGGATGAAATTTTTTATAAGGCATTGAAAAATAATTTGGAAATGATAATCAAATGTAACCATTTTAGCATAATTTAGGTCGTCAAATTGATCATGAACAAAATTGGCAAATAGTGCAAAAGAAATCCAAAATTTCAATTTCAGTCTTAAGTGATACATCTGACCAGATCCAGAAGGAAATTTGAGGAACTGCCAAAGCATATTCTTTTTATGATAATCTAGATTAAAACAAAATACAGGTAGTTCTCAAGATTCGTCCATTTGACTTTCATACCCTATAAATTAAAACCCCTAGTTCAATTTTGGTACTGTAAAAATTCGGACATTAATACATTTTTACTGAACTGCATTTGACCTAGGAAATTCATTGTATGCAAACAAGCTGGATAATCATTTATTTACAAAAATTGATGAGCTGAAAATCAATTACATACTTAAAATATTGTCTCAATAAAAATCCACAAGCAAAAGAGCAATATTTCATGAGACTGATCCTACAAGAATTCTAAATCACTGATTATTTATATTACATACTTTGTTTCCAATCGAGTTTTCAAGCTAATACCCATTCAAATGTCCAAAACAAAAATACCGATCGCATCAAAAATGAAACAAAAAATATTGTCCAAAATGCAATATAATTCATCGGATAATGAAAAGGTGACATACGAAAAAAGATATTCCCTTTTCTCTGCCCACCCTCTACATAATATCTTTCTATCTTTACCAAAACTATAAACTGGGAGAAAAAAAAAAACAAAAAAACTATAAGCTGAAAAAAAAAAAAAAAATTTAATGAATACTATCTCTTTAGCCAATGAAACAAAAATTAAAGCCTTTTTTGCTTTTGCTACAATGCATCGATTCAGCTATTTAGAGGTCAACTACAAATAAACAGAATCAGACTTGGTATTACATAGATAGATGGAAATCAGTTCATTATTATAGGGTGGTGGAATGTGGATCCTACACATTTTTTAAATTTTCAAAAAATTTTTATATCACCCCACCCACAGGTCCATTGAGTATGCATGCCAAATTTGGTTGGGATGCACCCATGTTTACGTGGTTTCTATAACATGAAAAAGAAAAAAAAAACACATACGGACACCACTGAATCAGATACAATAACGAAGATCCAAATAAATCTGGAAGCAGGAAGGGGAAGATGAAGTGGAATGGCAATCATTATTTTGTACGTAACAAGCCAGCAGGTAGTTTTATCCAGAGTCTGAATGAGCTTGGCAGAAAAATCAATACAAATGCACACACTCAACCACATGCAGAGGAGCAAAATATTCACACAACTCAAGTTCGTATACATCCAACTTCAAATATACACCCACACATTCGAACAAATCTTTAAAATCTTCATTAGAAATGTAAAAATATGCACGCACTAAAAACAATACAAACGGGTGTTTTGGCATACAGAAGCTTACATAAACACATCTGCTCAGATATATATCAATGTACACAATTAACTTAAAGCTAAGATAACCAATGTTACCAAGTATGGTTTGTTATTTATAGCTATAACTGTCCTTAAAAATGTCTAAAATCAGCTACATTCTTCCATTCCCAGCCAACTTTACTAAAAACACTCATTTAAAGCAGAATTATCAAATTGAATAACTATACACAAAGAGTTCAGAGCGAATTATTAATAAAATTGTACATCAAACATAGCACATTTTATCAGCTATGATATATTTTCATTTGCTAAATAGGAAAAAATATCAATCAGATCTAGCCGAAAACTGGCTAATTTGGCAACTCTGAAGCAAACTAACATAATCTACAAGGTAGAAATATACTAAACAGGTGAGCGGACAAACTATTCCTTCAAATAAATACTACACACCCATTCACAAATCCCAACAGTACCTACTAACACTGCATCACCACTTACAAACTACACATTTCCTGTCTCCGAATAACTGAATTTTGAAAGGCTTATAAGTTGTGCTCTACAGACCTTGTATTATTAAGGAAGTCTAAGCCAGCCAGGCATACAAATCAATAGTGTGTAAATTGATTGCTCTGACTGAAATATGAAAACAGTTTCACCTGGGACACATGCAGCCTAACAGCAATCAACAAAACAACATTTCACTACAAATAACTATAAAAATTTTCCCTCCACATATTTTAGTACTCCATGTTTCTATGCGCAATAAGCAGCACAAGAGTCCTGTTAGTTTTGAATGAGAAACGCTCAGCAGACACTGAAAAGGCTTTTTTCCATTCCTTCACTCTTTCTAGCTTCCATCAAGGCATAATATTTTTTCCAGTAAGTTACAAAACATTGTCAGAAACATGCAAATATAGCATAGGACTAAGTTTCAAAGCAACAAATACAAATCTTTTTGGAAAAAAAAAAAAATTCAAAATGATTTTCAGTCATGAGTGCCCCGAGATTCTACAATTTTATCAAAATCAGTTCAGTTTCAAAATGCTCGTCATAAATATATACAGTATTAAAGCTTCAATAGGAAAGATATAAGTAATTTGAATAAGAAATAAGCATTAAAACATTGCCTAAATAAATAAACAGGAATACCAGATGATACTGACATTTATGGACAATAGCGTGACAAGGAGGCTCAGCAGGAGGGGTAAAAATTCTGTTCCAATCCACATTGGATTATATGCCATAAAGTTTGTCAGACAAGTGGTCAAATTGAGTGAATTTGAAATAATAACCCATTAATTACAGATGACTGAAATTTTGGTCATTGCAGTTCTATGACTCAATTGCGAATGATGGAAATTTCCATCAATCAAACAATGGACCCTTGAACTTGAAGTTACGGCCATTTTTTTCTGCTTGTTTCTATGTCTCAGGGTCCATAACTCCAAATGGACAAGTCCATTGTTTACAGAGGAAACTGTTCAGCTTATTTTGTGTCACACTGTATAATCTAAGTCACTGCCACATTTAGAACATGGCAACTGAGCTGCTTCTGCTGCTGTCAATGGGTTAATTTATCAAGAGGAGTAAATCTGACTTCTGCAATAGGAAATATTGCATGTTTGGAAGTGAGGAGAGCATCCTCTCCGATCTCTGCAGAGGAAGAGCCAACAGCAAGCTACTGATCCAATATATCTCATCATGATGGCAATGATGATAGGCAGAAAAAGCACTGGAACATATCCAGGGACAAGAAACAAGTACATGCAAAGTTAATACTGCAGGGTAGATGATACTCAACAAACCAAAAGTGGAAAATAAAAATATCAAGTTGTTGACTCTAGGCTGGTTGCGATTAAGTGTGGGTATGGGGTTTTTTATGAACTCTCAACCTATCCATTACATTTTTCATTCACAAAACACAATCCGAATCTTCATTAAATCCACAAATAAAATATTACATCATCTTACTTTACAAATGGTCTCACCACAGTATAGTACGCATCAATCTTATGATTATTTCAAGTCCTTAAATGTCAATACAGTTATTCCACTAAGGATGATTACAGTTTTAAAATGCTACAAATCAGTACATAAAACCATATTACAATAAGACAAACTCTACATCAGTCCTTTTCAAATTATTTTGTAGGAAAACTTTTGTACACAACTAAAAAGGGTCACTGTTGGAGAATGTGTGCGCAATTGTAGAGAATGTACACGATTTAAAGTGTTGCGATTAATTTTAGCATGTTCGTTTTTAGATTCACCTTCGTTTTTTTTTCCCAACCAAAGGTTCATGTCATAGGGTCACCAGTTATAGGATTAAAAGAAGGAATAAAAAAAAGGGAGGAAGTAATCAACAAGAGAGCCAGGGCTAATGAGTGAGTGAACATGTGCATTCAGAACTTTTATAGAGAGTAGATGGAGGAAGTGACCTTTTGTTTATGTAACTGAATTTAGGGTTTCAAGTTTTTATATTCAATTTTAGATAAAGGAGCTGCTTCAGTTTTATTCATCTCCAAATCTTTATTGCAAAATTTCATTCACCAGAGACTAAATTTCCTTATGGTTCTTGTGAATAATTTCATACATATTACATTTTGTATCGTGAGTTTGTCTGGCCTCTTCTAAGAGATTATGTTACAGTAAATTTGGGAAGTATCCTGCTACTTTCAGATTACTATTGAAGGAGAGAATAAAAACACATCAGATTTTCAGTTCCATTACTATTAAAAGCAGTATAAGTGGTAATAGTTTGGGGTAGATAAGATCTTAAAAAATGCTGATATTTTTCAAAGGAGATAATCCACAGGAATGCTATAGCTTTTTGAATTGGCAATTTTTGAACAGCTAAAAGTGGCTTGATTTTTTAAGTTCAATTGACAATGTTTGGAATTAGGGTATGCTTGGCAGGTTGGTTCTCAAAGAAAAAAATAATCTTGGTAATGACAAACCAGAAACTAACCCTAAAACATATCTATTCTATTTGAATTCAGAATCCAGTTTCTAATTTTCATAGTTTTCTTTCTTTTCCCCCCATGTAAAATATGAAAAAAAAATCTAGCCATAGACATTCAAAAATGGCTCTAATAGTTTAACACTAGTAGCAGCGGCTAGTGGATCCATAAATTATGTCCCTCACAAAATATCTGCATTTTGTATAATTTTACCTATTCCAAGCAATTACTGTAAAAGCCTAGTAACCAATTCATCTCTTTTCAGTACAGAAAAATGAATACCTGAGTATATCAAGTCATTCACAGTTCATATTCACCCTCCATTAACCTGTCTAGTTTCATTCACTGCTCTACACTTGACATTTCATTTGTCATTAGCCATACCTTGATTCTATAAGTTCCCATAATTTTAAGAAATCAAAATGGCAATCATTTAATGAATGTTGTTTGATAGATACCACAGACAAATATAAAGATAAAAGATTTTTTTTCAAGAAGTCTCAAAGTTAACAAACCAGATTGTAAAAATAACATTTTCTAAATTATTTACCAAGTAATTTCTCGTCAATAAACATCATTCTAGACAGCAGTATCTAGTAAACAAAAAAGTTATTTTCAGAAATTACCTCTAATGTGTTTTTTTAAAAAATGATAGCAAGAACTTTTAGTTCACAGATAGACTCAAGACGCATACAAGAGTGTATGCGTGTGTGTGTGTGTGTGTGTGTGTGAGTCAGACACAGATAATGTCACATTTTTAAAACTACTCAACGTCTAGGGTCTTGGAATGGAATTTTTCAAGGTGGTGCAAAGACGTTATGCCCCCTCTCTTACATACATTACACAAACAGCCACGTCTTTTAGTCATCCTGTTTTCATCCATTACATTCCATTTAGTACGCCATACTACATTCACTTCCTGAGAAAAGATAGTCAACCTATTTCATTAGTAGACACATCACATTGAAGTTTCTATACTTAGCTCTACCCTGTGTGTCCTAGCGCAATGCACCGACTGCACCACCCTCTCATAGGCCCTGTTTATGTCCACTCAAAACAAAACTGCACAAGCTCAAGTAGCAGGAGGAGAAAATAATCTTAAATAAAAACAAAGTAAATCCCCCCCTCCAAAAAAAATTGACTCATCAAGGAGGGTGGATTGTGTCCTTGATATAATCACAAGCCTATTAATTTTGTCTCAGGAATACAACCTGCAGGTATGGCCACAAACAATAAAGCAGAGACAATATAATTTCTTTCATCAGTGAGCTACAATAACAAAATGTCTAACTAGAGCAGTGTTTCCCAAAGTGTGTTCTACACAACCTCCAAAAATGCTAGATGAACTGAATGAAGGAAGAAAGAATGTCAGCCTTCACATGAACTTCAGCAAAACAAAGGTCATTAGCGAAAGTCATATTGGAGATAAACTGGAGAAAGTAGACTACTACATCCACCAAGGACAGCAAATCTACACAAAATCCTTGAAAGAAGAAATCAACTGAAGAATCACTCTAGGATGGCAAGCCTTCAGCACAGCAAGCTTAACCTTTGAAAGCAAGACGATCCAAATAATCCTTTTAAAAAAAAAATTCTTAAAAAAGGAAAGTATACAACAATGTATCATCCCAATAGTCACCTATGGAGCTGAAACATGTGACCTAACCAAAAGACAAACCCTCAAACTGTGAAGTATACAATGCACACATGAAAGAATCATGCTCAACCTCACATGGAGAGATCATGACACCACAATATATCAAGGAGAAAACAGGAGTCCAAGACATAGAATCCATTAGAAAACTCAAATGGCCATGGGCTGGTCATGTTGCAAGAATGGCAGACAACTGTTGGACATCACTACTCACAACATGGATCCCCAGAGATCACATGCATAGCCGAGGCCAGCAGAATACACGATAGAGAGACCAACAAGACAAATTCAGAAAGTATTGGCTACACAATGCCCATGATAGATCCTCCCAAGGATTCACCAGATCTCTCTATGTTCAATGACAGACAATAAAAGATTGATGATGATTATGAACTAGACCAATATTAAAGTATCTTCACAAAAATCAAGCTAAACCTAGCACCCTAGGAATTTTTACTTTGAGATTAGGGCATTGAAAGATGAAATGATGAAAACTAAATGCTTCAAGAGATTGAGGAGTATAATTGATAAAACGCTGGGCAGTTTTGCATTTTTCAAACTTGTTGAAACTAAACAAGCATACATTTTGAATACACTATGCTTGCACATGTCTAATCTAGATTGCTAATATCCTACATTTTAGAAACTACCAACCAAAACATTCCACCATATGTTTCTTCAGTTTTGAAGTGGTTCTGCCTGGCTATGTGTCACCAATGGAACGAGAGAACTGAAAATTTCATTATCAACTTCTGTCTAGAAGAAAAAACATTTTTTTTCTTTTTTTGATTGGTTATTTCTTTTTGTATTGACTTTGAAATGTTTATACAAAACCAAATAAGACCTATCGAACTATTTTAGTGGCAGATGATCTTGGGGTAATCAATTAAAATTATCTAGTTATCCCTTGATATCAACGAGTTTTGATAATTCCCGATGCAGTTTTGAATAATCTAATGGCGGAGGTTGCAGCAAACCATGAAGAACCACATCATAGAAAATACACAGTGTTGTATTGAGAAAACATAGAAAGTTTAGGAAATGCATCGTAATAATATTAGTGCTTTAATTTGTTTACGTAGACAATAGAAACCCAGTTTATATACTGATTTAACACATTACAGTTAGTAGATAAGTATTTTAGACAATTTTTCCCTAGTTCACTGTGCTATAAACAAAATTTGTTCTTTTAGCAGATGAAATATTTTAGATCATTACTATTTTTTTTTTTTCATTTTGATGCTACTATCTACTTTCATCTTGATATTTTCTTGCTTTTTACTGCAATTTTTCTCAGATAAAATTTTATAAAAAACAACAAAAATATTACTATGAATGTGAATATTAGGATAAAAAGGAGAAGAAAAATTGCAAATGATCACTACACTGTAGTTTTCTGAAATTTATGCTTCTCATAACTTAACTGTATATTCTTTTTAACAATCTTTCAAAATATTGCAATAATCAATTCTTTGAAAAATAAATTTTGGTTATAATTGCCAGATAATTGCATCAAGTAGGTCATCAGAAAAAAAATACTAATGTGTACTCACAGAAGATACATGAGCAGATTAAGACTATTTTTACAGTTTCAACTATAAAGGGAAAAAAAATCAATTTAGTAGATATGTCACTAGAAAGAATGAAGTTTTTAAATTTTTACCATATGATTTATTGTATTCAATTGCTTATTTGTACTTTTACATTTTGAGGATGGTAAAATGTTTGATTATTGTTCATGGAATAAGATTTATGGGTTTTGAAGTCCAAAAGGGTGTTAGCAAAAAATATTGGCAGATTTTTGTATTTGCAGCCACTTGGTACCTTTAAACCCTATGAATATCAAAGGATGACTGTATATTTTTTTGATAATCCAAATTTTAAATTGAATAAACTCAATTAAGAAACAAACAAAAAAGTATTTAGTTAATTTGGATATCATTTTCATATTACAGTAGAACTAATACACCAATCTGAGAATTGGATAATCTACGCTTACAGTTTACAAAGTGAGCTCAGTCCAAAGTAACCAACAGCACATAATCAACACTAAGAGAGAAGTTATTGAATCCAAACAGTTTATATAATTTGATATCGTTATAGTACAGAGAGACAGGGAATTTCAATAAGTTATGATAATTATAAAATTCAAAGTTGAAAATTACGTAGACAAAGCAACTTTTGCATAAGATGATACCCAAATTTCATCGTTTTAGCTCAGTTTCCATATCTGGCCTATAGGAAAACCCCATTGGGGATGCTTCAAGTGTCCTCTTATCCATTGAAATATACAATGAATTAAAATTTAAAAGAAAAGCCAACAGTAAATTATGATGATTTACAAAGAAAAAGCACTAGAAAACAAAATCTTATAATTGCATTATAAGTTTCCTTGAACGAGCATAAGAAAAAGTAAAATACATTAAATCAACATTTTTTTTTTTTTTTCAAATTCCTGATTTAATTCCTGTCAATATTTATACTTGATGAGCATGACAATGTTAGAAGTAGCACCATCTCTGCTCCAGTTTGAAATTTGGTTTATGATAATGCATCTCCTTAATTCACTAACTCGGTTGAACCCTCTAACTTCTCAGCTGCCAGTCTCCTACTTTAAATCGAATCATTGAGCTAAACTTCTCGAGTGCTTGCTCTCATTTTTCTTCTCATAATTTTTTGTTCTGTTCTAATGCTTTTTCTTAGATTTCTTATAAATAATTGCCAAATATATTCTGCTTTGATCAAAGGTTATACTATCTCTGTAGGTTCGAAATTATAGTGAGGGACCTAGACTTTTTCCTGCCTGTAGACAAGTCTCCATCATGCAGTTCACATGGGAATTTTTAAAAAAACTTCAGTCTTCAAAGGACAGTAAGCCACTATTGAATTAAATGGACAGATAATTATTGGACCTCTAACAAGAACCTCAAGATTTGAGTGGATGTCAGTAGCATAAGCAAGCAGCAGCTGACTTTGACAGAGTACCAGCATGGTTCAGTAAAAAGCATGGAGAAATAATGATAGAGCAAAACACAGGGGAAAGAGAAAGACTCACATCTTAACAAAATTAAGAACTTTTATCAAAATAGATTCATTTTAAGCTCAAAGTGAACACTGCAAATAAAAAGAAGAGTTAAAGTTAGCCAAACAAAGAACAGGGACACATACGCACACAGGAAGCCATACAGCAATATCAATTGGCTGTTAATTCAAAAGATGTAGACTGTAACCACAGAAAATCTGCTGCTATATTGAATAGCCCAACAAGCAAAATCTTTCTTTAGCTTTGAGCAACAGGTTGTTGTACTAATATCATCAGACATATTGAAAATTTCTAAGCCCATTTTCTCTATGACCACACAATCACAAGGGTTTCTCTACAAAGAGCATAACTATAGAGATAGCAATCTTATACCCGTTGCCCGTGTCTATCTGAACATAAGGGCTTTGGTCATGAGAAATCTTTGCAGTCATTATTCCCTATTCCTCTCTCTCTCCTATAAAATGAGTCATCCTTCGATCAGTTATTCACATGAGTACTAATGAAGTGTATACAATGCTGTAAATACGTGAGGTTGTAAAACACCTACCAACCCCATACGTAGGTTTGAATTTTTTTGTACCATATTTTTTCTGTTTATTGCACCCCTGTAGTGCTGATCGAGTCTGAGAAATTTCATATAAAGCTTTAAAATCTCTAGGGTGTACTTATTTACATTTTATTTCAAATTCAAAAGAGTTCAGTACAAGCTCATTATCCTATGACATGAAAAGGAAATTGCTACTGGGCTTGATTCAACTGATAAAGAACTATAGTGAAGAATATGAGGTCTATGACTAAGTTAAGGTTGTGAGAGTTCATAGCATTATTTGAGAAGGAAACCTGCTTTCAAACAAAAACCAAAAGACCTTTCCCACAAGCAGTCAGTTTCATACTTGGGAAAATTGCAATTCCACTAAGGTGTAGATATATTCACAATAAAACTAATTCTTTTATCTCAGTTTCTTATAATAGTATACAAGTATACCTTGAATAGCTTTTATATAGTGTAGTTAATTGGTTCCAAATTTCTGTACTGTTCAAGGTCTTATAACTTGATGTGATTTTTTTTTGAGCTCAACTTTAATATAGTATCAAGTCCAGCAATACTTCAACCATACCACATCAAAACACACAATCAAAGCCACACTATTCAACATACACCTGTAATTCAAAATACACAGAGTCACTTACAATTATAGAAGCAAGGATCAAAAATTTATAATAACGATTATTTATATTTATATATATATATATATTACAACCAGAAATGCAACTTGGATTTCTTTTTTTCTTCAAATACTGTTCACATCCAGGAAAAAGAAGTAACATTTTTTTTTGCACTTGATTAAGATATCACCACAAATGTATCTGATCCTGTTTAATAGTCATCACCGAGTGGATCCAGTCTCAAAACTTTTGATACATACGTCAGGAATAATTCTACAGAAAAATATTAGTTTTATATACAAAAAAGGTTCATACACTAATCAAACCAATCACTTAATTCACAATTCTGAACTTTACTCAACTCATTAAATGATGATGAAAATTGTAGGGGGGGGGGGGTATTTTAATTTTTGCTTTGTTTATAAAGAAAATGTGAACTTTACAAGTGATATGGCTTATATTCAATTGTGAAAAAGCATTTTGAAAAAAAAAATTCTTTAAATCAAGATTCTTTACTACTAAATTCCCCCCCACCCAGGAAATTCTACATATGTTGAGACACAAAAATGACTTTATATAGTTACAATAAAAAAATTAAAAAAAATATTGGTAAACCTTCATTAGTGTGGTTTATTTGTTCCAAAATTTTGCATACTGTTCAAAACTGCATTGGTCATGGTCTTATTATAATCTAATGTTTGTTTTTCAAGTTTAAAATTATTACATAAATTCACACAGCGATGTCATGACCATGACATCTAAACTGTGCTATTCAAGTTATTCCTGTATATCTAAACCTGTTCCAAAATCATGAATTTAAAAAAACAAATCTCTACTTACCTAAATATGTCTGCACTCCGGGTTCTTTGGAATTGTAAAGATAGGATATAGCGATAGACATGTCAAAAAGCTTCGACTCAAATAGTCTTAACAACCATGATTGTCTTGGTGGGAGAGGCTTTGATTTGAATTTCCCTTTTGAAGATACTAAATGTTTTTGTGGGGAACAACTAGACTGACCATTTTCAGACAGTCCATTCAATGGCAATGTCAGTGGGCTACATTTAAGGTTCAAACTAAGAGCCTTGGGATTTAATCTGGAGCCAGAAATGGCCACTCCTTGAACAGCATCATCCTGATCAGCCTCACAATCAGAATGATTATCCCCTAAAGCAACTCCAGGATCTTCCTCATCCATTGGATCCTCATCATAGTTCGACTGGGAATCCTCTTCCTCCTCATCTTCCTCCTCCATTGGTGAAATACCAGAATCTGTTGAAGGATTGTTGAGGCTGTGGAAGGACAAGCCACTCTTCATCTGGCCTGGCATGGGGTCTTCATTCAGGTCATGATTTCCATTGGTCAAAGTAAGTTCAGAATCATTTTCGTTGTTCATGAGAGTGTCCTGGCTGTCTTCTAGTGTTGCTTCCTCTAAAATACATTCATCACAGTGTAGATGTTCAGAATCAGAATCATCATGATCTTCAATGTTACCATTTATCTCATGATGTTTTATCTGAGGGAAACGGTGGACCAACACATCCTTGGCAACTTCTGGTGGTAGGTTTGTAATATATGGGCAATCTGGCTGTGAAATTTCCATTTTTTGTTTTTATCATAACCTGGTAGCTAATCAGTATATCCAGTTAGCCGGTCAAGCTAAATTATGGGATCTTAAGATTAGTTGCAACAAATAACTGGAATGTAAGTGAACCTTTCAACATTTTTCGGACACAATTCTATTGGATTTCAACATTTTAGAAAAATATTTTTAATATATAAAGATAAATATATACACAGATTTGTATATGGAATCAATGCTGGTAATGTGGTAACTAAGAAATTTGGTGGGTGAAAAGAGAAGCAAAGGGCATAAAGAAAATATGTGAATTTAACAAGATAAAGCCAGATTTCAAAAGCATTGATTTCTTTACGTGTTTCTTTGTTTTTGTTGGGATGGGATTTTATGGGAATTATAATAGATATAGATGTGATCTCTCTATACTTCCTCTATTGAGCCAAAAAGGTGTGAGCAAATTTCCAGAGTGAGTGTCTTTTTGTTCCCAAGAGGCTGGTTACTTGATGCAGTAACACGCTGCTTGAGCAAAGATGAAAGAAATCTTGGTTGGGAGATGCTGACTTTTCCAAGTCAGCCATCCATGGTTGCAGCTGTAAAAGAAAAAAAAAAGAATCATCAGAACTCGTTCACATATAAAATCTAATACTTCAATTTTTACACACCCAGAATGTTACAGCACAAAAAATTAAAGGTGTCTAACAAAAAACATTAAAAATGAAAAGCCATATGAATAAACTAGTTCAAAAATAAGGTAAACTAGCATTCCAAGGGAAATTATGAATCACCACCACCAATACATGCTCATTTTTATATCATAAATTTGGCATAAACTTATATTGTAAATTGAAACCTCCAGTGAAACCTCCAACAAAAACAAAAAAACAATTTCTCTACTCATTCTGGTGTGTGTGTATAAAATTTTTACTCTGAACACTCACAGCTAGGCAAAGTCCAGATACATATACATATAAAATTGTCAAAACATATGAATAACTTAAACCCAGCAGAAGTGTTTAAACCAGTTTGTTGTGGGTAATGGTAATTAACAACAATAACAGTTGCATACTTAACAGATGAGATATATGTGAAAAAATATTTTTTTTCCCCTAATCTTCTGGTGACCAATGTCTTTTACTGTCACATTGGGACAATCAATAAAAAAAAAAAAATAGGAAAAAGGGGTAATCAATGAATAAGTTACACTTCTGGTCTTTTATTAGACATTAAAATATCCAAATTCTCAAAAAACAAGGGTGGACATAGACTAAGGAACCAATTTAGCATAAAACTTACATTGAAAAATTAAACCACCTACCTCATGAAACCTCATTTTGGAGGGGAATAAAAAAATTAAAATAAAAATAAATTTTATACAAAAAGTAATAGATATGCAATGGTAAGTGTAGTGTAGGCTAGCCAACATTGATCACATTCGTCAGGTGTTATAAATTTCAGTACATACAACTAGTAATTCTGAATGCAATTTTTTTTCATATTTCAAAGACATAATCAAGTTTCACTTCATCTTATGAAAAGAAAAACAGGTATGCAATAACAAAAATATGCCATGAAATGAGGTGAGCAAAATTGTATGAAATGTTGTCAAGATTGAAACATTACAGCATTAGCCAACCAATGGCTGCATTTTCATAGCTTAATGATGCTTTCAAGGTGGGGGGGGACACAAAACAAATCTTAATTTGTGCTGTTAATTTTTATACAACATTTTAAAACAATTTTGGTCAATACTTTCATGAAAATACCCCCACTCTCCTACACATGATCAGAATCATTAACATCTACAGGAATTCCCACATTTTTCCTCATCTAATAGGACAAAGAGCAGGCACCGAGACATCACTGGCAAAAGGAGGTTTTCTTTTAAAGAACATTTTCAATGTTATTTGCTTTATTATTTGATGAAGTATTGAAACATTATTTTCATTAATTTTGACTAGTTTTTATCTTCATTGGAAAATCTTCAATTTTTCATTTCTTCTTGAATTGGCTGACATGAAGGAAAAGCAGAAGGGGAATCTCTTTCTACCTTTCCAGCAAAAATTAGGAAAACCTACTAACATATTTTCAGAAAATCTTTATTACATTTTAAAATAGGTCAGTGAAGATTTCACAAGTTGCACTGTCCCCCCTATGCACAGTAGTAAGCAAACAGAAGCCATTTTTGTTAAAACCTTGCATTTTAAGAGTGCCAAAGTATTAGGTAACCACTGCAAAAGTATTCAGATGATAGACGTAAAAGTGATTTTATCACAAGCTGAGAAGAATTCTATCATTACATAGCTTGAAATAGCAAAGCTGCTTATCAGGGACAGTCCAACACTGGAGAAATATGTTGAAGACCTTGGTGTATCACATAAGCACATCCGATAAGGGCAAGTCCAGAGTGATAACACAGTGGGAAGTGTCTCAAATTAAGTGTATTAATAAGGGAGATAAAAAAGAGAAAAAAAGAGAAAAAAAGAAAAAAAAAAAAGGAAGGGGGGAACCTTGAGCAGAAAAACTATATTTGATGATGTAAATCAAGGTAAATCCATATCATCTTGCCGCCAAATTTTCTATCCTGTTGCAAAATGCGTCAGGGTTGGACCTGATATCAGATCACCTTTCAAACCCCAACACAAAGTGAAACTTCTGGAATGGGCTAAACAGTACATGAAAAATGACTTCGATGTTGTTTTTTTTACTGACAAGTGCCAAGCTGCTCTTGATGGACCCAATAGATGGTGTGTGGGCTGCTTCGCAAAGGAAGAGAAGTCTCCTGTACGACTAAACACCAGCAAGATGGAAGAGGAGTTCCCAGGCTTGTATCAAATTTTTGGAAGAATTTTCAGCCTTGGTCTATGAATAAGTCTCTGGGCCCACATATGAAACTTATCTTCATGCAAGACGAATTCCCTTCCTACAGTGCTCACACAGAGGCCGACTGACTAAATCAAGTTTTAGGAATGATACAAGAATGGACTGGCCACCATTTTTGCCGCATTGAAACTCTGGAACATCCTCAAGAGGAAGGTGTGTGAAGATGGGCATCAGTTTGCTCCAAAAGAATACTTATATCAAGCTATTCTAACAAATGCAGAAGCTATTAAAGCTGAAGTAATTCAAAATTTACCAAATTCAATGGATGATCCACTAATATCTGATTCATGAGGGAGGATCTTGAATTTTTAAGTAAATGATTTGGATCGGAGTTCTTTTGTTTTTCTACAATTCATAGCGTTGATTTATCAGCTTCAGTATTTCACGCAAGTTTTTATAGTTTGTTTAAACTCTCTCAATTCTATCTGTGTGCTATTTATCAATTCAATCAATATATAACTTGTGTATCACTGTATTTACAACCCATACTAAATGATTTGGCACAATAAAAATTGAGGAAATTTCTTTTTTTTTAAATTGTCTTCACCACCAGTACATTCATGTTCAATATTTGCAGGCATTGCATACTAATGCCATGCAAATATTTGTATTAAAAACTATCAAAATTCTTCTACTGTAGCAGAATTTAGAAGGTAGAACATATTTGCATAATAATTTGACACACAGTGTACGTGTATGTGCGTGTACATGAATCATAATCAACTGTTATACATCCACTGCTAGACGAGGGCCTTCTCTAATTGCTTCTGAGTGATTTTGTAAGCTTTCAGATTTCACACATGTACGTTTTAGCTGGTCCAATATGCTTGAAGTAAAGAACACAATTAATGCATATACTATCAATGCATAGAGTCGTCCCTCCAAAATCTGCTAACTTGATTATGCTGTATTTTTTTATCAAAAAAGGAAAGCCACTCTGATGATCTTTTGAGGGAGGAAGAAATGAAAAAAGGCAACATTTCGATGAAACACTTGAAATAAGGTTATACTCTCTCTACCTGTCTGCACGATTTGAGAGATAACTCTTGATATACACTGCATTCCTTAGTAAAAAAAAAATCTAACAATCTGAGCTTTTAAAAAGATTCTAGAGAAAATAAAAATAAAAACGAGGGGAGAATGAACTTTTTTTTCCCCCCCAGCAAGATATTTTCCGATGGGAATGCTTTTGAAGAAAAAAATTCCAATATTGTTTAGTTTTTGATCAGTCCCCACCACCCCATTTTTCTTTGATTTTTTTTTTTTTTTTTTTCAAGGCCACCAGCAACCTATCTTGTGAACTTGAAGAAACATTTACTTTGAGAGTATTTATGGACAAATTGATAAAAAAAATATTCTTCAAATCTTTCGGTTCTTTGTGCATGTGTATACACGTCAAATTTAAGGTAGAAAATCAGCAATAACAATTCTATCTATTATTGAGTTACTACCAGATTTCTGACAAATATTGATGCACCCCATTTGGAATAAGGAAAAAAAATGAACTACTAGCAGGGACAATTTCTGCTATTTATCTGAATTATGTCACTTTCAATCTAAGTTCAAGTAAGTAACATATCGTTTTTTATTCATACATCTTGAAGAGGAAATGAAGTCATGAAATCAACAAATAATACTATTAAGCAATTTTTTTCTCCATGTCACCGTCTTATATGAATACATATGTACGATTGTCAATAAACAACAATGACAGCGTTGATCTAATGGGTTGCTTTATTTATTTATTTTTTTTTTTTCCAAAGTTGCTAGTGCAGTAGATGTAATGAATGTCTAATAGTAAGTTTCACTGAAAACAGATCTCCTTCTACTTAGGACATGGTAACCTCAAGCACTTTTCTGGTTGTTCAACATAACCTCTTCATTCAGAGAAATCCTTGAAATTTTATAGAAAAATTAGAAATTCCTCCTTAATCTCCATAAATTCATTCTACTTAGACAGCAAATAGTCAATTCTCTGAAAAATAGTTATCAATCAAAGAATTAATAAATCAATTGAATGCTACTTCAATTCTATCCCAATTAGAGAAGTTCTTGCTAATAAGTGGGTCTAGGTCAGTTATTCTCAACCTTTTTAGGGCTACAATTCCCTTCAAGAGCTCTTATCACATTTCAGAGCCCCTGTCAAACAGGGATATAGCACTATCTGATAGACAAAAATTCATTTTCATTCCAGTCTATACTCTCCTTCAAAGATGCAAAAGGCCCAAAGGGGACCCATATGGCCCCATTGAGAGTGGCCAGTCAAGATGCTTGAAAAAGAAAGGAACAATTGGTCAGGGTGAAACAAGCCAACAACATTTTTGTAACACAAAGGGTAGACATTTAGCATTCACCTAAATGACACCCTTTCTATTCAGCAAATTTGGTACCATTAGTGTATATATTCACTACTTGAAGCTGGTCTACTCATATACATTGTACAACCACTTCGAGTTCTTGGGGTAACTACACTTTCAATGCTACCAGATTTTGTTTTTTTTACTGTTACACACTATTTTGCTACCTGTTCCTTGAGATCACTGGTGAGATGGGGGGGGGGGGGAACTAGCTCATACAGTTACATGAGGGAGGTATAGGAAATGAAGTACAGCTACAAATACATACATCTTCATATTCAGCCGTTTTGGGTTAGGGTTAGCTATCCATGAAGATCTTCATAGAGAGCACAGAAACTGTTAAACTCTTGATGTACCACCCAATGTTCAACATAACCTTCCAGTTATTTGGTTACATTTCATATTTCAACTTGTCATCTGTATCCAGTAATGCCTCTGACATTTAAGTGGAGCCCATTAAGCTTGCCTCCGCCCCATCCTTTCTTTTTTGCCAATTGCTCTTGAATAATTTGCAAGTTCTGGTTGATAGATCGAAGTCTTGAGGTCATTTCCACCACACCCTTCAAATCATTATTGATTTATCACATGCCCTCCTCCTCCCCCTTCTGATTTTCTCAATCAAAAACTACCACAAAGTTTCTGAAAAAACAAAATCACACAACAAAAATTTTACTGTTAATTTATTAACAGTATATCCTCAATTGCAGAATTTACATTTTTCACAACCTAAGCTCCAATATAGTCCAGCTTAAAAGATGTGAAGTACAAGTATTTTTTGTAGGTGATATTTCAAAATAATTACCTAGTTTGAAAAAATTTCACAATTTGAAAGTTATTCAAAGATAAAAAGCAAAACTCAAGTATCACAATGATTGACTAAGTTAGCTAAAGCCGCATAATATATATATATATATATATATATATATATATATATATATATATATATATATATATATATATTCCACCCATTAAAGAAAAAAAAATCATTGAATGAAACAAAAAATTATTGTTCATGCGATGGGCACCTTCGTGGGGAAATGATGAGGTCAAAATCAGCCACAACAAACTGCAAATGACTCTGGAGACCATCTTGTAAAACTAGATACTATTTGTGGATTAGCAAACCCTCATGCATGACTCAGTTTAAGAAGTTAAGACTCATCTTCCAAGCAGTGGGACCGAATCAATTGACTATGAAATTCATAATGCCATTTGAAAAATATCAAGTGTAGGAAGAGAAGCTTATTAGGAGGAGAAGAAGAAGAAGAAAAATAGATACACACCTGCAACTACTCGGCAAGGCAGGAATTTCAATTTGGAAAGATTATCTTGAAACATCTAACCTCTGGGAACACTTGAAGTGTTTAAGATTTAAAATCTTCAACACTTGAATATTTAGGCTCTGTAGATTCTATGACCAATATCTATTACTTGATTAAGTTTTGCATACACACACACATATCCACATTGAAGAGTTGTGATACAATGAAACAGCTGTCTGTGGAGGACACAATTATTAATTATCATTATAATTAACACTCCCTCCTTTAAAGTTGAGGACTCTTAGGAACTTCGGAATGGACCACTCTGGTAGATGTGGAATTGAGCGCAAGTAAATATATCGCTCAAGTTCGGTCCTTCGGACCATCTAGTTCTGCATGATAGAACGTCTGCCTCTGGGGCTAAAGCAAAGGTTTCAATCCTCACTCGTGATACTGGATAGTCTATAACCAAATTGACGAGTTGTAATACAACAAAAGAGCTGTCGGTGGATGACAAAATTATTAATTAATTATTACTTGATAATTTTTTTTATTACTAATACTTAATAATTATTAATTTTATCAATATTCTATTATTGCTATTATTTTATGAATGTTTTATTTTATCATTTTTATTATCATTATTTTCTATATACATAAATACACACATATATACATACACATACATACATACACACACACTTGAATGAGATTCTGGAGTTCAAGTTAGCACACAGCTATTGGTTAGGAACTGGGGGAGGAGTGATTATACCTCGTGTTTGACCCAATCCATGTATTTATTTTGAATATCAGCTGGAGTTAGAGGGGGGAGGGGTTGTTGGGTTTAACCAAAGATAATGAAGGTTAATCCAAATCCTGCACAGATTTTTTCAAGATGGTGGTTTGCAGAGGAAGGGTGTGGGGAGAGTATTTCATAAAATCACTGAAAATTATTTGCTTGAAACACCCACCTTAACAAATAGCTTTCCACTATTGAGAGGCTTACTAGAAATTTGACCTCTGATAATATATAAAATAATGTTAGAGTCTGGTAATTAACTCAATAGAAACCATCACTTAACCCACATCTATTGGCAGCATGCCATCCTTGGGGTGATCAATTAAAAACATAGGAGTAGGGGATGATCAATGAATGAGTTACTTTTCTAGCCTTTTGTTGGTCAGTGATCTATAAGACACCTAAATTTTTAAAATAGCGTAAACATTGCTGGACACAATATAAGTATCAATTCAACAATAGCTTACATTGTGAATCGAAACACCCACCCACCTCTCAATTCTGAGGTGAATTTGAAAACTTTTTTCTTTCAAGTTTTCCCTCGACAAGGGATAAATATTTTAAATTTCAGCTCTCTAGCTCTATTGATGCAGTCTGCGCATGCAACACATACATAGATAGTCAGGCAGAAGCATGAAAAAACAGGATGGACCTATGTTGAGATTAGCAGTTGACAGTTTTCAATTCTCGAATATCTCAAGAATCTCTGGATATCATTTACAGAAATGTTAGGCTAGACACAAGGTAAATAAAACCCTAAGATAATCAATAAGAATTATAACCACTTATCCAGATGCATAACCATCATCTGCACATATTCTTGACACCTACCATGGGATGATACTTGGCAAGTTGTTCCAGCATGCTGTTTCATGGACCAATTGGTAGTGTAGGGAGTTATATCCACTGACTGCCTCACTATTATGAACTTGTTTGTCATCATTTTCTGAGCTAGTCTTTAGTAAATTAACTGCACATTTCTGTTCTATTCTTCGTAATTAATAATCCGCTATCCAGTAATTCTTTTGATATTAAAAAGAACCTTGTTTTCTTTGATAAGAGAAAGAAAAAACACAAAAAAATATTTCAAAAAGTCAGTTAGAAATTTCTAAAATCTAAAGCTCTTTGCCTATATCATATCGATCTGATTGTATGTCTCATGATATAACTACAAAAAATGCACATTGTAAAGGGATCTTTGTAAATACAATACAGTTGAAATGCTCTACTTTGGAAAATAAATATCAATTCCCAGTCCAAAACTATTTAATAGTGTTGAGTCTGCATTTACACTTACCATGTTTATCTATATAATAATGATCCAACTTATCAGAGATGACTCAGGGTATATTAAATGCTAATTGTAAAATATTTCCTTTTAATTATTTGCAAATAATTATGATGTAAATTCTATAGATAGGTTGTGAACTAACAGTGAGCTCAGTGGCCACTGAAGGCAACCTTTGAGTATGCTTATATAAATGCATCTTATGATAAGTACAATACAGACACAATTTTTTTTTCAATCAACATTGCTTATGTTAAGCAATAAAAATGATATTTCATACTTTGACATACATAATTCAGATTTCAGTATCTTCAAATGACAAAAACAAGCTCTGCTTTATTCAAAAACCACAGTATATATCATGTATAAGCTTACATTTGATGATTTTTACAGCTCTTGGTAACATTTGTCATCCTAGACTTCAAATTGAACATTGAATTTTATGAAAAGATTCATGATATATTAATATCGTGAAAATCTTATCCATACCGTTCATGTAATTGACTAAATCTATTTAACTCTTGAAATTCATAAACCACTTGATACTGCACCTAATTGACAGAGGAGGAAACAATTTTATACAATTTATTATGCCTGATGGAATAAAAATGTAATTAAAAGATTAAAAGATTAAAAAATAAAAAATTTTTTTAAAAATCACCCAAAGCTGAAAGGGAGGTAATTTCAATCAGTACTTATTCCATTTGATATTAACATTTAAATTTTCATACATGAATTCAAGTGTTAAAATTGAAAGATAAATGATTATGACAGTGGAAATTAGGTTTGGCTAAAGATTTATCTGAAGATGGCCACTTCATTCCCTCTTCCCTACTAAAAATCCAATTCCCAAACTTGGATATCAGGAAAGGAATCTTGTTGCAAAATATTCATCTGGAAAGTTCAATACTAAAAACATATCAATGCTTCAAATTTCAGCTATGAACTCTGAGAATTTTCCTTTTAGCCTTCAAGAAAAAAAGGATTCAAAGAAAGCTCTAGGATAAATAACATTGGTAAAAAATCTTTAGAAAAAAAAAAAAAAAAAAAAAAAAAAAATCAAAAAAAGGCTGTCAGTACACAATACGGAGATATCTGAACGATTTTTACAATTTACCAAATTCATTGCAGATACAATATGGCAACCAATATCAAAATTTGAACAGCAATTTCTATATTAATAATTAAGGATTCTCTTTCTGGAAAATCTATATAAAGTTGGTCAAATGTGAACAGAGAGATAAGGATAATACACCGTATATAACAGATTCAAAGAATTTTCTTTAAATGGAACTGTTTCTAAGTACAAACAAAAGAATACATCAGATGGGGAAATAAACGTTCACGATGAGAAAAAAAAATACAAAGACAAGTGAGAATAAGTTTCTAATTTCATTTCTCATCTCTTGAATAATAAAAAAATAAAAGGATAAATAGATGAAAAATAAAATTTAATAAGTAAATAGATAAAAAAATTAAGTATTGATACCTCATACAATACAGAGAGTGAAGCAGTTCAAAACTATAATATCATAAAACTATTTGTTCACCAAAAACCTGATGTAAGGTCAGTAAACAATATACAAAAAACTATACAAATATTTGAATGTAGCTGAGTGTCAAATAAGTAAATATAAACAAAAAATTTCCTCAAACCACTGAAGAATTAGAAACAAATACACTCAAAAGGTCATAATTAACAACTACACTCTTTTCCATTACTTTAACAGTTAATAGGGAGAATTAAAAATGCCATGATTATTTTGGCTTAATCATACCACTTGACGAATACATGTCCCATAAAGTTGCTACATTTAGTGTATGAAAAATATATATGCAAATGGCATCTGTTTTCAGTGGGGTGGGCAAGATCTGAACATCAATTGCCTTGGTCAGCCATACTAACGGAATACCCCCTCAAAGGGATAACAGACCTCAACAACTAGCTCGTGTATCTGTAAGGAAAATGAAACTACAACCAAACTTACGACCAAGGGAGCTTGATCTCATCTTCCCAATTTGGTGAACATGGCATGCAAACCCTTGGTTTAAAAAGGTAGGAGTCAGCAATGTGCATGCCATGCCCCGCCCCGCCCCACCACACCACACCTTACCTCACCTCAAAAACTCCATTGTGCATGCCTTTGGGCTATTCAGGCCCTGCCAGTTTTGGATTTGAAAAAAAAAACATAGAAAAATCCTCCTGGATCTCCCCTCTGAGCCAAGCCATCATATATGCATAAATAACAACTGTTATAGGACAGGGGTAGTAGTATCTTTATGAAATGGGGGGAAAAAAATCACAAATTTGACCCTTGAATTTGGAAAAGGATAACATTTTTCATTGGTAAATTGTTTGATGCTTGGACGAATGTCTTTAACTAAAAAAGGAGTCCAATATACAGTAGAAATAACTGTAGTGGTATATATGGAATTTAGTTAGATTTTCTAAAATAAAATTAATGATAAGCTTTATACAATGATTTAGTCATTTTATTCTTTGGGGGTACTCTACATGGTGATAAAAAGTAATATTTGAACATTTTATTCATTAGGTGACAGTATCAATGATGTTTCTAAGATTTTCATCACATCATATAATCAGATAAAAAAATGAAAGCGCAAATTATGATAATTACATTAGCTGGATTTGAGTTGAAGCAAAGAAGCTGTTTGAAGAAGTTTTTGCCTAAGTTATACAGAGTGGACCAAAGTCATTTATTTCAGGAATATAAATTGCTTTCAATAATTTAGGTATTTAATAGTTGTGATTTTCTATGCTTACTTTTTAAAAAATTATTATACTACAAAGCTGCTTATTGTGATCACTTTGAGACAGTCTCTTAGATAGCAATAACCAGCTGATAACATATTGAAGATGATATGAAAATTTAAATAACTTACATTCAGTGTTATAATTTCATTTTTATATCATAAGAAAAATAATATGAATTTTTTTTTTTTTTGTTTTGTAAGTGGAAAAATTTTCAATTCATTTTTAATAAAGAGTTTTGGGACAACTGATTTTGAAAACAATAACCATTTGATGAGATTATCTTTGATTATGATAAATGGCTTCTAGTTAGTCTCATGTTTCAGTTTATTTGAAAAATGAATTCTACAAGTCAAAAAATTAAGAAAGTAAACCTTTGGACTACCCTGTACAACCCATCAGGTCACTGAGAACTTCTAGGTAAAGAAAACAATTATTTAGCAATCGATACATCCAACAAGCAAGAATCTACTGAGTTTGATTACACCCCAGTTCTGAAATAGGAGGGGGAGACAAGTGAAATTGTTGCTATTAGAAAAATGATGACTTGGTAATATTACAAAGATTTCAGTAACAGAATTACAGGAAAGCAAAAATAAAAAATAATGAATCATAATAAATCACTATGTCCATGAAATTCATTTTGTGTTGCAAATCTTGTGTGCAAGAGAAAAGATTTAAATGCCTATTCCAGACAATGTCCACCAGCTTTGTAGCTTTGAAAAGAATTGTAAAGAATTGCCTTCAAAGATCATTTCCTTTAGAACCAATGTATTGAAGAAAGAGAGAAATGGCTTTACGCCAAGGACGTTGCTGATGGAGGAGGGAGGGGCCATTTGAAAACGCCTGTGGTCCCCGAATAGCTCTATAAATAGTTGCTCACCAACTGCATTTCTTTCAACAGACATCATATAATAAGAATTTATACATACATAAATTGCAGTAATGATAATTCAGTCTTAAGGTTGTTTTTCACTAATTAAGTGACAGTGCAGGTCTATTGAACACAAATTTTCCTTTCACATCAAATCTCACAAAATGTTGGAGGTGGCACCCAAGGGAGCAGAGCCCCCACAGCCCCAAAATCTTTAGCATGCCACTGTTTTACATGTATTTATCTCAAAATCTGAAGTTTTAATGATTATCATCTATAGATCTTTAAAGAGAAATATAACAGTAAAAACCACTCAAGAATTATCAAGTTGGAAAAAAAAAAAAAAAAAAAAAAAAATACATCAAACAATAAGATTTAATAAATAAGAAATGAACCTACCAAGATAATGTTAATTCCCAAAAGATTTTGCCTGAATGAAAATGGTCCAAGCTGAGACAAGAGTCAAACCCAGAACAAATATGAAGGTTCTGGGATTAAAAAGAATTGTCATGTCTCTCAAAAAAGAATAGAAGAGTGCCCATTAGCCTGGAGTGAAGAAGAATGATAAAAAATATCTAAAGAGAAAATTATTAATAAACAAAGCCCATTTTATCATCTGGAGGTCAGACAGGAGGAAAAGGTGGTGGTAGAGGAAGTGATGTGACAATTGAAAATCCCAGACTTTGTCCTTTTTAAATCTACAGGTTACTGTCAGAAACTGTGCTATCCACATGGCAATCCGTGTGACCAATTTCTTCACACAGAAATAGCAGGAAAAAAAAAAGCTATAAACCTATCCTCATCATAATGTTAAAAGAAAAAAAAAAGGATATCAAAATACAATAGCAAATAAAGATATATTTCTGACTAGACATAATTTAGTCGCAAAAATCCCTACATGACAATACTATATAATTGTGTCTATGGCAAAATCAGATTCACTTAACATTGTGTCAGTTGAATATATGATTTTCAGGAATCTAACCACAATGTCAATCTGGAAGTTGGTCTACTTAAAGTCAAAATTAATAAAGTTCTAAGTGATATATATGTTAAGTATTTTTAGTATTATAATGAGAAAAAACAGCTTTGATCAAAGATTTTTAATTACATTTGTAACATTCATAACGATGAAGCAAGATCATGTTTAGTTCAAGTTTTTACTGTGATAGTACAGGATGTTTCTCAAGTATTGGACTCACTATAAGTGGTAGAATCACTTCGTATTTGGTTATGTTCATTTTCCAATGTGAGCATATGGTAAACCATATCAACCGAACACTTTGGATGGAATGTCATAACTACCAGAACATTTTTATTCATTTATTTCAAGGCTTATACTAGGTAATAAAACTAAACTATTAAATGGGCTTCATAAAATCATAAATTGGCTGTAGATTCCACATTATTTCAATTCTAAATATATAAAAAAAATTTTTTTTTTTCTCCAAACAGCTTGTTTTAAAGATTGAAGTCTAAGTGTGGCTTGTTCATCTTTTGAGAGCTTGACACTGTGACCTTATTGTGAATGACCAATTCCCTGACAAGAAATAATGGTAAATTCTGAAGGAGTTTCAGAACCCTGTTCAAGAAAGCAAAGGTTGCCACTTGAGTATTTGAAAGGTAAAAAATGAACAAAATGCAAACATCTTTCATACCACCCACATCTCACCCCCGGAAGGCATAAAATCAGGCCATCAACAGAGAATAAGCAAGAAAACACTAGATACAAGGCCACCTTTCAACATCACCTGCTCAATGATGTGACATTCAAATTAGGTTATCACAATCAGCCAGACTTTTTAAACATACTGTCGTGACAAAGGATTTAATTAATTAATATGTGATTTTCATGAATATTAGAATTTGGTTTACTATTATATAGCATATTATGCATGCTTGTAAAATCAAATTTTAAGCCAAGAATAAATCAAAACAAAACAGGAAAGAACTACAAAGCACTCCTTCTCACTAAAAACTGAATGAAAATCAGTTCATGTAAATATATATATATGTTTGTATAATGGATGTGAAATTATCTGACAGAATGTTGATGAAACTGACATGAAACATGCCCACAGGATGATGAAAAATTTCAAGATGTAAGACCTTCTTTCTCCTGAGTTTTAACACCTTTTGATTGTCACTTTCATCAATACACAAACACACACGTGTGTATGTACACTGATAAATGGGAAGATCCACCCAAAAATTTATTCATTTCCGTTGTCCAGACATTAGAGATAAATCAAATGCACTATTGTTGCAGGAAAAGAATGGTATGTGCTTTATAATAAAAACTTTATACGAAAATGTCAAAATATTCAAAAGCAATTTGCACTTCAAGAAAAACTTCACTTTAAACATCTGACACCATAGATCAAGGGGACAGAGATTGAGATAACAATCTGAACTATGATTTGTCCTTCACTTATATATATATACACATTATTATAAAGTTAGCAGCAGAATTACAGATGTTTCAACGGCCTTCCTTTCTCATTAATCCTCTATAGAAATGCTCAACTCTTGAATTCATAGTTGAAATTGAATGTTAAATGACTTCTGATCAAAGTTACTTCCACTTCCTCACACTTTTTTTAATTCTACTGATTGAAAATCTCCACAGCAGTTTCAAGCGGTTCATGAATCCAAGAATTAAATGAAGGAGTCAATGGTCTAATATCAAAACAATCCTGTAATCATGGTCAGTTTAACTACTTTTCATCGTTTAAAGAGTACAAGACATACCTGAATAATCATCATAGTTTGTTGATATCACTAAGAAAAAAAATTCAACAGGTAGGAAAAAGAAAATAAGGAGATATTCAACTAGCTTTTGATCTTTTACCTCTGCCAACAAAATCGGAGAGGTATACAAGTATTTAGTCATATGAGTCTATTTATCTTCACAAGAACTCAAATTTCAGTGAAATTTTGTGGAAGGGTGGGAAATAAGCAACAGAAGTGGATTAAATTTGGCGGTGGATCTAGGAAATATTTTTGATTTGAGAGACATATATATATTTTTTTTCTCTATACATTCAAGTGCATGCATGTGTCTGTCCATACAATATCTGCAAAAGTCACATTACTTCTGGTTCTAAAACTTTACAAAAAATTCTTTGTAAATTTGTTGGCATGGTGATTCCCACTACCAAAATACTGGCATTGGCCTGGAGAAAAAAATGATATGCAAAAACCCCATTGTTTTGAGAGTTATTTGAAAGAAACTATGTTCCGATGAGCAGAAACATGCTTAGCATAGAAATTGAAAACCAACATTATTGACAAGCCATTAAGGATGTTCAAATTATCCACTGCTTGACAAAAAAAAAAAATCTGTCCAAAGTTATTAATGAATCTACAAGTTTCTAAAATGCCAAGTGTAAATAGGAAATAGAATATTGAAAACATAAGTAAAGTAAACCAAGATCTTGAAGTTGGTATAGCTAGTATCAGTGTAAAAGTTGGAAAACTTAGTCTTGCCTAGCTTTCAGTTTGTTACTATGCATCAAAATTATGAAGTCATTCAGTTAAAAGTCTCAAACATGGAAAATAACAACACAGTAAGATTTTAGTAGCTCTCCAGTCCAAACTAAAATGAAGCCAAAGGTAAGATGAAGACAGTGAAAAAGTTTGAAAATTGCAGTCCCAAGTAGACAATAACAAGTCAAGTGACAAATAAATGCTTCCCTGATTTTTTTGGCAGATGTGTTCCTTGAGGTGGTGGTATAAAATAAACCCATTATATATGCACAATAATATCAGCTTTTACTAATAAATATAAAATCAATTTACTATTTTAATATTTGACATGAATAAGTTGATAAAATACTACCTGAATTATCTAAAAGATCCAATCTGGGAAAATTTCAAACATGTGTTAGATCAGGACAGCCTGTAAAAGGGAGGTTGGGGTTTTAATTTTTTTATGCTTCCCTCTCAGACAGAGCCACAGAGAATGCTCTGACTACACAGCTATGCCAATGAAACATTCAAACCAAGAATAGCAATAAATAAACATAATCTGATCAATTCAAAGTAATTGGATTGGAAGTCAAAGGCAAGTCTTTTGGGAAGCCAAAGAATTTCAGGACAAACAATTCGATCATACAAGACATTTCAAAGTCTTAATTGTATTTGGCCAGAAATTCTTAGACATCCCCATAGACTGAACTTTCACTGCAAATAATATAAACTAAAACTGACCTGACTATTCCTTCTGTTAAGCATCAGTCAATCATATTTTTCATCATTATCTGATTCAAATTGAAATTAACCTTACCTATCTTGACTTTATATAAACTCACCTTGGATACATTGGGACACCAAGATTTCAACTGACAGTGAAAAAGATTACCACATTAGCTAACATAATTCAATCTCAAAACTAAGGTCTAATTTGAGTTTAATCCAATATACGCCAGATCAGTCAAACTGCCCAAATAAGGCAGCAATGTGTCTACCAGACTAATACAATCCATAAGAGAAATTTCTTGATGCTTTAAAAAATTGACTTATATTCCTGTATGTATGGAACAACACACAAAATTTTGTAACTTTTATAAGAATAAGTATTTCTATCATAACTTCCACCACTGACAAACAACCAATTAGTTATAAGTATCACACATGCTCCTAGTTCATTTTTAAATTTTGTTGATAATACATAATAAGAAAGATAGGAAGGAAATTTGGCTTGTTACCACCTTTGTTCTTCATTGCCTCCCCCAACAACCACTGCACAGTAATACTGTAGCATTGACCCATCAAGTGACAAAGCTCAATACAAGTACAGAATATCTACTATCTTCTTGAGAAGCAGGATCTGATATAACAGCTCTGATCATTCCATATCAAAATAGAGTCAAGAAGACACCTAAGTGGCACCCAGTTGCTTTGAGGAAACAAACCTATTCACTTAAAGATAAAAAAAAGTGGCTGGTCCTTACCAATAGTGAAGCTGCTGAGCTGAATGATTGTGCATTCTGTGATGAAAGCATAAAATTTGGTACACTCATAGCAAAAACCATCAAAAATCTTTTTTTTAAAGAAATTGAGCCATGATGAATTTTCAATATATAGCCCATAGCAGCCATTTTGAAATGGCTGCCAGTGACAAGACTGTTTTCACATCAATTTTCCAATCAGCAATGGATATAAGATCAATCGAATATATTTACCATATAATTTTGGGAAATTGTTATTTGGAAGATACACGAGTCATTCAAAACTCAAGATGGCTGCCATGAAAATTACAGTTGTGATAAAGTTGTGTAAACCAGTCTGATATGAATGATATCGTCAAATCATACATTTTTCTCATGGAGGAATTCAAATTTGGAACTTTAAAATTTCCTAAAAGCTTTTATTTCAAGATTCAAGATGATCACCATATGTGGGATCAGATGCTGATGTCAACACAACTATCTCCAGTGTAGATGGGGCTGATGATACTGATCATGGTGGTGATAGTATTAATGATGGTGATTGCGGCGGTGATGATGGTGGTGATCATAACCACTAAAAAATGAACTATTGGCTGGAAATTTCCAGTTATCGGCTACACAATAATCCAGTTTCAACTTCGTAACAAGCTCGTTAGCCAATAGTTATTTAATTTTGATAACTGTTATAACTACTATATCATTGCTGCTTTTAATCAAATTAAAAAAACAATTAGAATAATTCACACCCGGAGTGTACTGTCTTATCTGAACTAGTCCATGACCTGTCATTTTGCTATTATGATAAGTACAACATAATAGGCTGATGGCTGCTACTGATACTTTAAATGTGACAGACACAGTAGCAAGGGAGAGGGATGAAAAGAAACCCAAGTTGTTTATTAAGAGTGTATAGAGGGAGAGGAGCCGTTGGCTGCTACTGATGCTAAAAGTGGGACAGATACTACTCTTATTATATACTACCTGGGATAGCCAGCATTGCCCTGGAAAGCAAATGATAATTTATAGAGATTGCAAATGATTAAATAGGGGAGGGAGATTGCAAGTTGGGCTTGAATACACTCCTGTGCAGAAGGGAGCTAACTTAATCCCCTTCTTTTGGTGAAATTTAAAGGAAAATGAGTTGTCTCCTATTCATTTGTCTTCAGATTAGTAATTTTGGCCATAAATTGATCTGCAGAGACCTTGGACGTCAGCACCCCCTACCCTCTGTTAATCCCTGGGTCAAATTTGCAGGCCCTAGAGTGAAGCTATAACCAGCAATAAAAGACACAGTAACAAGCAAACCAAGAAACATTTGTTGGGTTTACAGTATTAGATATGATAATTTCAACAACTAGCTTACAAAATGCCAAGATAAGCAAATGGTGTAGCTTGCTACCATAAGTAAAGAAAAGAAAAAGGAATCCTATCCAAGATCCTTGCAAAATTTCCAACAGCCAGATGATTAGATATTAATGAGATTTTAATCTGCATTCAACACCTGCAAGCTTTGTCAGGGAATCAGTCAAAAATTTTGCCTCAGGACAGAATGGTCCATTTTGGCTTTCTGCCAACAACCAGGATAAAAATAACGTGTCAAAATGATCAACTCATCTCCATTTGATAGGCTGTAAATTCACTTCTCAAATCAAATCAAGTTCTCATTAACCAAATTGAATTATAAAATATGGATTACTAGTCATTCCAACAGCACCATTTCATTTTATTCTGCCCCGCAAGACATTTCCATAAAAATTTGTATAGCTTCCTTTGAATCTAAATGGCAATTTTAAGAAATATGGGATTCTATCAATACAAAAAAAGTGCCAAAACTTTGTCAAATATATAGAAAAGGGTGTTGAGAAGGAAGAATATTGAAGAGAATGAAAATAAAAATAACCACAAAAGAAGAAATAAGATGGCACTGACCTAATGAATAACTATCAGTTTCCATTCAATATAGGAGTGCTTCTTTTAACTGAACAAAATAATTTGCGAGGTGAATGAAACCAGAGTGAATGTACTGTTAATAAAACAGAATGGGTGAATTACTTAGTTTACTTGGACATTTATATTTTTTTTCTATAATTAAAAAATTCAATTGCCATGTAAATGGTTAGAAAAGCCATCACTTTTCAAGGGCAATGGAGCCATAACTTTCATGTTTTGCTCTCTCTACCAATGGTTTTTTAAGTAACAGGATATTCCCCAAATTTACTCTAATATAAACTTTTAGGGGAGACCAGATGAGCTTATGACACAAAATTATGAAAAATATTACACAAAAAAGAATAAGACAACAATAATTAAAAGGGAAAAAAAAGGAACAAGTTATGGGTGACTGACACCAAAATAGTTTAAGAAGGAAGCACTGCAATAAATCATCAATGGATAAATACAATAGAAATAAAATATGGAACAAGCCATTTTTAACATTGTCCATATAGAGTAAGTCAAAGTGACATTCTCTCAAGCTATTTCCAGTTCTTCTTCATTATAGATTTTTTTTCTCCAGGGTTTAATGAATGAGCAGGAAGCCAATTCCATATTAGCATGTACACTATGCAGCGTTTCATTCTGGTCTATACAACTAGATGGCGGAACCAAAATAGATTAAGAGAGGAAATTAGTGAAAAAAAAATTTTCAAGTTAACATAGCAAGAACGATATATATTAGATAAAATTTAAGCTGTTGCAATGAGGAGAATCTATCCATGATGAATGAAGCTGAATGGATTTGATTTAAAATCCTTATTCTTCAACATAGCATATATTTGAACATAAAAAAATTATTCCTGTTCGTGAAATATGTAGGGATTTTTTTTTTTTTCAAGTCAACTCAAAGTGAGAGTGTAGTTCAGCTAAGACTTGACACATTTCACAAATTTAAATTTTTTTTTTTTATTATTTGCATGTAATACATACCTGAGGTGGGGTTACAGGCCTTCAATGTGCCGACAAGTGGGTGTAGATAGAATTACACTACTTATCTTTGGAACTGAAGTTAAATCAATAGTAACGAATGATGCTTTCTTACATCTATGTTGATGTAAATAGGTCTTCATGCAGTAAAAACATGGAATGGTTTTTTGATATCAAAATAAAATTCTGATCAAATCCTTTGATTTTCTGATAATACACTTTTTGCATCAGCCATAATTCAAGGCACTGGTTATCAGTCCCGGGTCACATTCTGCCCCTTATGATCCCAGGCTCCTTCTATAGTTTTGAGTTGTCATCTAGTAATTTTTTTCACGATTATAATGCCTTCTCCAAGTCCTATCTCCCCTGAGAACTAAGTGCCTCCCATTTGAGAATCACTGCTCCACATTGTGTGTGTGGAGGGATGCTCCAAGATATATCTAAATTTATCATTGACAGAAGTAACAAAAGAAAAATTTTGGTGTTGGTTTTTCTCATTTCCGAGTAATTTGCTTCTTGAGACAAGGAACAATCAGCAAGAAGTGCCAGTAGCATGAATATGTTTAAGGTGGATCCCAAATTGCCAGAGAATGACCCACACAATATGACCTTTAGTTCAATTTCAGTTTCTTCAGCTCATTCTGTATCACTTACTTTTTTTTTTTTTTTTTTTTTTTTTTATATCAAAATTTTTAAATTCAAATTTAGTTTTTCAACCAGGACTTATTTTCAAGTCATATTAGCAATATCCAATTTTGAGTGTTAATCAATACATAAAACTAAATTACAAAGATCAATTGGAACTAAATATGAATGAATATTCAAATAGATAGAACCGTAAAAATTATAAACAATATTTTTTGAAGTTAATATTGATAGAACCGAACTAGCCGATAGCTCATATATTGAGAAAAAAATTTGAAATCATGTTACTCACTTAAAGCCACCTTTGGCAGCCATTAAGCTCAATGTCAGGTCACTTCCTATTTATAAAATTTATATCATAATTACTTGCAAATAAATAAGGGAAACTACTCTATAAGCATTTACTACACCTGAAGTCATGTCTCCAGAAAAATTGGATCATTATAACTTGATTATCCAGGTGAGCATGAACACACTTGTAAATTGGACTGGAAATTGCTTTATTCTCGAAATTAGAGCATTTTAACAGTATTATGCTATAAAAAAAAAATCTGGCTAATACATCCCTTTTTTGCTGCATTATGGTAACAAACACAGAAATTATCATAATATATACTTGTACATATTTTATCTTATCTGTGAGTTCGGTTCAAATAAAAAAATTTTTTAAAAAGATGTGATTGATTTGCAGATTACAAGCTAACGAAAAAAAAAAAATTCAATGATACAGCATGTAGCCAAAACAGAAAACAACCACATTGATAGATAGACTAACTGTCTTTTAAGTGACACCCCAATGGCAATGATGCCATTTCAGACTAAATTAAGTACATTTCTTGCTTTGCCGGTGTGAAAATGACTAAATCAGTGCAGTCAATTTGGCCATTTTTAGTATCTTTTTGGCGTGTTTGGTCTATTTGAGGAGCTTTTTTTCTAATTTAGCGCTATCAAAATGAATGGACATACAAGTCGACTACAGTTAGGAGTTTACTTGGAGGTGATAGATCAAGCAACAAAAAAAAAAAAAAAAAAAAAAATTCCATATGTCCATTTGTTTTTAATATAGCCTCTGTCCCATAAGAGTTGTTACTTTTAGTAGTAATTTTTCATATGCAAATTTAACAACTATCATGGGACAGAGGTAGTATTAGTTACTCATTGAACTGGTGACTATTATTCACAAGGAAAGCAACAGAATAGTGGTTACTTTGATTTCTATTAATCAGGTGGCATCTGTCCCACCACAAATCTGTTAGTTGAATGATCACATCATTAAAAGTGAATGACTACCAGAGAGTATCAAACAATATAAAGTTACAAAGTTGGAGAATAGGCATATTTAATTCCAAAAATCAATGGTCCTTCACCACCATGCCGTAAAGCATGTGCTACTGGGCCACAAGGAAATGGTAGGATTTGATGACATGAAACTATAAGTCATTGTACAATAAAAACATTCACTTCCTTGGATATTAATATTACATTTGTTCGATAAACCCATTTAGAAACGAAATCAAGTTATAAAGAGTTTACCTATATTCCAGTTGTGATTAACACCACCTTCCCAACCCATCAACAAGAATATTATCAATATCAAAGCAGTCTGCAGAGCAAAAAAAGGTTAGGGACCCATTCTAAATGATCAAATAAAATTAGAACTACAGTTATCCCTTGCCATTTGTGGGATTTCCATCCAAGGTTCAGTCGTCAGTGGAGTTCATGGAAAATATGCTGCAAAGTATGAACAAAACGTGGAAAGTCTAGGAATCATACATGCATCATAATAATCTGTATTATCAATAAGATGAAAGATTGTCGAAAATCATCAACTAAGAATCATTCATGTAAACAATCTAAACCTGGTTGAAAAACCCATTTTATGTTCGCAGCCTGGTTAGTTGAACAGTGTTTTAAGCATGGTATCTATATTTCAATTAACTGTAAACAAATTTAATCATTTATTTTTTAGTAGATAAATATTAAAAATCATTACCAATATTTTTGTTTTATATGCAACTATTTACCTCCACCTTAACATTTTTCTTGCTTTTTATCGCAACTTTTCTTAAATCAGAATTTAAAAGGAAACAGAAATACTAAGATGAAAGTAAGTAACATAGAAAAAAAAATCAATCACTGCATTGAAGTTTCATGAAATTTATGGTTTTTGATAGTAAAAAAAAGAAAACTGTTAACTAAGATCTACCACGCACTATTTTGACACACTTAAAACAAATTGCAATAATTAAATACCTTCTTTAAAAGTACAATTTTGGTTATAACTGCAAGAAAATAGCACAAAGTTACAAGTTGAAAAAGAAAAAATACTTTTGCGTATGATTAGAGGATTTCTGAGCAGATTGAGGTTGTAGTTACATTTTCGAAAAAATAAAAAATAAAATGAAATCAGAATTTTTTTCTTCTTAAATAAAAATAAAAAATTTCACAGGAAAAGGCCTGAATAGGGAAAATATATCTGCACAAATACAACTAGAAAGCTCCGAGTGAGCTCATACCTCTTCCAACACCATACACTAACTAAAAACTGTATGAAAATAATACATTAAAAAAAACAAGGGAGAGAAGTTTGAATGTATACATATTTAATTACCTACCTTGAAATTTAAATTTAGCTCTTATTTATAACCATTCGTTTTTAACAACTTTGCTGGGCGAATAATGATAAAAAAAATATTTCATTCGAAAACAATTTCCTACCTCTAAACCAACATTTAATCACTCTTTTTGTAGCCCATGTCGCCCCTATCCCAACAGAATTTCATTAAGAACTTCAAGAGATAGATATTACCCAGAAAGACAGAGAGAGATATTAGGAGATATATACACAGACAGTACACTGTACACACACTTAATGCAACATTGAGTATAAAATAAATGTTACAATAGAAAACGAACATTGTTTACGTATTGTTTCAACGACTAGAAAAGACAGGGAGGTTTTGTTTAACATATGGGTGTATTCAGCATCAACATCTGATTAGGATGAAAATTCGGTGACCGGAAAAAGTCAATGTAGGCGAAGTCATAACTTTAGTTTCTGGCTGAGTAAGTTGAAGGATTCTTTTTTCAATGAAATAATACTTCAAGTAAATGTTGACGATAAAAGTCATATTCAATTTAAAGTAATAAATGAATATTTTAAAACACTTTACAACAGCCAATACGTGCATGTACTTGTAACCAACGACAATATGTTTGAAAAAAAAATATCATGTTTTATTCAATTTCCTTACACAAAACAAACCAGTAAAACAGACATCAGGTTTAGGGGGTTAGGATTAAAAGTCACAACTGACTTCTGGTTAGGAATAAGGGAGTATACCTTGAATATTGCGTTTAATTCGTTCTAAAATATTCCGTACTGATCAAAACTGCATGGTTCCAAGGTCTAATGATTTAATGTGTATTTCTTTTCAGCCTATACTTGGTTACATTGTACTACACCTTAACCGTACTGCATCAAAATCCGCATAAATCAAGGTATTGCTGTACTTCCATATTGTTGACGATGAAGATCAATGCTCTGACCTAAGCCACAAGAGAAATCTGCCTGTCTTGTGGTTCTCAGGTCGTCGAGCGACAGAAGTTGCGAAGGCGTTTTTGTCACTGCACAAATAGCGTCGTAATGTGTTGAGAGTGTGTACAAGACATATTGTCAGTTCAAGTGTCTTGATATTACTTGGCTTATTGCTTTAAAGTGTCTTTTATCAACATTAACTTAATTTTTCATTTCAAATTCTCACAACTTTTTCCTAGTCAGAAACAGAAATGATTTTGTTATTACAACCATAAATTCAAGTGATATTCAATTTTTCTTATTGGCAAGACGCTAGATGAATAGAAATTTTTTAGAAGGAAAAAAACACTCACTTCCAATAGGAGAGAGAAACACTAACAGAATAACATATGTGCCTAATAATGTACACATATACAATGAGTATACAGAGATAAACAAAACAGGACCCAAAATATTCAGTCATATTTGGAGAGGTACTTTAAATTTAAAACACACGAAACCTATGGATTAGTGTAAATAAGTGTATAATACGTACAAATGTATTGAAAGGAACGAATCTAGCGTCCACGGTCTGTACAAATAAAACACGCTAACACAAGAGCAATTTATGTACACAAATACAATCGAAGTTATTGCATGACCCACATCGATGCTGCCAAAGCTGAAAGATAATGCTACTTCTGTCCCATAATAGTTGTCACATTTGCATACATAAATACATATATAAATGTAACATCGTGAGACAGAGGTACTAAATTAATGGATTGCTCCCCGTGTACATACTATGCATACGTGAGTGAGTGTAACTGCACATGTGGTAGAAGTAGTAGTCAACAATTCAAGGGATTCTAAGAACTAGGAAATCTTTTTGCCAGGCTTTTTTTACCAACTAAAATAGCATTTTTCTGGAAAATACTAATTTTCCAAGTAAAAGCAGTTCTACAGCTTTCCAACTTAATTATTAAACAATTCTAAAAATAGTCAAGCCTCTTTTACATGATTACAATAACTCCAGATGTTCGTGGAGAAAATGCAAATACAGCAACACAAACGGGTGTGCATTATAGACATTCATTTCATTTTTTTTTTTTCAAGCACCCCAGAAACGAGTGTTGTTAATAAGCAAAATGATAACCACAGCATGTGCGAGTGTGTTGATATCATGTGCTTCAAATTACTGCAGAAATGAAGTGGAAAAAAAAAGTTTCCAGAAAATAAACGCTGTTTAACAGGTAGACATGAAAAAATAGCTGAGTTAGTACAAAAATAAGTAGAACAAAATTACCAAGAAAACTATCGAGAATAAAAACCTTCATATATTTTCACTTGTAAATAAGATTAGAACATACAAGTCAATATGAAAAATGTGCTACACAAACAAAACACACTTGGTAACGAAAAAAGCAATCGATCAGGAGGAACTGACACTTGTTCTGTCGTCACAGGTAGGTAAGATTATAAAATAAGACAAGAAAAAAAAAGGAAAGAAAAACAGACTTACTAGTTCAGTTATTGTATCATTAGCTCCAGGGAACTGTCAAGTTAGAATTAAAAACATCCATTTCAAATAACGCCCTTAATTTCAGAATTATTTGCTAGTTATAAAGGTCGAATGGCATCGCTGCACCAACCGGGTATATATTCTCGAGTTATTATACACAAGTGAAATGAACAAGTCCATGCCTCCCCTAGCAGACGCAACAACACAGCTAGAGGGAGAGGAAGAATGTGTGTGTGGTTACACTTGCTTGCTGCTGGTTATTAACATGTCACATCTCCAGTCATTCCAACCCCATTCCTTTGCCTAACATCAAAAATAGAGCGGCTGACTGTAGCGCTTTGAGGACTCTGGTTATGAGAGAAAGAGAGTGGGTAGCCACAGACGACCAAGGGTGGGACGGAGGACAGTGTAGTCTACAGAAACGTGCCACACGCATCATATGTCTATCCAATTCTCTCACACACAAACCCGTCACACGTACGTACACGAGAGCTACGTAGGGTGGACTTCAGCGTCAAGACTACGTCTTGCAAGAAGAGATTTTTAGAGCGTGTTGCAAGCACCATAACATGTTGGTTCTGTTGATTTTTCATTCTGATACCAGATTAGTGCATATTTACTGTGTATCTCGGCAGATGAGATGACAATTGAAGCATCTAAAAAACACCCCCAAGAATCGTCCTATAGGCCAGATACAAAAACAGTGACTAAACAACTAACAAAAACCATGAATTTCAGACTTGAATTGGGGTCTCGTCTTATCCGCCGAAATATGTGACATGTAAAATATTTCTAAAACAAGCTCGGCTTCGCTGGGGTCAAACTCCCTCGCTTTATCAAAATCTAAAAGGTTAACAAAACCGACTTCATTTCTCGATACAATGTTATTGCAAAACTTCACCCCATTTCAACCTATTTATTAGTAGTTCCTATAAATGCAATTCGCAAACTTCAGCAAAACAAGTTGATATGAGTTGGGCTTTAGGAGAGGGAGTGAATTCATCATCAATTTTTATATACACCTCTGTTATTCATGCAACTGTTTTTTTATCTGGTTATCATTATTGTCACTGCTGTTATATACGAAAATATAGCATGTAGTAAAAATATTTGACAAGAAAAAAAAAAAATGAAAAGGCCTACTCAGCCTAATGGCAAGTCTGTGCTGACCTAGAATGCAAGAAAGGGTAAAAATAGTGTTGCTTCCAGATGGATTTGATCACAAGATCTAATAGTGTCTAGCTGAACGCTTTAAACCACTGGGCCACAGAACAATGATTAAAGATTTATTATTATTTCAAATTATAAATGACATTGTTTAGATGGTTCTGCCATATGAACTGTTTCAATGACATCCGTAGTAGCAGAATTATTTTCACAAAAGAAAAAAAAAATACATGTAGTTATTTCAAAAAAATATTTTTCATAATAGAAATTCAAAGTTTATAATGAAAATAAACATCTTCCAACTTTAAAATTAATAAAATACTACTGTGAAGACAGTTTTGAAATTAATCATCTTTTTCTTAAATCTATCAATTTTCTTACCTAGAAATAGATATGCAAAAATCAATTTGTCATTGTTTGTTGAAATAAAATTCTATTCTATTAACCGTATCAAAGAAATCTGACACTGCTATTTTTGCTGTTTTTGATTCATCAGTTTTCATGCACGTCACCATTCATAGGCATGACTCATCGTTTTTTAGTGAGGGAATATTGTTCATCATCATCATCTGTCATTGCAAATGTACCTTCCAAGATTTGCCAGACCTCTCTATCATGGGCATCGTGAAGTAAATACTTCCCGAATTTATCTAGCTTGTCATGCCATCTTACTTTCTGTCGTTCGTAGCCTCAAACCTGACCTCAGGGGATCCATGTTGTGAGACACAATGTCCAGCGCTCGTCAGACATTCTTGCAGTATGTTCAGACCATTGCCATTTGCAATAATTTGCTTTGTCCATCATGTACCTTGAATGTAAAGCTTTGTGAATTCTTCATAACTTAAGAGAGGGCCATATTGATATTTCGCCCTTCTAACAGGATATTTCATAACTGAAATGATAAAAATCATAGCCAACCAAAGGCCTAGTGAGAAGAAGAAAAATTAGAAAATAACTGGTCAGCAGGTGGAAGGTGTTCGGTAAAAGTAAGTAAATTTGGTAATTTGCCACATTCAACAAACTCTGTTCAGTAAATCCAACGGCAGTTCGGTTGCATCTCATTCTATTTTTGACCATACCATACACCATTTGGTAAATAATAAGAAAGTTCTTGGCATGATCCAAGTTTCATGGTCCAGCTTCAAGATCAAAGTGTAGTATCTGTTCTCCTCACATCAGCATAACATTAACATCCCGTTTTCAACTTCAAGTGTTCTCATAGTTGTATTTTGTTTTCGTCATGAATTCCAATTTGATTTTTTTTTTTTCAATTGACAAAAAAGAAACGAGTCATATTACGGCTGAATTTTGATAGTTAAATGTTTTTCTTTACTTGACAATAAATAAGATTCAACAACTTTTGCTTTTGTCAATTGAAAAAGTATTCAAATCGAATTAAAATTCATGAACAAAGCAATTTAAATACAATCACAAAGTTAGTTATGGTCAATGAGTGCAATAAAGCCAAAATTCATTATATCAAGGTTCATAGTAGTGAGGATTCACTGTATGTGTACCTCAAAAGATACAAAAAGATTTATTGCTCTATAATTTTTCAAAAATAGCATTAAATCCATAACAGATTTTTGCTTCTCGTTTACAATGTTCATCTCTCTCTCTGGAAAATGAGTAACAACTACATTTTTTCATATCCTGTCACAATGTTTTCTGGTCAATAAGAATACTATTTTCCATGCAACCACTACTTTGTGAACACCAATTGAAGTTCATAAGTTAAGTATTTTTCAAGAGCTAAATATCTCATCCTTGCTACATTAGATCTGCACGGAACCTAATGATTAATAGTAATTCAATGATAAAAAGTTGCGGTCTTCATTATCTTTTGAGATGTAGAGAAAATTTTTCTACATAAGATTATAACTTTTAAAGGGCTGTACTGACAAAAAATGTTTTGATTTTCAACATATTTAGGGTGAGTTTATGCAATTTCTGTAGAAGAACAAAAAGCAAAACAATAAAGGCTCTAGTAGTAATAGCTTTGAATGAAGAAAAACTTCAACTTTTACTTGAAGTAGGATTTCTTGTCTTATAACATTTAAAGCCCCAGGGAAGATATCCTACTAGGTAGAAGCATACATGGAAAAAAAAAGGGGGGGGGGGGAACGAATTTTATGCAAAAAAGAAATTTTGTGTATCTTTCAAGGTACATATATCTGAAGTACCAAAATTCTAGTAATCCTGGGAAGATGGCAAGTTCTGGAAGGGGGGGGGGTGACACCACGAGTTACTGACCCAGATGACACCAACACTTGGAACACCACTGCTCTCACAAACAAGTGGTTTGGCAGACTTCAAAGTTGTCCTGTAGGACTGCTATGGCTCAACTAGTAAACAACACGTATTTGCCGATCATAAGTAAATGCAACTGAAGTGCAAGCTCAGCCTAAATAGTGGTGTTGACAGACAAGCTGGCAAAATCCACACCTTGTAAACATCTATATACTCTTAACAGAACAGAAAACAATCCCAGGACAAACAACAGGAAGTACCAAACTTGTTCTAAAGTCAAAAGTTAATAATGGTACTCCATGGTTGGATATGCTAAATGAGTAATCGAATATCCAGACGGGGGGAGGGGGGAGAAAAAAAAAAAAGACAATTATACTTGTTTTTTTGTTTTGTTTTCAGTTTTATTGATTTTTTTTTTGAGCTATAACAATGATTTAATCCACTTATGGGTGATAATTTTGCTGATGAAAATATTTCCTACCAACCATTTGAAACTATGGTTTCATTCACAGAAACATTTTTTTCCTTATTAGAAAAGAAAAAAAAAATCTCTTAGAAATTCAAATATATCTATGAATTTGTTTCACAGGGTTTATTTAGATATATATTATTGAACAAAAGAAAATATCCAAACAGAATACAATTGCTTCTAATCGATCAAACTTCCTACGACATGAGACAAGTATAGATCATCCTTTCAGGTAACAGCACAGAATGGACTAAGTGAGCCAAGTTCAAACTCTGACTGGGGCAGTTGGTATTAGCTTTACACTAAAACCCTTGAGAAAGGCAAGAACCCACTCCACACCCCAGCTATGGGCAAAAATGGCAGCGGGCGAAGTGAGTGACGCAACTCCAAGTGCTTGTCACTTCTAAGTTTAATGCCTGTATCGCAAACACGCAGAGTAAGTAGAAACGTGAAATGTGAAGCCCAAGCCGGGGCAGTTGAAACCATAGCCAAGATGAGAACATTACTTATTTAATTTACATCTACATGGTCAGATTCCTATCACTGACCTGAATCAATTATCTTTTCATAAAGCAGAGATTGAAGATGAATTTAAGTCAGCTCAGCCATACTAAAACTCAGATCAAGGAGAAAACACAGTAAAAAGAAGTAAATAGGGAAAAGGCCTCTCAAAAAACAATGGAGATGAAGATCAGTCCTTGTTTTGAATATGTCCAATACTAGTCCAATTATCCTAATGCAAAAAGGATAGGGCTGCCACTCCAAGTCAATCCTTAGAGTCAATCAACCTGCATGGCTCTGATAGCAGAGTGTAAACTTCCTGCAGGTAAGCACTTCCTGTTCTATAGGTTGAATCTCATTGCATGCAGAGTGGGAGAATTAATATATTTTTTTTTAATAAAAGGAGAGAGATATCTCAAGTTTGAATAAATAAAGGAAATACAATAAGGAAAGTATTAACAAATTGGTTGTCTATGCATAACTGAAAAAATTTGGAGGGAATGTCTCAATAGTTTTAAAATTAGATTGTTTTACAAATTTAAAAATTCTTTGAAAGCGATTATGCAAATCTATGTATATAATTGAGAACTGTTAGTGTCATACTATATAGAAACCAAAACATGGACACTGTCTAACTGTATTCGGCATGCATAATCAATTGACCTAGGAGAGGGTTTTAACATAAAATGTTTTGAGGAAAAAAGTTTTATTTACAATGCAACTATAATGCTAAACTGGACTCTTACTTTCCATGCGATATGCATATACAGAGACTGTAAAATTAAGCTTAATTTGGTATACTTTATCTCCTCTTCCTCTTTCTCCACCTCTTTTTTATCTTCTTCACTCTTCCTTCCACCTCCTGCTTCTTTTTCAACTCCCACTTTCTTTATGAAACAAAGTGTTGGGGGGGGGTCAGTTAAAAAATTGGAAGAAAGAAAAAAAAAGGCCAATCACTGAACAAGTTAGTTCTCTTGCCTTTCTTAGGCAGTGATCACTAATTTTTTTTTTTTTTTTTTTTTTTTTTAAATAAGCCAGACACAAATTAAGGACAAATCTAGCATAAACTTATGATGTAAATTGAACTCCCACTGAAAACCTATCAGATATTCAAAGAAATTCCTTAAATATTTAACCCAACATACACAGATACAAGTTAAATTAATAGTGTAACAAAAACATGACAAGAGATGTGAACACAAAATATTACTGGTATACCTTCCAGTTCCAGGTTATATTCTTGATTGAGGAATAAAGATTTCTACTGAATGAAGACATATATGCTTTAGATATGCATGTAATTACAGCACAATTTTTTCATGTGGTGCTAATCATTACAAACCCTGCCTCATGAATTTTTTCAAAAGGATTTCATCCAACATATAATCATCTAGAAAAAGTTTTTTTCATAGCTTTTCAATGTGTCATTTGGTGCTGTAATTTGCATCCATTTATTCCTATAGATACAGAATCAAACACAACCAAAACTCTCATCTCTTTATTGGAAAGCAAATACTTAAACCGGTGGAATAACTACAATGAATTGAAAGATAAAAATGTTCACCAAAGCCAATTGCAAATGTTACAACTCAGTATTTTCCAAATTATCCAATGATTCTTGTATGAAGACATTAATGAAGCAGCTCTCCAACCATCCAACTGATTAGAAATATTTCAATACCGTCTCAATCAAATATACAGTCAACATAAAGTTCTAGGATTTATGAATGTTTAGGCCTACTCAAAAGCACTTGTGATTGGTTGTGATGATTAAATCAATCACATCAAGAATTCAAAACTTTCCCAAAATCCTCTTGCATGATCTCATAAGCATAAAACAGTAATCACCTTTCTTCTACAGCTTATTTCTTTTTTTTTAAACTATAATCTTTATCAACTCTTGAGATCATAAGAAAATTTAAATGTTAACTCAAAGGATAATTACTAGTGATCAATCTTACCTTCCTTTTTCCAATAGATTTTTTTTTTTTTCCATATTCAATCATAATAATTTTATTTCGTTTCTGCCATAGAATTCCGTTAATTAAATGTGGTATCAAACGTTTATTGAAATTTAGAATCAAAGAGTTTATGTCCAGCTAAAATTGATTTCTAGCAATGCTCAATAAAAACAAAGCTAAATTCACAAATCAGAGAACTGGAAGAAAAAAATTGAAGCAGAAAGAAATGAGCAGATAAGGAAATTCCTAATGCTGATGATAGAATTTTTAGTTCACATTCAACTATCTGCCTTCACACTACTTTTCAATATTTCCTCTCATAAAAGAGTTAACAACAGGGACAGGAAAGAAGCCAAGAATCTTCAACTGTCAAAATCAATTCTCCCACTGCCTCTAAATCAGCTTGCATATCTGATAATCAAAAGACTAGAGTTCATGATTGTAAACTAGGATCTATGGGGTCTAGGATTCTAAGTTTTAGAATAAGTCAGGCTTGTTAACCGTCTTGTAATCAATTGAACATACTACCCTCCTGAGTGGCCACTTGAACATCCTCCCTCCTGAGTTTCATCAATTGAATATCCTACCCCTGCCGCCAGAGATGTCTAAAGGGGAGGGGGGGTAAATTTAGGATTAATGAAACTATGATAGACATAGAAATTTATTTTATCAATAAAGTTAGAGATATTGTTCAATCATATGAATGTATAAACTTACCCATCAACAAAATTGAAAAGAGATGTATGTATTTAGTTGTGAATGTTCATCTATCCAAACGATACCTCCTAAAGTATTACATAGACTTCAATGAAATTTTGTCGAAGGTTGGGCTATGGGGTAAGGAAGAGGTGATAAAATTTGGAGGCAGATTAAGGAATTCTTTTATGGATTGAAAGATATTCTTGCATTTTCATTTTTTCATTTTTTTTTTTTTTTTCAATACATTTATAAGTGTCAACGAGATATCTCTCAAAGGTCCCAATGAATCTCAATGAAATTCTTTGCTGGTTTGGACAAAAGGAGAATTGATCAATTTTGGAGTGGATCCATGTACAATTACTCCCCCTGACAATGACATTGGTAGAGCTATGCACTTTCTGAGAGCCTTCTAGGTTTTAAATGCTTTGATCTAATGACAAAGGTAGCTATACTCATCACTCATATAAATGAAAAAAAAAAAAAAAAAAATGTAATACATTTTTACTGAATCTGTTACATTTCATAAATTCTTGAGGGTTTGGGGGTTTTTGTATATCATTCTTACAGCCACACATCCAAATTCTGGACTTTTGTTTGATCCAACTTTATAGTATGCAATACAGTCCATCAAATGGGTTCAGTCATCCACCCCAACCCTACCCCATGCTTCAATTTGGCCTGTGGATTTCAACGATAGATGAAAAAAAAATAACAGATGTACAAAATCAACTGGTATGTTAATTACTCAAAGTAGTGCATAAATTGTTTCTCAAAACCTCAAACAGTCAAAATGACTCGAAAAAGGTGCTGGACCTGAAGATCTGTTTTTACTTTATTCTCCCCTATCCACCCATACAACTTGAAAATGTTATGGTATGTAATCTTGTTTCTGCACATTAAATTCAATATCAAAGTGATGAGTAAAAAATTCTATCTCTGTTCGTCAGATCAAAAGTTTAGATCTAAAGTGAAAAAAAACTATAGCAAAAAGTAAGCACTGTTCATTATGAATCAAACTTATTTTTGAACACACAGAAAGCTGAATAAAATATTTATGGTCATTAAACTATGTTTGATCATAAAGAAGCCTTCACAAGTGAGCATTGAACAATGACATTATCAAGAGATTAGCTAGCACAAAAATTACAACAGGATAACATTACAGTAGTTTCAAGGTGATGCAATGAGAGAAATTATGGAGCATAACATAAATACATATATTTGACAGCTACTGTCATAAAATTCACAAGTTCACACATCTGTTTATAACAATGAACAATTGGATTTTTTTTCTATTTATTTGTCTGTGACTACTACATACTTAAAGGCAACAATTATGCCAAGAAAATATCTCCTACCTAACATTCGAAACAACGGACTCTTCCACTGAAAGGAATCCTGTTAGAGAAATTCAAATGAGTCTATATTTTTCATGGGGATTAACAAGTAACAAATCAATTTAACCATCAGAAAATATGTCACATAGGTTTCAATATGAAACCAAAGTAGCCTCTAGTTATCTATATGATCAAACTAATGTTGAAATAAATAATACATAAAATGTAAAGAGCCACAAGATTATATATATATATATATATATATATATATATATATATATATATACACACACACACACACACACAAACCTTTTTTTATCATAAAATTGATAGCTAACAAGGAATAGTTAAAATACAGGTGATGATAAATGTTATCTGCCAGATAAATCTTTTTGGGGGTTCCCGTCAATATTCTTTCCCCTAGATTGATTTAGGGGGAAGAAGGTGGATATTAAAGTGATTCCTTTAGACATTCAAGGCATCCAACTTGAACGCAAAACCGTTAATCATTCAGAGATCTTATCAGATTAGGTACATATACAGACTATCAAGTCATATTGGAACAAGCAGAAGTCTAGAGTTAAGGAGATGTGTGGCTGAAACTGATCTCTCGAGGGAATAACCGACAAGAATTTATGTGACGTCACAGATTTGTCAATGATGTATTTAAAATTCAAGAATTCATGCGAGTGAATATCTTCTTTGATTTTATCAATAAAATAGAATCACTTCAGTCTTTCTTAGTTTCCTTATATTACAACTACACTCTTGTGGACAAGTTGTCAAATCTTTGATAAAATTCTCTGCCTTTTTTTTCTCCAAGTGTCACATCAAAAATTAATTTTTTCGAAATCAAAAAGATGTTCTATATGCATTTTAGAAAACTAAGAAAAACTAAAATGCTGACAACGAGAGCTTTGCATTGACCTCATAGCGAAGCATTCTCAGTTCTTTATCTAAATTATGAAATGAATCAGCTACTCCCTGTCTTATTGTTATGTTAAGAAGTCTATGTAAAAGATAGAATCACCCAAAATGATGTAAGTTTTAATCAAGGTAGCGAACAGAAAAAAGTTGATACAGAAATATTCACGTATTGACTAAACATTCTAGTTAGATCAGATTTCACTAGCGAACCCCAATCAATAGCATATACTCAACAAGCTCAACATTTGTAAACAAAACAGTACAACAAGAGATACAAGAGGTTTAAAAAAAAAACAAAAAAAACACACCTACAGGGGTCCCAAATTCACCAAATAAAGTTGAAAACTCGGTGGCCTGCATTTTAATCTCATTTGAAGGAATCATGCAAAGCAGTTTAAAGGCCAAACAAAGAGGAGACAGTATTTTACCCGAGAGAGCTAACCATCTACAACATCAACAAACTAGGTTATTGAGTTAAACAAGCAGGAGTTTCAGCCTGTGCACTATTCTTAGCAGGATAACCAGATTGGGCTACCATGGGTAATAATCCAAACTTTATTTGTGATTTACTTATCACAAGCATTGGAATAGCATTGAATTTGGAAATTGAGTGAATCTGGAGGCAGAGATCCAATACCAACCATTCAAGTGGTATTGAACCTACACCTGACCTCGAGTGACTGGTATTGAACCTCTCCCTCTACATTTGCTCAATTTCAAAATCCAACACTATTGCCATGTCTGGTGTTTGGGTAAGTCTCAGAGATGAAGATCAGGTTATTTTCCCTTCTAGCCCAATCTGACTAACCTGATTCTTAGAATTAATGTTTTGTTGAATTAAAAAAAAATTTTTTACTTACCATTACTGCTTAATGCACGCACATGACACAAATGAGAGGGGGGAAACCACCTGGAAAAAATAAAATAAAAAAGCATTTGAATTAATTACCTTTTATGATTAACTTTGTGTAGATTTCATACAAGTTAAATAGAAAGCAAATAGAGAAATTCAAGTCTGTCTGGGTTTCGTAAGACTTATGAAAAATTGCAAGTCTTTTTGCTATTGACTGAGAAAACTAAAATAGAGGGAAAGAAAAAAAAACCCTGAGTTTTTACAAGGCCCAATAGAGAAGAAAGATTTCTGAAGTATTATTTAAACTATAGATAAAAAAGAAATTATGGCAATTCTATTGGTTAATACTTAAATGAAAACAATATCAAAATATTCTACTTCAGGTAACTCAATGCAAGATCAATCAATAAGACCTGCATTACATTTTACGGACTGAAATAAAGGGTCCACTTCAGGATTATACTTGCAAATAGAACTCCCTCAAAAAACTGAAAAATAATTTTTCAAAACTGACAATTTTCCCCATTGTAATAAAACACTTATTGAATCTTGACTTTATGGTCAAAGAACAATCCTCTATCTCCTCCAGGTTCTGGCTCTTATCAAAGTTCAATATACAGCATTTATTTCATAATGGTATTAGTAAACTAGAGAAGGAAGATAACTAGGATTTCAAAGGAGTTTTATCAAAAAAGGTTTGCTCTTGGGTCTTGACAAAGAGAGAGCAAGTAACAACTGCAAATAACAAGTGAATCATCTATGTAACCCAATTATAATCAAGTTTTAGATTTATGGAGAGTAGTTGAGGTTTTCTGATTAATTTTTCAAATCAAAAAATATTACAATACAAGATACCATGCCTAGTCTATCTATCATTAAATAAAAATGTATGTATGAACACTGCTTGCATGTCTTGTATGTGCTATGTTCATTAAGCACACAAACAGGAAACTGAAGGAATTTTCAAAGAGAATATTCTTTTATTAAATGGATAGGTTTTTAGAGAAAATCCACAATACTCATTAGCATAAGAAAACTTTGAATTTGAAAAGCCAACCAAAAAGTCATTTTCCAGCAATACAAGGTTTCTCCTTTTTCAGGCAGAAATTCTCTTGTAACATAGCCAAGTTTGTTTTTTTGTTTTTTTTCAATTAAATAAGAGGGGGGAGTGGTCAAACAATGTTCAAATTCCATAACATGAGAATAATCCCACAGTCAAATTACATAGGTTAAAAACTAGAAATTCCAAAATTAGCTTTTTTATATACACATAAAATAAAATAATAAAAGTGGGGAAGTGAGATCACACATAAATGCCATCTACGAACACCTACACAAATTCAAAGACAAAAAGTGAAGGTGGGAAAAGATAAAATTACAAGGAGTGCTGGAAACTAGGGTTGCCAAATTAGCCATTTTTGGCTAGATCTGGCTGATTTTTTTCCAATTTAGCTGATGAAAATGTAGGATAGGTGCTTAAATCTGATGTGTAGTGAAATATCCAATTTTTATGATTAATTTGTTCTGAAGTCTAAGTGTATAGTTATTTTATTTTATGTGGACATGGAAAAAAAAATTTTTTTTTTCAAAACCTCAAATTTGATACCATGAGCTAAGAAATAATGTTAAAGTGTACGCATGGCTGAGCATGGTCCCGCCCAGGGTGTGCAAGAGGTTATTTTATCCTCGCGAAATGTCAGGAATCCCTGCTAGTTTGATATATTTACGTAATTCAATGTTAAAATTTAACATCCTCTGGGCATGAGAATTTTGCATCTTCCAGCATCCAGACCGCAGACTTTCTCTTATATCTGTCCTATAATCGTTTCTTTTGATTATTGAAATCCATATATAAATGAACTATTATGGGACAAAGTGGAGAGAAAGAAGGAGAAAAAAAAGTTCCATCAGATATGAGCCCAAGCCTAGGCCCAGGTTTTCTTTGAGAAATGGCTACATTGTTTCATAAACAGAACAAAAACGCTCATATTTTTGGAAAAAAAATAAAAATAAAAAAATAAAAAATAAGATATGTAAAATTTAGCCAATTTTAGCAATTTTTTAAGACAGTTATAACTATGACTAACAAGCCATACTTGGCACCACTGCTTGAGACAGGGAAAGAGAGCGAAAAGTAATTTGGTATTAGAGAGAAGCCATAGAGAGAAGCCTCCTTAGATGAACACTTTAATAGATTTGGTATTCAACTGAAAGGCCATTTTTTTCTAGAATCTGCTACCCTTCAATTCAAGTATTTCGTCTAACTAGAAAAAGGTCAGTACTGACATTTCATGAAGGGGCAACACCAGCCAAATAATTCCTTCAAAATAATAAAAACAAGGCAATCTTCAATCTTTTTTATCAGATAAAACAACCATCTTGGTAAATATACCACACCCAACTACAAGAATAACTACAGGTATACCTTGATTAGTGCAATTAATTTGTTACAAACTTTCATACTATTCAAAACCTCTGTTCATGGTCTAATTTAATGTCGGTTTTTTTCAGCTTATACTTAGCTACACTAATTTGCACAGCAATACCTAAACCATACTACATCAAAACCCGTACTTTTCAAGTTACTGCATTCTAAAATCATAACACTTCTGCTCGTTGAATTTAGAAGCAAGTGTTATACATTGAGTGAAACATGTAAATCCAAGGGGCAAATCCATAGAATCATGTCAATTTAAAGATGGATAGGTTGATTGTCATCAGTCATTAACCCATCCTACCTGAAATGGAGGGGCTATTCATTGCGTTTACTTTCATTTTGAGACTGGGACAAGAAACAATCTGAATTGAAAAATTGTTTAGACAGTATTACGGCAATCATTATTACAGTTTAATGCTATATCAAAGCTAAAAACTAGATTACCATCTGAGGTTTTTCTAATTTCTTATAGTAGAATGGATAACAGAAAAATTGTGAACATCATGATACAAGTATGAAATTTGATATGTTTATTCTCCAAAGATTTCTGATTAAAATCTGCTCAATTGTCCACTCGAAAATCCAAGATGGTGGCCATTATTCAAGAGGGCCGCCAAATTAGCCCTTTTAGTTGATTTTTCTTCATGGAAATGTCTGTAATTGGCCAATTTGAATGATGAATTGTATGTTTTAAAATATGATATAATACTTTTTACTAGAATTGGGTTATATACAATATACATCAAACCCAAAACATACTTCATATATTCAATGTACATACAAAAATGTATGTTTAATCCTGCATAACTCAGAAAAGGCTGGTTTATTAGGTTTTCAAGTTTGGGATGTATGACAAAGTTCAATTTCTTATCAAAATAATTCACATAAAAATTTGGTAGAAATAAATGATGAAGGCAATCAACCTCTCTACAAGTCATCAGGTAAAACCACTCTATAATCAAGAATTTTAGCTACCATTTGTAAGCACTGTACCTCATAAATACAATCCCAAATGGAAAGAAAAAAAAACCTTACTTTTTCATAAATAAGTATCACAAGATATTTTGAGGATGGTTCAACTAGACTGTAAGAAGGCTAATTTCATTTGTCAACTACATGAAATCATTACTATTTAGTACCAGAACCACAAGGAGTGGTTCTTAAGATCTAGGTATTTAATTAACAGATCTTCTGAAGATTATAGGAAAATCATCTCTCAAGGAATCAAACAAGGATTGAGAGAGTATCTGCAGAAAATTAATTTGAAAAATTGCATGGATAAATGAAGACAGTAAAAACAATAAAATCTCAAACTATTGCAAAAATTAAATTCAATCATCATAGTTGATATTTTCAACATCTACATGGTCCCGCATAGCAGTCTCCAACCACCAGGTTGTAAGGAAATGACATAATTTGGCAATATAGATTAAAGTTAATTTCCTTGGATATTCAATTTGTTAGATAAACCTTTTGGAGAGGAAATTGAATGTATTAGTCCCTCATAAGTGACTTGATGGACTAATCACTTATATTGCAGTCATGATAAACAACCCTTCAGCTGGTCCGCAAGAATATAGTCAATACTCAGGTCCACAGTGCAAAAAAGGTTGGGAACCCCTGGTCTAACAGTTAAACAGCAGAACGACTAATATTTAGGTATTGAATATCTCATTAATTTTATTTAGAAACATCAATAATTATGATTTTTTCCAATCTGAGAAGAAAAATCGAGAGGCTATTAAATCTAAATGTGCAAATGAATAAGTATGTATATCTTGAAGTGCAAAACATTTCCTCAACTAAAAGTAATTTCCACAGAAATTCAAACAGACAATATTCCTATAAGTAACCATTTTTTGTAAAAATTGATATGTATTAAGCACCTGCAATATAGTTATAATACTGGTTTGGTTCCTAAACCTTGAAAAAGTCAATTAGTATCAACAATCATATGCTTCAAGGAAATAATCCATTACAAATATATATTCTATATTTCAAGAGATAAGGCGACCTTCAGATAAGATGAAACCCAATATCAGTCCGAATTTCATAGATTTTAGCTCACTGTTCAGTCACTATTTTTGTATCTGGTCTACATGACGACCCCATTTTTGTATGCTTCACAGGTCCCCCCAAAATATACAGTAGTTGATGAATTTCATTATGTCCTTAACAGTGATATAATATCTTAATTGATCTCACCAAAATCTTCAGGAGATAACACTGAATTTACGAATGGAGATCAACTTATGACATGAAAACATAGTAGAAAAATAGTATTTTAGCTCTCAGAAAAAGGATAGACATGGCAGGACACACACACACACAGAAAAAAGAAAAGGGACACAAAACATCTTTTTTAAAAAAAGAGAAGAGAAAAAAAAAGAGAAGAGAAAAAAAAAAGAGAAGAGAAAAAAAAAGAGAAGAGAAAAAAAAAAGAGAAGAGAAAAAAAAAGAGAAGAGAAAAAAAAAGAGAAGAGAAAAAAAAAGAGAAGAGAAAAAAAAAGAGAAGAGAAAAAAAAAGAGAAGAGAAAAAAAAAAGAGAAGAGAAAAAAAAAGAGAAGAGAAAAAAAAAGAGAAGAGAAAAAAAAAGAGAAGAGAAAAAAAAAGAGAAGAGAAAAAAAAAGAGAAGAGAAAAAAAAAGAGAAGAGAAAAAAAAAGAGAAGAGAAAAAAAAAGAGAAGAGAAAAAAAAGAGAAGAGAAAAAAAAAGAGAAGAGAAAAAAAAAGAGAAGAGAAAAAAAAAGAGAAGAGAAAAAAAAAGAGAAGAGAAAAAAAAAGAGAAGAGAAAAAAAAAGAGAAGAGAAAAAAAAAGAGAAGAGAAAAAAAAAGAGAAGAGAAAAAAAAAGAGAAGAGAAAAAAAAAGAGAAGAGAAAAAAAAAGAGAAGAGAAAAAAAAAGAGAAGAGAAAAAAAAAGAGAAGAGAAAAAAAGAGAAGAGAAAAAAGAGAAGAGAAAAAAAAGAGAAGAGAAAAAAAAAGAGAAGAGAAAAAAAAGAGAAGAGAAAAAAAAGAGAGAAAAAAAGAGAAGAGAAAAAAAGAAGAGAAAAAAGATTTTGAAAAAGAAAAAGATTCAAAGAAAATAAGATTTTTAAAAAGAGAAAAAAGATTTTTAAAAGATTATAAAAATAAAAAAAAAAGAATAATAGTAAACAAATATTAATGACATTCAAAGAACTGGTTATGAACCAATAACCACAGGATATTCCAAGAATTCTACCATTTCAAAACAAGCTCAATTCCTAGTATAAACAGAACTTACTGAATTCTTGCAAGAACTGTTTACTAGAGGAGGTTAATCAAGGCAGCAGCAACAGCAGAAAAAGTGACCCCCACTTTTTTTCTTTTAATTCAAATACCAAAATTCCAAGTCCTAGAATTTCAATTCTAGCTACTCACTTTTCAAACAAATAAGGTTAAGAGGCTGTCACACCCAACCATTAAAGCAATAGCCCCAGAATAAAAGATGGGTGTTGCCTGTCATATACACTGTTAGGAGTTGTAGCATTCCAAATTTAGCTAGGATAATTGAACCCCTTGTATTGTTCACACATCTTTTCAGCTGATCCATTCTTCAGCCTTTGTCAGGTGTACAATACATAAGAGAGAAAACTTTTTTTTTTCAGAAAAAAATGGCAACAGAAAGATGGCCATTAATATATCGACCAAATCCATGTATTTTGCCAGTACACAAATTATAAAGCTAAACTTGATTTGCACTTATGACCGGTTGCTGATTGGATTTTGTCAGATTGATTGGACTAAAAGAATAGGCAATGATGAATATATTGGCAATTAAATACCTCAAGAAAAAATCTGGGATCATGTCACTGATCTAATCATAGCATTAGGAAACGGAGTATTTTACTCATGAAGTGTATTTTAAGTCACTTTTTCAAATGGATAAGAAAAATAAAAATGGTGACTTTTTTGTATCACAAGAAACTTTGGATGATTAATGATGCCCATGTTTACATCATTTTCAGGAATACTTTAAACGTTTTCATATTGTTTTTGCCTCATTTTTGGATGTAAAACTGACAAATTGACGTCTTTTCAATGATTAAAAGTTATGATAAAAGTAAATCTTGAATCAGAAAATTACTAATAAATAATTTTTAATCAAAATGGTCTGCTTTGAAGTTTTGTCAAATTAATAGTGCATTTGATACATCTAAAATATTGTTTGACAAATGTGTACCAGAAGAAGTTTTTGTTAGTTTGATAATAAAAAAAATTTTAAAAATTGGTTTCATAAATAAGCTATCTGAAGATACGAAAATGATATGTGATAAGTTTGTTTTTTCATTTATTTTCAAATATGCCACTCTATTACCCACTTTTTTGTGAAAAAAGTTTTGATAAAGCAATCCTGGTTTTGAATAAATTAAATCAAATAAAACTTCAATTAAATCATAACTATCTTTTTATTTATATAGTATAATCATGTAATACTAGACTTTTCTGTAGCAATTGAGCGTTGAGTCACAGTGACATGAGCATTAAACATCTCTATCTAGGACTCAAAACACAAATCATTGATACTTCACAAAAACAGAATAGAGTGCAACATCCGGTTCAATTGGCAATAGTTTTATTAAATTGTAGTGCAACCCAAGCTCAGATTATCATCACCCAAGGTCTGCGGGTTCCCCACACCTACACAATGATTTTGCTTTGAAATAATAACTTATAGGGCCAGTTTGATGCTACAGGTTAATAAGTGCATAATTACCCAAGAAAATTTTAAAATCAATTAGACCAGGATTTGATGCACCGCCTGAAAATAAAATCATTATAATTCTACAGCCATTTCAGACAAAACTTTCAAGCCAACAGCTAAAATGAAGAAAAAGAGACATACCTTAGTATACTATTTTAAATGTATTGTATGCACAAATGTCTAAAATATAATTTTTTCAATAGAAAATTGATTTTCACAACTTCTAATGTGTGCAAATAAGTCAAAGCTTGGACTTTGGCTCTCTCCACTATCATTCTGTAAGACTTCAATTGATGGTGAGGGACTTTTTAATGGCAAAAAGAACAACCAATCACATTAATCAACAAAATTTCATTCAAGTGGAAAAGAAATACAGGCCTTCCCCATTATAACGTAGCTGTCAGGGTCCAAGAAAGCAAACCATGTTTTAACTAAGCTTCAATAGAATTGAGCTATTTTGGAGCAAGACTAATATTTTGAAGTCCACCATCCATCTGCATTATAAAGGGGAAGGGGCACATGTATAAATTGACGAAGATAAATCAGATGATAGATTAGGCTATCTTTTAAAATATTTGAAATCCAAACATTTATTTCAGAGTAAGTAATGGGAGAACTGTTCTTTGGTTGAAATAAATAGGGGAAAAGAAAATATTTCAACACATGCTTTCTCTACTGTATGTAATAAAAAGCCTCAACAAGAGGTAGATACACAAATCTGTTAGAATCATGGTAAATTGTGTGGATCTATCTATCAAAACTATCAAATGTTGAATAATTACTGTTCCTTCATCATGTACACCATTGTTTTCTCAGGTCAATATACGACAACAAGCCACAACACAAAACTGGGTAAAGAACACCATGTATGATAAAGCAGTTCAACAGGTCATTAATGGTGTTCTTGAAATATGACTGGCAGCATTTTGGTTTCAATTTTGCTTCTTGGAATTCAGATTTTCAAATATCAAGTTGGTAAGAATTATTTTCACACAAGAATAACCAGGGCTCTTCCTAAGGCCTTTCCTAATCCCACTTCTATTTTTACCCAAGGATGAAGATATCATTAACCAACACATTTATACAGAAACTCTCAATTAAAATGGGTTTAATATAGAAAAAGAAAAAATGATTTGCTTCCAGTAAAATGATTACATTTTTCTTATAAGTATTTAATAATAGATTATGTATGAAATTGCAATAACTGCTGATTTATAATTTATTTAGACAAATAGGTCCACATGATGTTTCCAGTTGATACTTTAGGTTCTAGCTGTTTTTTTTTAATATAATTTAAAATTCTTTACTTTAGATAAGGGAATGCTGACATGAGCAAAGAATCCTCAGGATATAGCAAATTAATTAAAATATGGAACCCATAAATTTGCAAATATGTGGTATTAAGCATATGTTTCAGAATTTTTTTTAAAAACTGAAAGGAAGCAAAAAGTTTCTTCTAAATATTTTTAGAACATGGAAGTAAAGAAAAATTCACTTCTTGAACTGTTAGCTTCTTGTCAGATGACTAATTCTGATTGTCTAACCAGTTCTAACGAAAGCCATAAAACACGCCCCCACTGACTTCCTTTTTGTATACCGAATAGACATTTGCTAGAAAAAAAAAAAAGAAAAGAAAAAAAGAAAAAGCCTCCCACATCATACTTCAAATATGGGTCAGTTATACACATGGGATAGTACACAACCTATATAGGTTGAAAGTTTCACTTGTGTGGTGTTCCCGTAGTTTTTTTTTTCCAACTTCTAATTTGGTTTTCGTTTCCATAAAAATTCCTATACAATAACTTTTTACAGCTCTCAGTTGCCAATATAAATTCACTCATTTTCTGGGTCCATACTCAGATTTTGAGAGGGCATCTTAAATGCACACTGTTGCATCATTAATAAAGGCAATCCTAATCTCTCATTAACTGCCAAAATATCTCAGGTGTCTGACAAATAAACAAAATTCAAAACCCAATAAAATGTTTGAAATATACACCAAGGTCTTCATCTTTAATACTCCAGACAGAGTCCTTAAATTACCTTTCTAAACAATGTTGACAGTGTTTAACAAACCAAGCAACAATATTTATAAGCAAGTTTCTATTTTAGCAGTAAATACAAACTTTCTTAGTTCATTTGGCTCAAACTGAAAACAGATACTTTAGTCTTGGCAAAATGATCATTTACACATTTTGGGTTTTTAAATTGTTAAAAGAAGTTTTTTTCAAAAAGTTCTAGATAAAAATGAATAAATAGAATAAAAGTAGACTTGATAAACAAGAATCAATTTCAAATTATTTATTTGAATAAATATCAATATTTTTGTTAACACTTCATGCATCAAGAATCATTTTCCACAAATGAACTTAGTACACTTTTTGTACATGTATTTTTAAATGTAAATGAGTTGATACTAATTAGGCATTAAAAGCTCAAGGTTTTATAGCCAATAGTTTTAACTAATATTTTTTTTCTTAAATGTTTCTTATGCCCTTATTTTGGGTGAAATCATTTTGATCACCATCTAACAAACGTGTACATTTGTATATTTAATTATTCTACTGATCATTTTTCATCTACACATTACCAAAGGACTGACAATGAGAAGTTTGAAAAAGTTTTTAGAAATAAAATAAATGCACATTTTGAAAGTTTGCATAAAAGGTTTGACTTGAGTAACTATATTTACAGACATATGCTGCTAGTATCTAACTGGGCCTCATTTGATTTAAGGCTTCAGTTTTGATTTGAAACAAAATCCCAACATTTTACCAGAGGATAGAATGGTATTTATAAATTTATCAAGGAGTTATCAACAAAGACTATAAACCTGCATCAAAATAAAAGTTCATCAACCATGCACCTACTGATGTGCACTTGAATTTGAAATCAAATTTTTAATTTGATTTGTTATAGACTCCCATGCAAATTTTTCATTCGCAACCAATAGTTCTTAAATTGTATATCTTGTACATCTGTTGTTGATCAGAAATAAAACTTTAAAAATAGCATTGCCTTTTATTTGAGAATTTGTTTTCACTTTGGCCTACCTGTATGAAATTTGTCAAGTCATTTCTAGTTCGAGTTGATTCTTCTCCTACACACACACACAAAGGTGAAAGTAAAGGTTAGTAGGTCTCTAATACTACCTCTGTACATTTACCTTTATTGGTCAGCACAAACAATAGACTTTGAAAGTTGAATGAAAAAATCACAGCAAGTAGTTTTGTTTAACATTTAAGTGGTTGACCTAAAATTTGAAAAGAGGTAAATCCAGAATAATGGTGAACCTTTTCATACAACCTGTGTTGCCAATCATATAACAGTATTTCAATGTTGGAAACACACTGCTGCTATTGTGGGTAATATCAAGTTCCTTCATCCATACTTCAGCTGTCCAATGAGACAGCTCTAAATTTAAGCGGGTTTTCATCACCCACAGGGTAAGGGAATAATGACTCAACCCTTGAATTCATTTCATGAGTTGATACTTTCCTGATATATCAGTTATAAATTATGTACGAGAGCTAAAAATTACTTTGTGTAGGGAAAATAAAAAATAAAATAAAATAAAATATGATATATAAGTTTGTCATCTTTCAAATTTAAAACTGGACCAATTCTGAACTTCCAAAAATCAATCTTGGGCATTTTCCAATATTACACCCAACTTATACCAATAAACATATTTTCTTTTCCACTAATCATCCTAAGTTCTCTCACTCTTAGACAATCCCATCTTTGGATTATATGAGAATATAACAAGCAATATAACCTATGATGATTCAGGCAAGAATTCCTGTGTAAGGGTAGATACGCATTATTCATAAAGAGGAGGAGAATCGGAGAAATGAGAATAATATACAGGTTTTATGATTCACAGCATCAGCATTTTAGATCTATAGCTTATCTATCAGTGTTCTCTGCAGTCTTTTAGGAGCAAAGAAAAAAAAAAATCATAACAACGATCGAAGTTCATACACATTTCAAACAATTCCATCTTGTCAGAGTTGACAAACCAAGAGACAAGCAAATATATATTTTACTCACATCCATCCAAAAAAAAAAAAAAAAAATTATTTATAATATATATATATACATATGTGTGTGGATACAAATGCAATCAATATTTGATTGCACTACGAGTGTTTATATTTACATTTTTATTCACATCACCCTCAACGCTGTAATTGTCTGATGGATAGTTGCTGTTTTTTCTCATAAACATCATTTGGATGATCATATTACATGAATAAAATGGATTTGCAACATGATTAAAATATTAATAAAAATTTAAAAGCAAACTCAGCAAAGTAAACAGCATAAAGTCAAAATCTAAAGCAAAATAGCCAATAGTCAATACCGAGTCTTCAGAAAGAATAAATGACTAGAGATTAATATGAAAACAACAACAAACTAATTTGAGCTTAGTATTTTGCTTGGAATAAGAGTGATCTCAATAGTAAACTCAAGAATGGATATGAAATAGGAACAAATCAACACAGAGCCTGCAATATAGATGTATATGATAAGTGCTGAATATTGAACCTCTGGTGAGATGCAACAATCAGATATTAATGCAAGGCCCTTGATAAGAATGCATGGCTGAGATACACATTGTTCATGGATCAATAATGCGCAATCGAACTGGCACTCAGTTTAGGTTTTGCAGAGACCATGATTCTAAACATAAGATTTAGCTCAATAGCAAAGACAAAACAAGGGATCTTTTTTTCATAATGCTCCTAAAATCAGAATGTTTGCCCTATGATACAGCATGCTTAAAACACTCACACACACAGCACTTAACCCTCCAACTCAGTTCTGCCAGACATGTGATATCTCATGTCAGACAATGGGACAAAAAAAAAAAAAAAAAAACAAATCACAAATGTCATGTGGTCACGAGGGTATTGTGAAGTCATGTGATAGGTTTAATAAGCATCACATTGTTATAAAAACATAACCAACTGTAGCGACCCATTCAAAAAGATCCTATCATTAAATATTGCAACTACGATTTAATAAGAAAAGTTAGCTATCACCTACAAGAAAAAGTACACCTGAATAGATTATTAAAATATCCTTTGAAAAAATTTTCAAGATGGAGGATCAAAAATAACTGGATGACAGAAGGAAGAGAAATAAGGTTAAAAATTTAAATGAATATCACAACTTAATAAATCCAAAACCAGTTACCAGATTACTTGCAGAAACTTGCCAGTACAGAATTACCTTTTAATCTTCATTTGTAACCCTACAAAGGCTCCTACTTGCCTGCCTATTTCCTCATTTTAAAATTGGCTTATTTCCTTGTTTAGTACTTGTAAAGCATTTGTGGCAAGAAGAGTTTTTTGGTAAAATTTTTCCCTTTCTTAGAAAGATTTTTTTTTCCTTTTGATAAGCTCTATCTTTTTATTAGTCAGTGTATGACTTTATCACAAGACAGATCTTGTTATTTCTCTTGATGTTTTCCCTCAATTACTATTAAAAGCCTTCTTTGCAAAGATTGAGTAACAAACCATACATTCCAATACTATCTTAAGTGTTAGTCAGATGCAGATTACCTATAATGCCTAATCATGAGGCTGATTATTATGCATGTAGCCAATACCAGATTTATTATATAATAATTCAATTGTGGAGTCTATACAAGCCCACAAGTCATTTTCAGGTAACAATCCGACCTCCACTGTTTACTGCATGAACATCAAAAGCAAAAGATCACCATGTTTTTGGAACATTATTCCATGAACACGTGCTAAACATTACAAGGAACATAAAATCAATATGAATGCCTTGGATTCAATCTATTCTTCCATTTCTTTAGTTGGCAGCCTTCAAGCTAACTTGTTCAGCATAAACAAATTCACTGAACTCCTGCATATACATCCAATATTAGAATAATATTTTTTCTTGCCTTTACACTCTTCTCATAAAGCACATGAATAATTCATTATCAAATGCACATCAATTATCCTTCTCACATTCATGTCACCATAGCAAAACTCCTTGGGAAAGTGACTAAGACAGATTAAATGGTAAGATCTCAGCAACCAATTTTTACCATTTCATAAAACTGATTAGGAAATGAAGGGAAGCCGAATAGAGAACAGCTCAGATAATTGACTTGTTGAGCCAAATTCAAACACTGGCTGGGACAGTGTGTTCACTTGGTACTTAGCCCTTGGGAAAGACAGGAATCCTACAGCTATGGTAAAATAGCACCACTTTGGAGGCTTGTTGCCTCCAAGTCCAATTCACATATCGCAAAGAGGCTGAGTGAGTAGTAATGGGATGGGATATGTGGAGCCAAGCAGAGATTGCTGAAACCATAGCCAGTGTAAGGCACCACTTATCTACACAAAACTGAATAATCTGATTGCAAGACGTTTCAAAAAAACAAAAAAAAAAAAAAGAATTTACCCTAGTTACTCAGAGTGAAGTTATACCGACACATTGTGAGTAGAAAAGATCTTGGCTTCAATTGTACTAAGTAATAATAATGATGGTGACAAGTATTTGTGACTATCATCAAGCACTTGACCTACAAACAAACAATTTTCATTTAAAAGAGACAGAAGCAGAAAGCAACAATTATTGTATTTCCATAAGAAAGATTACGATTAAATGAATACCTAGAGTGTGCATACTGATGAGCCAGAATATTATGGCCAGAGACACGTGTCAAGAGTGACATTGTCATGTAACAACTGCGCATGTCAGGAACAGAAGTATATTAACAGGTAAGTCTGTCTCGAGTACTTAATTCTGACGCATTGGTTGCCCGGACATCAAGACTTCCATGTGTTGCCCTGGCTACCAAACTCCCCAGATCTCGATCCCATTGAGCACTTAGGAGAGATGTTAGATCAACAAGTTTGCACTGCACAACTTCTACCACATAACTTACAACAGTTACTAAGGGCAAAAAATACTTTCTATTTTTGGTGGTAAACATTAGTGCTGTATCACACTGGTGCATGAGAATAAGCCAGCAGATAAGCTACCCATTCCGATAGATCAGATACTTGATAGTCTCCACTGAGCAAAGGTCAAGTAATAGCAGGGTGATGAATATTTAATGAACAACAGGCTTGTTCTTATTAACAAAACTGCAAATTCAGTAGGGATGTATTCTCCTCCACCACCAATCACTAACAAAATGAAAATACGGCTTAAAAAGAGAATCATGATATTTACAGGTCTGGTTAGTCAATCATTAGAAACTGTCACGTGACCAATTACTTTGACAGCATGCAGTGTGGTGGATGATCAATCAAAATATTGGATGGGATGATCAAGGATTAAATTACTTCTCTTGCCTTTTGTTGGACCACTTAAAAAAAAAAAAAAAAAAAAAAAAAAAAAATCTTGAAAGAAAAGCATGAAAGCTGCCAGACACAAACTAAGGGACCGATGTAGCATAAACTTACACTGTAAATTGAACCCTGCCTACTAAAAACATTGAATGTTTTTGTTTGTTTTCTTTCAACTTTTTTTCAAGTCATATGGAGTATATATTAAAATGTTCAGCCCTATAGCTCCATTGGTGCAACCTGTACACACGATAAAGAGCTAGAATTACTTCAAAACTGAAGAAACCTATTATGCTAGTTCGGGTTGATGGTCTCTAACAGGATTTATTCACTCAAATAGTGGAAGAATTCTTCGCAAGGATCCAGGTCAGAATCAAAGATGCCATAAGCCATCATAACAAACAGTAGGTCATATAACCTCACATTCCCTGTGAAATAGTGTGAGATAAATGGTGCAACATATTGATTAATCCATAGAGGTGGAGGAAAGAAAAAAAAAAGAAAAGAAATAAAGCAATACTTTTTCTACTTTTTCTCCCTTTCTTTATTCAGAACATGAGTCAGCTGTGAAGTGTTGGCTTGCCTGTGGGCCAACAACAAGTCCCACATATTCCTTTGTTACTATCCCACAGTTAATCAGATTCTCTGCATGCAAGATCAGGATGCCACAGCATCAGGTTTTCGATCAAGCAAGCGTATCCTCAAAAAGAGCAGTCCTTGCTTGTGAATGTCACCATAGCAGCAGAACAAAACACAAAATCTGACATCCAATTTCTTCCAAACATGTTTCATTCACTTGTTTTCTTTCAGTTAATCTCTACTCAGAAGTCAATGTTTGGTTTTCTTAAGCAGAATGCGATCTTAAGAGACTTAGTAAATGACAGATTCAAAAATTTATAAGATTAATAATTTTAAATCATTGTCTCATTTCTCCAAAATAACTTCAATGAAAAGATTTTTTTATAAATTCAAAAGGATCAATTTGTACAACTTGGTTGAAATTGGTTAGTTTAAAAGGTGAGAATTTTTTAACATTTCCTGGTCCTAATTTCTAAGCCACAATATATGCAATGATTTTCTTCCAAGCTGAATTTTGCATCATAACAGAGTACAATAGACTTGAGAGGCTTAACAAGTAGTACAGACCTCATGGATCAAAAGTTTTTTCTTCTCTTGTTCAGTTATAAGCAGCTTAGATTTGTATATCTACTCTTCGATTCAATGCTTCGATTGTTTGAGTCACCATGGACATTGAGAAGTCAGATCTCTTCATAGTTCCTATCTTCAAAATATCACGGCATACATTAATAATAAAATTTGTTTTCCGAGTTCAATCTCTTGTTTAATACAACAGATTTAGCTTCAATTTAATCACACTTTAGAAACCAACTAAATCATTTCATGGAAATCCCTCTTAATTCCCCCTTTATAAAATGTAAAATAAAATACTTGAAAATCGAAACATATACTGGTAAGAAGAAAATATATTCTGAAGTCTGTTGGCAAGTGTACAGATAATTCTTAAATTCATACTAAGTGATCAAAATATTAATTCAAGGGGAGTAGCTTCTGTACAAAGTTACTTCCCTGGCTCCTTTTGGTGATTTTTTTTCCTCTAATTAAATTCATTAACGAGTTCCACAGCACTTACAAGCAGTCTCTGAATCTAAGTGTTAAATATCAAATACACATTCAGTTTTAAAAGTTACTCTCACTGCACATTGTGCCCAGTTCAGTTTTTGCATCTCTTGACAATCCTAAATGACACTAAAAGTTTGAATGCCATCTCACAAATCAATTATTTACCAAGTGTCATTTGTTCAATGAAACTCACCATGAATTCTAAGTAAATATCAATCCAACTTCATGAGCCCATGTAACAAAAAGAATTGCACACCATGAAGATCAGGTAACTTGCAATAGGTTTTCTTGAGATTATAATCTTCCATTGAATTATACTCAAATACATACTGTAAACTATCAGTCCTGCACACAAACACTTATTATAGCAGGTTCCACAATTACTACTTTAAAAGGATGAATAGGCTTGCTTTACACAGATTTTAGAATGCAAGTTCCTCCCCTATAGGTGACAAGATATTTGACCAGGAGACTAATGTATGTTTTAAAGAAATAAGATTTACAGCAAAAGAAAATATTTTGCTCAGTTTGACAGCTAGAGTCATTTCCTTTAGCTTCTTAATCATCCCCATTACCCAAGCACTAGTCAGGCCTCTGCTCTACCACAGAGCCTAGTCTGACATCTGATTCTTTCACAGAGCCATTGTACTTCACTGTTAACATGATATCCTAAAAGGGCACTACACTCCTCAGTTACGCCTTGTGCTCTTTATTTGAAACCAATTTATTGAAAACTTAGTTCTAAAGCAAGGAAGCAATTTTGCAGACCACATCTGCAAGGTTCCCCAAACAAAGAGCTGGAGATAGAAAAAAACCCGCAAAATTTTCAATGAGAACAATAGTCTGCATAACACTAAAACTCTCAAGGAAACCTTTGTTCGACAAAAAAAAAAAAAAAAAGAAAAAAAAAACACACACACACAAACAAACAGAGGACAAATGAAAGTAAGATTTTCTATCCATGAGAGCTTATTCAGAAGTTAGAAGTAATAAAATGTGATCAAAACTTTGTTTATTTCAACAATTTCCTCTTGTAGCCTAATTGGTAATGAGATTCTTGATGAAATATTTTTTCCTTCATTAAAATTCTATAGTTAAGAGAAATTAACTCAAAAATTCATGAACCGCTTGATACCGCTTCTTAAGGACTAAGTATTTCTTCTGCAAATAGAAGAAAAACTAATGGAATTCTTTTGTGAATAGAATTTTCTAAAAATAGAAAACTCACTTAAAAGTGGGAGGGGGGGTAATGGGTAGTTACTTCCCTTCATGATGCTCAATATCTTTGAAATATAAATTGAGGAGTTACCGAGTGAATCTACATATTTTTTCAACATTACTTTCAAAATACATTCTATGCCTTGAATTTCTATTTCCAACACACTGCTCTTGAGGTATCTTTATTCAGCTAACATCTACAGTATAAAAGCATAAGCACATGCATCCGCCAAACCACTGTGAAAAGTTCCAGAATTGATTATTTAAATATTCAGGCATTAGCAAAATTTATTGAAAGCCGTAAAACCAAGAACTCAAAAAGTTACATCTTCATGCATTTGAGGACAAACCCAATACGGTTTCTCCCATTCCCCTTACTGCACTGTGAACGTCTGTATAAAACTTTAAAAATCTAGTTCTCAGAGAGAAGCATCAGATTTTCTCCTAATTCTCATTTAACTTTTTTTAATGGAAAAAGAATTAGAATATTCAAATCGATTCACTCATCACAAAATTTTACTGCTGCATGCACTTGGACACTCAAACTTCCTGTCTTGAAAAAAAAAAAAAAATTATTCCTTTATCTCCGTCAGTTCAGTCAGCTGCAATATCATATTTAACATGGCAGAATACTAACAAGAGAAGAATAGATATTTGGCAACATACTACCATATTACTGGTTCCTAGCACTGTACCAAATAACACAATAAACTAAATGCACTTCTGGCAGAAATCTGGCATTCTCAGATAAAGGCAGGCAATCCAACAGTTGGTTGCCAATGCCATTATTCGGTCAGTAATGGTCAGATATAAGCACACAGAAGTTATCTGCTCATAAAATAAAAATTTGAAGTAGGCCCTGGAGTTGATTTGTATGCACACTTGTATTTTTGTCTATTATATGCCAGACTCAATCTTGACCCAAATCTTAAATCAGGAGTTGGTTACCTTTTTTGCTTCAGCAGACTGGATCACATATTCATGAGCAGACGATGGACCAAATAAAAGCCATAAAAAGCTTGAAATAAGGGAATCATCCATTCAAATACATCTAGTTATATTTTGCCTCAAATCAATGAATAACATGCCAGAAAATCATTAGTGCTCAACCAGGGATACCAATTAGTAATCAAAGAACACAATCTAGTAGCAATTTATTTTAATCAAGCATCTTTTGAATCTATTAAGATACACAGAATTGCAAAAACAAGGAAAAAAAAATATAATCTACCAATACTTGCTCATAGGCCAGTCAAAATCCCTTAGCAGGCCAGATCTGGTTCGTAAGCCACATGCTGCCTTCTTCTGTCTTAGACCTTAAGCAATTAGTTTCAAGTCACTTCCTCAAATAAAATGTTAAAGATTTAATTGCTGAAGAAGAGAGGGGGGAAAAAAAAAAAAAAAGAGAAAATTTCCGCTCTTTTTGACAGCATATTAAAAATCCAAGTAATCTCCATTTATATTTACTAGAGCAGATTAAGAATTCTATAGCCTGACAGTTATTTGCTGAATTTTCGCTGAAAATTTCACTGCTTGAGGTTTTATGTGATTAATATTCACCACTGAACTAAATGAATTGTCAAAGAAGGTGATCATGTTGAAAAATGAATATTGTGTAAAATAAATGCTCCTTTCATTATTAAGCTGCGGAATTATGGACGTACCGACAATCTATTATATTGACAATGAAAAACATTCTATGAACAATGGCTACAAGACATTTTAAATAAATTATACTAGTCACTAGTATAGCATAAAAATTTCAATATTCCTTTTATAGAAATAGCACTTGAAATTGCAAAACACTTTGTATCCAAGCATATTTTTTCCTATTCACATTGGCAAATAAAACTGAAGCACACTCAATAACTTCCAAGTCATTTAAATCAGGCTGTAGAAAGCAAACTTCTACACTCATTCCCCTATTAATATTGAACACAGTAACTAACAAAACTTGAAATTCATTCAGAGAGAAGCACAAAAAAAAGAAAATTTAAAAACTGTAAGTACAAATTGAGGTTATAAGAATAACTTAGAATTGTTTCAATACAGGATGGTAAGGATATGTGAAGGCATTTTTTATTTGCATAGTATCATATGCGCACACACACAGTGAGAATCCTATATAAAACTTTTTGAGAGTTGATGGGGGGGGGGGTCCTGTGGTTTCACAAAGTGGCTCCGTGGTTAATTCTGTCATTATGCTTCTAAACTACAAAGCATTCCTATTGGCTAATTTCTTTCTAGAAACCTGTCAAGATTCAGAAATACCTACAATAGTCTTTTTCCTAGTTTAGAACCCCCCCAACACTATTATAAACTAATCAAGTTACACTTCCTGCATGACATGACATAACATTTTGGCATTCAGAGCACTTCTGAACTTTCAAGAAACCAACAGCAAGCAGTAGCACATGCAAAATTCCATGCATGTCTGGATGAGGAGGGAAAAAAAATGAGAGAAATCAGGCAGAAACCAGGTGGAACGTTCTGGCGAATAACTTCAAAACAAGCTTTACTGCTAAGTTAATTGAATATCATCAGGAAAAAAAAATACACATTACCTGTTGCCAAGACAGATAACCCATCCTTCCCTCCCAAGGGAAGAAAAAAAATTTTCAGAGCAATTTCAATGTTGAGAAAAGAAAAAAAAAAAATTATCAAAGCATTTTTTTTAAACCTATTCACCTCCATAATTTTATCTCAACTTTTGTTTGTTATTACAATATTTTGTTTTAATAATTTCCCTTAAATTTTTTGTGAATCATAAAATTAACAGTATAAAATATTTTTCAAATTAAGACGAAACAGTCACAAACTACAACAAACAATTATTCTTCACAATATCATTTGCCATTGACTTGATGAAGCTTGAGATTTTATAGAAAAAAAGTATTTAGGTTGCCAACAACCCTGAGAACACTTTTCCTTTGAGTGTGTGCATGATCATTTAGTAATCACAATCTATACTTGGGTTTTCCAAATCATTAGGAAAATTACTTCCACACAAAAATATGGTTGCAAGATATTTTGACTGGATGCTTCAGCCTGGTTTCATTTTTCAAATGCAAAAATGACTATAAGTATTTAATTCTGTTTTTCGTTAATTAATTCTCTTATTTCTTTCTGTTAATGCACCATTTTAACACAGAGTGTATTTGGGTCTCAAATTTTCATTCCCATAAAATTACTTGATAACTAAGAATTTTTTAGCCATTTGGGTAAAACACAAAACCCATTTTATTTGCATTTTAAAAAATAGAAATAAAAAATTGGCAATCAAAAGTTTAAAATATTCATAGAACACTAATAACACGGATCATATAATTATTGTACATTGATGTTATGATTTTCATTTTAAATTAATCAAACAAGTCATTTTAGCCTTCAAAAATGAAACTCGGTCGGAATATCTCAATTGCATCTGGAACATCCATTTACTTAAAAACATGCACATACTTCATAAAAGACTAAAATTCTAGTCAATTTATCTTTAATTCAAGTATTGGCGATTATTTTCAAATTAAAATTTCATATACAATCACCTAAAAGATTATCAAATATTTCAAATAAGTTTAAAATCCAAGTCAGACCTCGAAGCTTGCCAAAAAGTCCTTTTCCTATAATTAAATTAGAACAACATTTTCCGTTCACAGCCAAATGATGATGAAAATATCACAAACCAGTCATCACAAATTTGCTTGAAATTTAATCCAAGTTCTTAAGATACCAATTTGTACAGGGTGCACCATAGAGATTTACCCATCATTTAATCATATCTTATGAACTGTCTTACAGCAAAACCTAACATCATGAAACTTTTTATTAAGATTGGCACAACCTTAAGTAAATCAATCCCCAGTAGAAACCACTCAGTATGCACCATAAAGGACGTCAAAGCTGTGGAGAAGCAAATTAGAAGAAATCCTTGCAGGAGCAGGAGAGAAATAGATTGTCAGAAGTGTCATTGAAGAGGATTGTTAAAAGAGGATTTAGAGCCGAAGGCATAAAAAAAATTGCAACGTCAATACTTGATTTCATGAGCCTCAAAGCAAAAGCGACAGAGAAAGGAAATTCAGAGGCTGCTGACTAAGTCAGCATCTGATCGGATAAGAATATTTTCATCGCTTCATAGCAATATTACCAGTTCGAAGCGAGCTCTTTAACCAGGATTTGACAAAGAAATGGAGCAGTATTCATGAGGGTCAGTTACCCCTCATCTAAAGGCAATAGTCATGGCAAAAATTGTATATAATGCTTCCTTATTCAGGGTTGAGCACTCTCTAAGTGAGGTAACTCATTCATTCATTGTAAGCATTGTAAGTAATAGAGCACTCTGGTGGATAAGGAATATATGCTAAATAAATATGGCTTATATTCATCCCTGCTGACCGTCCGGTTCCGTAGCGCAAAGGTAAGATACCGGCCCCTGGGTCTAAAGCAAAGGTTTCAATCCTGCCTCGTGGTACTGGATGGGATAATGGATAGTCTATAGCCATACTGAAGAGTTGTTATACAATGAAACAGCCGTCTATGGTTGACAACATATATATCAGTGATTATGATTTTTGTACCTGGGTATTTTTTTATTGCTTATATGTAAAAAAAAAAAAAAAAAAAAATACAGAAAGTAATTATTAATCCCTTCAAACTTTGTTTTTGTGACAGGACAGTGATGTGCATATGTTGTTGTTTTTCTAACTTAACCTTAAAAATGAGCAAACATAGCAGCTGTCCTATCGAAAAAGAGTAAATTTCAATTCGTCATCATCCTGGTCACATTAACTTTTTTTTTTTTCTTTTTTTTCACACACACAATAAGTGATCTACCAGAATATCAATTCTGGTTGGATATTTGGTGCTAAATTTACGAGGGAAAAAAAAAACTCTTCTAGTAAATCTGGCACCAAACATCCAACCGAATTGATATTTTGGCACATCACTACACATAATCAATTGGAAAATAACACTCATTACCCAGGAATAAAGGGTGGGGGTTACATTCAAGTATCTTTTCATGTCAGATAATCTTAAAATGATTTGATGGGAGCTTTTCTAGCCACATGCAATAAGAATTAGCAACAGAGTACAAGGCCAACATCCACTGAGGCAAGAAAAGGAAAGCAGACTGAGGAGAAATGTATATAAACAGAGAAACATTTTAGTCTTTCCAGTTTAAAAGGCAGTTCAAGACTAGAAGGTCAAGTGCTTAACAGTCAATGCACAAATACAGACCCCACAAACGAAAAAAAAAGATGGTAAGAGAATTTTACAAAACTCCATTCACAAAATTCAAGCATCCAAAACAGGAGGAAAATTTGTTTCTAAACTTGATACTAGCAGAACTTGAAGAAACCTATGTATTTCAGAATAAAAAACAACTCATACATTTCAATAATGCTAGAAAAATTAATTTCAGTTTTTTGAAAAGTGATTTCTTCATTCCAAATGAAGGCTCTCATTTATATTTTGTAATGCTCCAACTCTCAGAAATCGCCATGTGAAGTTATCAGTGGCTAAATACTTCTGATAAATATATTCCAACATTCATGAAAGTTATACTATGGAACTAATCAATACTAAATGGCAGAGACCTACTCCCCTTATGGTAAAGTCATTAATGGATCTGTGGTTAGTAAAGTAACTTCAAACAGTAGTGTCAACATCTTTTTAAGTGTTTGATGGGTGGGTAAATATATACACATTAGGCCAGCATCTCTATCTGTTTTTGATGACTACATCTTCATTAATTACCCCCACTTCATTAAGTACCCAAATCTTCAATAACCTAACAATGAATTAAGTGATTTAACAGATCAAAATTTGTCGATTCCATCATTAGTTGAGAAAGTAACTAATCATTGTTATCAAGACAGACAACATTTTGAACAATTCCATTCGTATCAACTGTCTTCTCTGCACCTCTGCTTAATGTTCTATAGAGCCAACAAATCTGAAACATGCCAAGTGAGATTAAACATGATTCAAGTATCACAGTATGAACAACAATCATAGCCATCTAGTCATGGAAAAAAATAAATAAAAATAAGATAAGAAAAGAGAAACAACAATACCAACAGGGTCATATCAACATAATACAAATAGCAAGTCAACAATATACTGCACAGAAAGTAAACATTACTGAATGTTTCAGCAAGCATAAAAATTTTTAGTATTCTTTCACAGAAGTGTAAAAAATAAATAAATAAATAAATAAATTTTAAAAAATGGAAGAGAAATACTGCCCAATGAGATAATTCACTGATAACCATCTTCAGCGTTCCCTCTACGCAGCATGGCTACCCAGAAGAAAAATTATGCCACGCTGTAAAATTTTGATATTGTGCACAATATAGGTTTAAATAATAAATTGATACACTAAATAATTTCCTCATTATACACTTTTTGTTAAGAGTAACTGATTTTCATTTCATAAGCTTTGGACACAGAAAAAAAAAAAAAAAATTCAATGATCATCATGAAAGTGAAAATATTTTCAGCACAATTCACTTCAGTTGTTTGCAGGCTCTTTGGTCCCATGCAGACCATGAAAAAATTAGAGGGAACATTGAACATGTCTAAACAAGCTGTCATGCACCATGCATCAAGGGTCAGTATGGCCGTAGCAAAATTTACATAACTTTAAATGTAAATGCAAGAAGGAAAGGCTTGAAACTAATCATGTCACATCATCAGTAGAAAATGTGTTTGGGACAGATCTTTCCAAAGCAAAAGGGATTCACTTGGCAAATTACGAACTAAACCTGGAGGAGAGATATGAAGAGTTAAAAGTATACATTTACATTATATATAAACTGCATATGTATTTTTACTGACCCGGAGGACTAGGTCAGCAATTAATTTAATAGATAACTAATCAATTGTTACAGCTCTTCAGTTCAGAGATAACTTCTAAAACCAATTTATTTGAATAGAGCAAAATGAATATTATTATTTATTTCCTCGACATTTTAATGACGATTTTATTATGCAACCAACAACTATAGATGATAACAGAGTAAAGAAACAACATATTGATTTCGGAACAATTTACATTTCCTTCGGGATAGTTGAAAAAAATCGGGGGGATGGTGAACCCTTTTGTTTAAGGATAAATTGGTTAAATGATGAATTAGTCAATAAAGAGGACATTGTTCCTGATAAAACAATTGGTAACAGCTGATCAAATCGTGAGAGAACTGATAAATAAACTTTGACAAAATAATCAGGAAAAAAAAATAAATGAATAAATTTAATACAGGGGTACCCAAACTTTTTGTACTGCAAACTAGTTTAATATTGACAATATTCTTGCACAGCATCCGACAGGGTTGTGGAGGGAACGTTAATTATATCAAGAATATAGATGACAAGTTAATAAGACACTTATAAATGGTCAATACACACAATTTTGTTTCTGAAAGAGTTCAAACAAATTAAATATTGAGCCAAGGAAATGAATTTGTTTTACATTTCACAAAGAAAAAAAAATATCAGTTTAATTTGTATGTATAAGTACAATAGCAGAGTTTTATTTCAGAATACAGGATAGATAAAATAATATTTTTTTAATAGGCCATGCATGACTGGGAATGACGATAGGTGTAAGTTGACTCATATTGTTTTACATCACCAAATCATTGTTTAATCGTAGCCTGATAACACGTTTTGTGGTTTTAATGAATATCTTCAAAAAGTACTCAATTGAGATTTTTTTTTGCATGACATCTTCGGGTCAAGACAAAGCTAATAAAGTCAGCAAAACATTGGAGCTTATGCTTTTGAAAGTATCTATCTCCTCAGGTTTTCAACAAAAATCCTGATACTTAAGTTTACCTAATCAGTTGTAATGCTAAAACCCGAGTAATTTTTCCTGTAGATTTTTTATAGTCATCTAATGAGTAATAAACTACCATATTTGATGACATATAAGACCCCTCCCAACCCAAAAAGTGGCTCAAAAAAGTAAACATAACTTTTGAAGTCCGGAACTGAAGGAGGAGGGGTTTTTTTGGGGTTTTTTTTGTTTTTGCTTTTTTAGGGCGGAGGGGTGATAAATGAAAGGAATTTAGGGAAATATGTTTTTTATTAATATTCCATTGGTTATCACTACCACTTCTCAGTTTTAGAAACTCAAGACAACAACAACAACAGTATGCCAACTATACAAAAAAATGTGTGTAAACAGTAATGGTGTGTTGAGTCCAATCCCCAAGCGAAGAAATCAGTAATCCCTTGGAGTAACCAACTAAAACTTGACTTAGTGTCAAACTTGTGAACACCCAACCAATTTTAAACCCAGCAGACTGCAGAGGCAGTATAGAACATATTCACTAGTTTAAAAAAAATTTAAAAAAAGGAAATTATATATGTATAATAATATGAGAGGAAGAGATATTGCTCAACATAGGACCAAACAGAAAATATCATATAATGTTAGCCCCTAGATGAAAAAAAAAAAATCATTTATACATTCATCACTCAAGAAGTGTTCAACTATTTTTTCTTCATTTCACATCAAGTCAACAAAATATCAAATTTCCAATTAACTTCCAGCAGGTCCTAATTCAAAATTTAAAAGAATCAATTATCTTTTTCTTATAAAAAAAACAATAAACTTAACACAAAATAAGAATCTTGATTTTATATTTACCAAGCCCTGTCTACTTGTATATATTAATTTGTGAAAAAAAAAAAAAAAAAAAAAGAAAATTGAAAAATAAAGTAAATGGTTTTCTCTCTATGAACAAAGTTGTATTCATAATCAGCCTTTTAGCGTCCATCATTGGACATAGACCTTCCAAGATTTGCCAGATTTTTCTATCGTGGACGATACAGAGCCAATACTTTCTGAACTTTTCTCATTTGTCACTATCTTATATTTCGTCAGCCCCAGTTTCACATATGATCTCTGGAGAGCCACATAGTGAGTTGTGATGTCTAGTAGCTGTCTGACATTCTCACAATGTGACCAGCCCATTGCCATTTGAGTTTTCTTATGGATTCCATGATATCTCAGACTCCTGTCATTCCTCTAATATACTGTGCTGTTTTGTGATTTCTCTATGTGAGATTGAACATGATTCTCCCTTGTACACATAGCATGCCTCTCAGTTCAATGGGCAGTCTTTTGGTTAGATTCCAGCTCCATAGGTGACAATCAGGAGGATGCATTGGTTAAGGTTGAGCTTGCCAATCTAGCGTGATTCTCCACTTGATTTCTTCTGTTGAGGATTTCATGGAGATTCGTCATCCTACATAGGTGTAGTGGTGTACTTTCTCCAGTTCTGCATCTGTCTTCAACATATTAGTTGTACATGACATTTGTTTCACAAAAGTTCATGAGGAAGCCAACTTTCTTGAATCATCATACTAAATCTGATAAGAAGCTAACCAAACACAGAAAGATAGATTGTTTCTTTCAAACACTTTTAGTCTAGTCAAAACCTATTTTGACCCAGAGAGAATAAAATAAATTTGGTACTGTAAAAATGGCAAAGTTGCCTTCTTCCAGAATCTGAAAAGTCCTTTTGTCCTTCCTGGGAAAATTTTTTTTTCCCCCCACAATAATGCATGGGTAGTCCATTGGCTAAGGAGGGGACCCTCATGTGGCACAACAAAAAAGTAAGGGCAGAGTTTTCGTAACTCATCAGTAACACCAGTAATAACGTCATAAGCCGCGCTCTCAACTGCCAGGAGAGCTAATGGAGGCAGATTTGTAATTCCGCTCAAATTTTTCAATAAAGAGAGTGTTATATATTTTTGTTGTGCTCAGACCACACAGAAAAAGGAAAAATGCACTCATGTATTTTACAGATCATACCAAAACACCATCATAAATCCCTCAGCCTGAATAAAATTAAACAACATTTTTGCCTTCCACCCCACCCCCATATTCGTTCCTGTCGGTCTACATGATATCTCTAAAATTTCTCAAATTTTATGAAAGTACATCTATAGGTGGATCTAGGAATTCGTTCCCAATCCAGACATATTTTTCCATTTCAATAATTCTTATATTTGCGTATTTACTACTGTTTGCCTTCATGATATCGCTAAATGTTCTCCATAAATTTCAATAAAATTTTGTGGAAGGGTGAGCCACACTATGCAGAAGAAGAGATTAAATTTGGGGACGGATTCAAGAGATGGTTCTTGATTGGAAAATGTTTTTGCGTTATTTCACTTCCTATATTTTTGTATTCACTCCTGTTTGTCCCTACAATATCTCCAAAAGTTCTCAATGAGTTTCTATAAAATATTGTGAAAGGATAAAGCACATATCACAGAAGATAGGATTGAATTTAGGGGAGATTGTTTTTTGATTTCCGGAGATGGAAGACCAGACTTTAATGGGATCTTTTGTTTTAGACATCATTATTCCCTGCATATACATTATGGCGATACAACCTGGGCAATACCAGGTCACCACGCTAAAAATAAGCATCCTCCCCCCCTTCTGAAATTCAAGAGATGAAATCTGCTAATGTATCTTCAACACAAGATCTACACTCAAAAACTAGGGGTAGCCATGAGAAGACAAGGAAATAAGATATTTCTTGAAGATGGCCCAAATAGAGGAAGGGGCTAGGTGGAATAAAGAAAGCAGGGTCTGAAGCCATTTCTAGAAAACAGTAATCTATAGGAAGAAGAAGAGAGAGATGCTATCACTGAGGCACAGTAAAGCTGTAACAGTGATGAGAGAAATAGAATCAGAAGATGAATAGATGAAGATGGTGACAGACATGAATGAAAGTGTTGGTGAGCCTAGGGAGAGCTGTCTTTGACATAAACTAACTCCACAATCTGTTAAAGTCATTCAAGAAAGTTGATCTAAGGAATCTAAACATAACATTTTACTCCACCCACAAAAAATGTCCTTTCTGATGCCAAGTGATTGACTATATATAGTTCATATTGAATTAATAAGTACATGCTAATAAAGTGAAAAAAATAAAAACCAATGATTTTCGGAATGCTAGCCCATAACAATTTGGTCTTCATCGAAGCGACTCAAATCTTTCCACTCATCCATAACTGCAGTATTCAATGTATCAAAATGAAGGACTTGTAGCTAGCTTAACTGTCTGTACACCAGTGACCCTGACACGTGCAGTTCTTATCAGATAGTAGCTGTCATTCTTGCCACATGTCACAATGATGAGGCTCATCAGTGTATATAACATACCTGATGATTAAGTTTGCCCATGCTCTACATACAAAATGTGAGAGTCATGCTAAATCTTGACTTCAGTCTGAAGAACTAACTATATATTTTTGTGTTGTATTTAAATGTGTACATAAAAGCTAAAAAATAATTGAAAAAAATTAAATTGTTTTTTTGTTTTTTTTAAAAAAGGTGGTCCACAACTTTGGCTCAGTAATATATGTCTACTACATAAATAACTAACATAAAAATGATGACAGTTTTATTCATCATTTTTTTTTCAATTCTGACCGTCTAGGCTATTAGTTGCTTTGTCCCCTTTCCCTAATCCATACAAACTAACCGAATACTCAATGCTTGAAATTTCAGCACCCTCAGCCTATTCATAAGTCATCAGGCTGTAGCAGTCCACATTCCACCTAATTTTATATATCCGTTTCATGCAACTCGACATAAAACAAATGAATTAAAACACATCAGGAATCATCCAGTGATATGAAAATTAATAAAAATTACATCAGTATTATGAAAGCAGTAACCTCTTCCCATGAAGATTCCTTTGTAGTAATTTTCTTTCTCTGACTAAAACAAAATATGGTATGTACTTCCACCGGAACCATCCAAATTTATATTTGTTCAGATAAAGATATCTAAACAGAAGAAGGGAAAAGAAAAAAAAGCAGCCCCCCCCCCTGCACACAAACTCAACTGAATGTGTATCCTCCCATGCAATGTATCTGACCTGTATAAGTTATCAAACCTTTTTCAAGGCACTGACCGAGTTTTCAGAACAAACACAGAATGAGAATACATACAATGAAGTCAATGTTTTAAAGAAAGTCTTCACATACTCCAAGTGAACTAATAGTAAATATGAAGATAATAATGTAAGAAACACAGTTTATTTTAAAATAAGAGAGGTCTAAGCAAAGTAAAATATTCTTCTCAAGACTTGCACATCTAACTCCACCCTCTCCCTAATTTTCTTCCATTTTATTTTATTTTTTTTTAAATCATTGAAATCAGAAACTCAACAAGTTAATTTTCATTTATAGCCCTTCCACTTGAAAATTAATGTCTTCTTTATTAATGGTAATCAGTAAATTATGCACTTGTCAAATACATTTCAAAGTGCGTGACATCTTAGCTACACTTTTCATGTGATAAAAAAATTTGAAATGGATTTAGAAGATGAAAAGCCATCACTTTTTATGGTGTCCTAATTATTGTCTTCTTCAATGGAGAGGACAAGCACCTGAACCTATTCCTGCAAGGACTAGAGACATGAAGTTATGCAAATGAAGCATTTGTCAAGATTTCTGCCTCCTACTCTTCACATGAAAGTGAGCATCTGTGTAAGTAAGTGGTTCAAGTACTTACAGACCAATGTAAACAAAGGAAGAAGGGATATTTTAATGAATTACAACCAGATTCTTTTGAATGCAGAGGCGTATTTGAGGGAAGGGGTAGGAGGGGGACTATTTGAAAATGCTCCTAGCACCCCCCCACACACACTTTATAAATAATAGTTCACCAACTGCATTTTTCTCAATATTATACAAGAACACTGATATATTTGTACATACATGAATTCCATAAACAACTGAAGCACTCGGGGCCCCAAAGTTTGACCTCTTCTTCCATACACAATTCCCCACCCTTTTACAAAGGGTTATAGAAATTAATTGAAAACTTTTGGAGATATCACGTGGACAGACAACTACAACATAGCGAAGGTAATTGTGCATGGATCCATCACAACCCCCCACAAAAATTCAATGAGAGCTTTTAGAGATAGATTAGAGATAAAAATAAACAGAAAAATATCTCAATCAAGAAGAAAATTCCTGGATCCGCCCAAAATTTCAACCACTCATTCCTTACCCATTGCCCACCCTTTTACTGAAATTCATCAAGTACCCTGGAAGATATTGTGTGAACATCCAGTTTATATTTGATGGAACATGAATAACTTCTAGTCATTTTATCAATTTTTCACTTGTTTTTTTTTTTTCAATCAGAATTTTAGAGCAAATGACTAACATTGTTGAAGCAAGCAGCTGTGGTTGAGTGTTTTGTACCTGACTGCAAATATTAGAGATTTTGTGAGGACGAGAGACAATCCCAACATTGAAAAACACTAATAAGGTATACACATACAACCTAATAACTTGAAAGAAATATTTTTAGGCTCAACTTTACTGCAATGTCATGAGCCTTTTGGGGTCATAACAACCAAATAAAAGGGGTCCAAATTTTTTATTTTTTTAAATCAACAAATATTTAAAATAATTATCTTGTAATAATGAAAGTAGAACTTTCTAAAAGTGGAATTCATTTCCATAGACATATATAGGCTAGTGTTTTCCTACATTGGGATTGTCTCATCTTAAGGCAATTTGTAACAGTGACAGTCTGATCGATGATTGCAGTTGAGTACAAAATATTGAACCATAGCTGCTTACTTTGCTATGCTCGTCTTTTCAAAAATGTCGAGGGAGAAACGGGTGGAGGAAGGAGGGGGGGATCGATAGAATGACGAAAAGTTATTGAAGTTTTTTTTATCAAGTATAAACTAGAAGTCCTATACTGATAAAATATGCAAAACTGCAGTCAAATTTTTTAAAAAGCAACAAAAAAAAAATTAGAAACAATGGTTTTCCTAGTACTATTTCAATTATGAGTTCTTTTGGAAGTAGGGCCGGAAGACCAGTCATGACGTCAAATTTCGCGACTCCATTAAGCGATAGCCTGTATATAGCCAATGGAGGTGGGGTCTCATGGAACCAAGCGGAAGCACCTGGGTCCACAAATGTGTCTAGCTAGGCCAGTGTGAAGATTTCGGGGTAAGGAAAAGTGAACAATACGATGAGGTTTCAGACAAGTTAAGAAGACTACGTCGGAGTTCAAAGCTCAGCAATTCCACTTAATTTTATTGACGCGCAACAGAAAACAAACATAACACATCGGTAATCGTGTTCTGATGAATTGGAGCTCAGGTTTTTTTTCCTTCATGCATGAAATATACATCGCAAATGGTTCAGTTGGGTTATTAACGAGGAACCTTAATCCTGTTGAACTAGGAGTGTTTAATAGTTTCATTCAAACAAGGAATTGAAATTTGTGATCACTTCTATTTCCTTAGATCATACAATATATCATGAAACAAAAATCAGTTATTTAAGTCCATTTGTGACTCTGAATAGTACAATAAATAGCAAAAATAATATGTTCAAGGGAATAAAGTTGCAATCGTTACACTTGTCAACAAGGCTGAGTCCCAATTTGTAAGAACGCGAGAAAAAAAAAAGCAACAACAACGCACGTACGAACTTGAAATCCAGAAATTGAAACTGTTTAAAAGCATCAACTGGAGCCTATAACCGACTGTTGGCGATGAGCTAGAATGATTACACAAAGTTGACCTCTTGATAACTGATATGAATGAAGCCAAAGTGTAAACAAAAAAAAAAGCCTACGTCGAATCAGAGAGAACGATTCGTTTACCTCAAATTGTCGAACTTCTGAAATCAACAATCGATTACGGATAACCAAATAAAAATAGTAATCGATTACACAAAATTGCTTTCTGTTCAAATACACAATAAGACCCACTATGGAAGAATGCACTCACTAAAAAGAATTAGCTAGATACAAAAATATATGAAGCGAGTCAGGCAGAACAATTCAACTTATTCAAAGCAATAACAATATTTCTTTTGATTTGAGCGCCATTTTGTTTATGAGTGAAACTTTACAGTCGGGACCACCTTCCGTACTTCGTGCCCCTAAATGTTTTCCCTGGAGTTAATGGATACAGGGAATCAAAACTGAGAGGAATACTTCTTTTGTCTGATTTTTTTAGAAGAGGGAATATCATCATATAATTTTTTTTGCAGACTTATGTCCTCATCTTGGTTCATGACCTGAAGACAGCCGTAGGGGTACAACGACCGAAACGTTGTGCCCCCCCCCAAAAAAATCAAACAAAATGTGGACTAAAGTTTGTAAAAAGAAATCTACATGATGACTAGTGGGATACGTTTACAATTTAGAATAGACCTTTCTTTCGTTTCATACGCCAGAGGAGCAATGAATGAATTTTTTCAGTCATTGTAAGTGTTCAGAAAGGAGAATAAAACAAACTTTACTGACTACAACAATTTACGAAACGAAAGTGAAAACATTATTTGGACGGGACAATATCAAAAACTGAAAGTAAAAAAAATAGATAAAATGGCATTCGGTAAAAAAAAAACACTAGGAGAAAACAAGTTTTGTAGGTGGGGTTGGTTGTGGTCAAAATTGTGAATGTTGTTCAATAATCAGAACTTGGTCCTTATTTTTTACACGAACTTAATCTTCAGGAGAATGTGATCACTATTTACTGATTAATGATACATGAAGTTTCCTTAAGAAGTTTAACAAGTGCCTCAAGAAAAAGCTAAAAATAACATTTAGTGTTTTCTGAGTGAAAAGAAATACGATACACCTACTTTCAGCTGGTCTGAACAATTTTTGTTAAAGGGAATTACAAAAATTTAGTAGATAATTTATGAAGTCTGCTCAGAAGCATTTGTGAATTTTCATTTCATTGTGCAGAATAAAAATACGCGATAAAATATTCACATGTCTACGAGTAGTCAGTTTCAGAGTAATAAAAAAATTACAAGGAGATTTTCAAGACATTAATCATGTCGCTTGAAGTAGCAGTGTCTGAAATTCGTATTTTCCTGAAAATTGCATTCTTTCGGGTGACAGACACCGTAATTAGCGGAATAAAATCTATTTATTCATTTATCCCAGCAGCCTCTTTTTAATACTTTAATTAGAGTTGTAATAACAAATGGAAAGGGAGTTGTTCCGAAAAGTTTTACAGCTTGCAGAATTAGTCTTTTTAAGGTCTTCAAATATGAGGAAACAACAGGGTCTATAAAGAAAAGCATTAGCTACGAAATAGGAACAGAGCATTAGACGTGAGGTCTGAGGTTTCAATCCAAAGCCTGCATAGTAAAATGCCAGTAATTGGGGATACTAATTAACACACACTGTCACTTTTCTTTTTAAATTAAACTCTGGAGAGAAAGAAACCTAGCCCAAGAAAATCAAGCCATGTTGTCAAATCTTCAATAATTATCAATATTCAATTCATATGAGTGAACGTAATTTATTGCATGACATTAACAAATACCAAGAAGGAGATTCTCAATTCGTTTTGTTTTTAAACAATTACTCCTTAGCTAAGCCATTTTTCTTCCTTGGTTTTATTTAGAACAATTGCATGCGTTAACCGTCGTTTGAAATACGTATCTCACTCTCTCCTCCTTTCTAGCAGCAGCGGCGGCGGCCGAGTCGCTCTCTCTCGCTTCTTAATAAAAATGAATGAGTCAGAATGACGGTAGTTTATCAAAACTGCTATTCAACCGGCGGCGAGGTGAGATACAACAGCTATTCACCCGGCCAGGCGAAAAGGAAATTTTACCATACCCTCACTCCATATAAAAAAAAATATATGATTAACTGAACAGTATTTTTGCATTTTTTTCCCCTTAGATTTGGTAACAGTTCTTTATTTGTTGATCACTGAATTCAGTGTAATGGATTTTTCAACAAGAAAAAGAAATTCTTGACAAACTTGATAATTATTAAATATGTGATAAGAAATTGTCATGTGATGTGATCATTTCTCTACAAAATGCACTGATAATAAGAATATACTACAGTTTGTTTGTGCAATAATCCTAATGTTATGTTCAGACATTCGTTTGCAATGAATTTCGAAACAATTATTTTGAATTTAATAAGGCATCATACTGACGATAAAATCAGCTTTGTGGTTTGCTCATTTTGAGAGGGAAGGCAAACATTCACCAGAAAATAGAAATAAATCAGCCGGCTTTTCACATAAATACCCCCAATCCAACAGAACCCTTGACTAGAAAGAGAGAGAGGGAATTGAAACTAGGATTAAGCTTTGTGAAATGAAAATAAACTGTACTTTCATAATTCTACCAATGATAATAATAAATGATATTAATGGAAGATGGAAAGTGTCTCTAAGTGAAATTCTGAATATCAACACATTCAAACCTTACTGGCTTTAGAAGGACAAGAGACCAGAATTTAAAGAATAAATAAAAATAAATCAAATAAAGAAAAACTCATTTTAATAACATTTCCAATTGTCACTGCACTCTGCATAAATTACCAAGTAGATAATTTATCACCCAAACAAATGAATGAATAAACCTATTATTAATTGTCTTTACTTCTGATAAAAAAAAATAATAAAAATGCTACGTTCAGACCTTAAATTGAAATTGATAATGTTATGCATCGCATAAAATATTTATATCATATCGGTAGGGAATTTTATGAAGAAAAAGAAAACAATAATAATCGATGCAACATTTTAGTTACTATTTTTTCAAGTTCGTTTATAAAAAGAAATGGAAACTTCTGACAATACAGTCTTTAAAAAAAATACAAAACAAAAGTGGTCATTTTTTTTTCAGTATCGAATCAGAAAAATCCCATTAAAATCAATTTTCCTCTCATTCAACCATAATAAATTTATACTGTAAATATCCAGTAAGTGATTCCTTAATGCAAAAATGGACAACATTTGGGTTTGGGGGTCTCGATTCGTTGTTTACTAAACCCAAAAGGCCAAGAATTTCACGAATAACTTCAAAAATCGCTGGCTCAGATAATTATATTTATCCAGCTTAAGTATGTTCAAGGAAAATGAATCAAAATGAATGAAATTTGGTTACACAGAATACCTCCTTGTCCCATGTTTAAGGCTGAGTTTTGAGTTCCTATACGTCTGTCATCTAGGGTGATCTCTCCATTACTGGTCAAAAATTTCCCCTATTGTCAAATGTCTACAAATGTTTTTCTTGTTTTTGAAAAAAAAAACACGGTGTTAAGGTGTCAACAATTACTTATGAGAGGATTTATGAAAAAACAAAATGTTATTAATCAACTTTACTCCAAATGTTCCGTTAAAATGAAACTTTAAAACAAAAACAGAGTAAAAAAAGTGTACGTATTGAAATAATTTGCACAATAACGCAAGATTAAAATATACATATTTTTTCTTCTAAATGCAACATATGTCTAAATTGAATGAGTAAATAAACGAATAATTGAAATAAAAGATTTTTAATAAGTGAAATATTTTAGTAAAAAGCATGTAATAATTAGGTAAAAAATAAAAACAGAAATTTGGGTTACAAATTATTTTTTTTTAAGTGAAATACCTATGGGAATAGGAGATGAATCAGAAGTCAGTAACTTGAAAACATAAATGATCTAAATTTAATATTTTAATTCTGAGTTAGACATGAAAATTAGACAAAAAGATTCAACATAGTCTTAGCAACTTCATTAGAAGACACAGGAGGAAAAAAAAATGAAATTCCGATCATTACTGAATAATGCGTGTAAAATATTTCTACCTAGAGCTAAGTCTCGTTAAATTTAAAATCATTCAATGAAGACTTGGGTTTTTAAATGCCTAACGACAATCTTGAAACTTTGTCGGATAATTCTGAAAACATATTTATAAACCAGACATTGACCCAACAGATTGGTAACGATCGACAACATCGGGTGGATAGCCACAAGCTTGTCAAAAACGACACCATTTCCAGTGTTGCCAATTTAGATGTTTCACACCCAAATCTAGATGCTCTTTGTTGCATTTAGATGTCAGAAATGGCTACTTGGATGATCTTCAATAGAAATGGAATTTTTATACAATTTATAGTAATGAAATAGGCAATATTTTTAATAAATTAAATAATAATTCAATAAAATAATTGTAGAAGATTGAAGTCACATTCAAGTTATCAATGATATGTTGAATATTTCCTATATTTTAGATATTTGGAGTATCTAGACATTTTCTAGATGTTTTGGACTTAATTTTAGATGTAAACTCAAATAAAGTTGGCAACACCTACTACTACTACTTTACAATACAAACACAGTTGAAGAGAAATGTCGTTGTTGAAGAGAAAATACATCGATTTAAAGACATTTCGCAGGCAATTAGCACCCAGATGTACCTCTCCGAGTATTTAAAACCTTTCAATGGCCGATTAGTGTGTTCACACAGTCCGTAAACGAGTTGAAAAACTGTGAAGAAAGCAAGTAAAATGAGTGCTTACCTTAACATAGAGCTCTCGCCATGGTGGTAACAGCCTCACTTTGACATGCCAACTCTACATTCCGGTTTTGACCTCTGAACTCTCTCTCTCTCTCTCCCTCTCTATATGTCTGTCTCATTCCCCCAATCTCTCTGTATATTTCTCCCCGGTCTCTATTGATCTCCCTTCTTTTTTTCCTCTCACTTTTTCGATATCTCCTTCACTCTTCTCTGTATCTCTCTTTTTTCTTGTCTTGTGCTTTCTTATCAACTTTATCTTTTCCTCTGTTGATTTGATTACCGATAACATTGTTTTGAAGTTGGCTTTTTTTTGTTTTTACAAATCACCAAAATATTTTGTTGTTTTGTTTATGCATCAGCTCAAAACAAAATATTTTTATTTTACTATTTTTGCTATTTTAATTTAAAATGGCTTTTTAGAGACATTAAATATAACAATTAAGGTGAATTTTTGAAGCTATTTCTCTAGTAGTTTTATCACCATCACCATTGTTATAGTGATAATTATTATAACAATCCTTTCTAACAATTGAGTGTTCAATCTCCTTAAAGAGCGAATCAAATTGCTGTAAAAAAAAATTGATAAAATTGTAGATGGGGATCAGATAGTGTTCGATTGAACAACCGCAGCCATCAGAGATGGCAAACTGTTCTAGCTTTTAATTTATATATGTGTGTACGTGTTGGTGTCTTTTTTGCTTATTTATTTTAGCGCTCTTGGCCATACCGTTTTATCTACAGACTTGAAAATTGGCATCTGAACACCACTAAACCTCTTCTAAAAAACAAAATTTAATTTTTGAAAATTTTTTTTTTTTGACATTTGGGAGCCTTATTCAGACATGTTTGATATTAACATCTAGATTCTCTAGAATCTAATTGTTTTGTTCTTTTTTCACTCTATTTTTTATGCTTTTCAGTGAAAAACACTTGTGATGTCATAAATAGAATTTATTCTGACCGTATTTGTTCTTTGATGAATTTTTTTTTGTTCAATTATTGGCTGTGATGTTGAATTTAATGTGTCTTCAAAAAGTGATATATATGACTTTTAGAAGTTTTTTATAACCTCGGAAAAATGTTAAATGTGCATACACACCACTCAACAGAAAATAAACATTCATTCTTCGTCTTACTCTCAGCCCCTCTCTATGAATGATACCGAAGTACTCACTGATACCGAGATAAAGTATTTCCAAACAGAAGTTGATATCTCCCTATTACTCTCCTCTCTGCTCAATGAATAATACGAAGTCCCCACTTGCTCTGCGATTACACAGTTCTTCATCAACATCCAGTGGATGGAGCTGAAAAAGAAGGCATGAAAATGTGTTCATTTAGGTATGAATTTGCTTTGTAGATTGACTCCTCCCTATCATCCACCCACCCCACAAAAAATATTTGTGGATGATTTTCAAAACCTAATTTGCTGAAAACCTTTCCTGGGGTGATGATATTGGTACACAGAAAATTTCATCAAATGTCGTGTGATTATTCAGTTGGCTGTCACATACAGATAGATGGGCAGACTTTTGGTCAATTATAACACAGTAACAAAACCTATCATAAGTGAGAAAATAAATTTTTCTGCAACTAATCAAATATGTCATAACTTCGATTGACCTATTTAATAGTAGGAACCCACAAGCATTCCTGTGGACATTTTGAAGATCTTTTTATAATGTATTTCAATAACTGAAAATCCTCTTTGGATTTTTTTAATTGCAAGAGAATAGCATAAAATTAGTTGTTAAAAGAGAAATAAATACATTTGCATAATTGAAGAAGGTTTTGGACAGTTTTTAAATATAGTTTACATTTCTGTTGACAAATTGTTTTTATTATGCTATGGTGAATAAGTGTGTGTTAACAGAAAAATTAAACACCATTTTTTAAAAATCTTCCTAAAATAAAGTAATCTCCATCGAAATCTGATTCGAAGAAAATTAGTCAATTTAGTGTGTGTGTGAATAGATTATAGAGACACTTCAAATTCTAGTGATAGGAGAAAAAAATGTAACAATTTGAGTATTAGCGGTAACTGTATTTGAACCTGCTTGTGGGCAAAGTGTAGGATTTTCTTACTGTTGCCCTTTGACTTTGCCGCCACTTTATAGCTCTCCAAATTTGCTTTAGTTATAATGTTCTATACTAATAATCTATTTTTTGTGGTGGGGAAAAACTTTAAGATTAAGAACTGATTTTTTCAAGTTTTTACTCTCACTGAGTATATCGGGGATTGGAATTTTTTTAATGGTGAGATGGTCTGTGGTCAAGAATTGAGACAAGTGCTACTGAGAGAATAGAGTAATTATATGCAGATAAAACAAATTATGATTTTTATTTCAGTTTGAACTAAGTTCTTGGAAAAATGAACAATATAGAGTCCCTTGCTCATTCATTTTCTCTCAAGTAAGAAGAAAGGGAAGTTGTTATTATAACCGAACAACTTGGCTTTGCAAACAAAGAATTTTAGGAGGAATTTTCTCAACGTAAGATAGTAGATGGTGGGTCCTGTGAACAAAATCACCCTCTTGCCTGAGCAATGGAGTTTTAAGGCGGAGTGCAACTTACCCAAGACCAACCCCACCCTTTAAACAATGGTTTTGTATCCTATGGTCTGCCGAGGTGGCATGAATAAGAGTAGGCCCCAAGGTCATTGATTTGATAGGAGTGTCCTTCTCCTAGCAGATGCAAGCTAGCTATAGGGGTCTATTTTCTAGAAATGATCTGTGGTTAAATCAAAGGATGTGAATATTCTGGAGTTGTTCAATACCTGTCCCATTGGAGGAGAATCAAGTCGGCATGAATGTCTGTAACTTCAAGTACAGATCTCTAAGTCTGTGGCTATCATCAAATTTGATCACAGATCCTAAAAAACAGGGTTCGAAATCAATGGAAAGATTTTTTTTTCACTTTTAGGGGTTAAAATTGAGGGGAATTCTTTTTCCCTCTGTCTTTTTTCTCTTTTAGGTGTCACAGTTTAAGGAAACTTTTAACTTTTACGAGTCAAAATCATGGAGTGAATATCTTTCCTCTTTCATGGGTCAAAATCGTAGGGGAACTTTTTTTTACTTTCATGGGTCAAAAGCGAGGGGAGACATTTTTCAATTTTGGGGGAGGAAGGGGGGTCTAAAGCAAAGAGAAACTGTTGTTATAATTGCAGTTTATTTTCTCCCCAAGGCAACATCAGGTATTACTTTTCAAAATTCATCCTTAAATGGATACATATTTTGTGCCAGCATCAGCATCTGTAAGAGTTTGGGAATAAAATTGTTCACGAGTGAGGTTTTTTATTACCTCCCCTTTTTATTAACATTACCCCTCCACTTTTTTAACATTTACCTCCCCCCAATTGGAAATTAGCCCCCCCCTCCATTTTTGGACATAAGCCCCAGTTATCTTAGCATCAAACCCCTTCCATGAATGGCCTCTTTTTAAAACTATTAGCCAACTTTTAAATTATTATTCACCCTTTTTTTTAACATGACCCTCCCTTTTTAACATTAGTCCCCTTTTTTTCTTTACATTACAACCCTCCCTTTTTAACATTATGTCCGTCCTTTTAAACCTACTGCCTTTTTTTCAACATAAGCCTCCTCTTTTTTACGTTAACCCTTCTCCTTTCTTAGGATTAGCCTCACTTTTTCTTTCGACTTCAGCACCTCTATGATCCCTTTTTCTGATATTATCACCTTTTTAAACTGAAGCCCCCTTTTACATGATGCCCCTGACTCCATTCACATTAGTCCCACCTTCTTTTTCAACATAAGCCTGCTTATTTTTACTAACAGTGTGAAGAAAGAGTGGTATTAAATCAATTTTTAAAACGTCTTAAATCAGACATTATTCGATTCTAATCTATCTATCTTTCTATTTCATAAATTCCTTTTTTTGATCTGCAAATTACTCTGTCCATTAGGTGCGGGTAATAAGTCTAGTCTACATACATAAAAGGCAATGTGTATCCGTATCACCATCATTATCATCATCATAACCATCATCAGCCATCATGTCCACTGCTGGACAAAGGCCTTTCCAAGCTCCATCAACACCGACCATGACTGTTCTAACCTATATCACGTCTCAACAGCACACCTCTCTATCATATCCCTTCATCTTATCTCTACTGTGTTTGCTATTACTTGGAGACCCATCGGCTAACCTTTTGCACCACCTATTATCCTTTTTTTTCTTGCTATCTATGTTCAGATCCAAAAGTTTTAAGGGAATAATAGCCATTTTCTATACATTCTAGACACAACCAATCATAACACTTATTACAAAAAAAGTTTTTTAAAAAGTTGCCTCATCTGCTACCCCAAGCATAAGTACTCTCAATTGATTTTTTAAATACTTGTACAATCAACTTTTTCCATTTTTTTTGTTTGAATAGATGTATGATGTCTTTTTCTTTGGTCTGTTCTCAGATCTATGTTGATCTTTTTTCTATCTCTTGGAATTATTCTTCGCATTGTTCTTTCCATTGCTCTCTGAGTGATTCTGGGTTGATTTTGCTGACTGATTATTATCAGCAGAGCCTATGAAGTGTTAAAACATCCTACACCCTGAAGCAAGTCATTGTCGCTATGCGAAATATGAATTAAATGATTACGTTTTTAGTCTTCCATATTTTAAGATTATAAATGTCATTTTTTTTTTTACCAACACCACTCTTTGGAAATGTAGTTTAAAACCTACTCCAGCAAAATATCCAGAGCATAGACGTGTTATCTTGGAATTAAACAATATTCTCAGGGAGAGAAATTTTCTCAGCCACTCAAGGCAAATTCTTATTTCTATAAGACTTGATAGCATATAGCCCCCCTCCCCCTTTATTTTAACCGTGAACATTAAGAAAGAAATGTATTTCCTCAAATTCTTCTCATTCATCACCCACTTACTTCAACTCCTTGTTAAGTTCTGGTCAATGCAGGGCGTGGCAAGAAAGTTAAGGGTTACTTTTGACCCAATTTAGGAAAAAAAAAGGGTCATGTATGCTATCAAATATGGCACTACATGTTCCTTCTGTCCTTGTTTGTTTGTTTGTTGCTTCAGGACATTTTCTGAAGTCATAAAGAAATTATTTTCAGAATTGGGTGCAGTAAAGTTTGAGGCATGGGCAGTCTCAGCCACTTTTCCGGTGATGGGACATCTATCCAGATGTTGGTTATCAGATAGGAAACTAGGAATTGACTAAAATGTGACTCATCCCAAGCTGTTATTGTTCATATTGACCCCTTGATCCTCGGTCTCTATAAAGATCCAACTTTCAAACCCCTTTACCTTTGACGAGAGGGCTCAATCTGGAAGGGTTGAGAATGCTCTGTTAGACCTTCTCAGTGACCACCCATGGTCAGTGGTCTGTTTTTGCAGTGTGTCATCCCCTTGTAAAATATACCAAACACTGATGGTATAAATATCAACTTCTATTGCTTATCAGTTCACTTAATCAACAATGGTGAGACAAAGGTTAGGATAAAAATAAACTCTAGAAGCAAAGTTGATTGTATAAGTATTTAAAAAATCAATCGAGAGTACTTATGCTTGAGGTAGCAGATTAGGCAACTTTTTTAAAAACTTTTTTTTGTAATAAGTGTTATGATTGGTTGTGTCTAGAATGTATAGAAAATGGCTATTATTCCCTTTAAACTTTTGGATCTGAACAATGATATTTTGTAATTTACCTATTTTGCTTCTGACAGTTTAGGGAAGGTATTTGAAGGCAACACTGCAAACCCCATATTTAGAGCAGTGGTTTCATAAGGCCTAATCTTATGTGTAGTGGTGGTATCAATAACCTCTGGGGAGGGGGGGGTTGACCAGTGGCTCCAATGTGATGTTGCTCATCCCCACATAGAATTTAGTCACCTTTGATAAAATGCCAAAGCGTCTCTGCTGACTCAAAGGAAACTTGGTAAAACTGTTTTGGAGAGCCATCAGGAATGCCACCATTTTGAAGCCTCTGATAATCTCCCTGTCTTACTCATCTTACTTTAAGGCTATGCACATCTCTAAAAAAATACTCACTTCTAAATCTTTTGTGAACACTTTTCTTGAACATTAGTGTAAATAAATGCTACTTAAGATTCATTTGTGATTTTTTAAATGTGAATAAAAAATATGCAAATTCACTCATTGTACAATTAGAAATATATAAATTTCAAAATATCACCATACTGGTCACAAAAGTTAAGTTTGGAGAGGATGGAACAGCCATTTTCTGTACTTTTTACTCAATTAGAAAATAACACTGACTACCAAGGAACAAAAATTGCATCGCACAGTGCTGTCAAACAAATTGGTGTGGAAATTTTTATTATGTCATGTTGTCTAGCTGGAAATTTATTGTTGGTGAACATGCTCATTCACGATTTTACTTCTTACTTGTTAATCTAGTTGGATAGAAAAACTGATCTACAAGCGTCTAATGCATAAATTACGCAGGATAATTTGATTGATCTAATATGAAATATGAGAGGATTCTATTTTACTTCCATTTATATTTTCTCTAAAACATTTGCTACTTTTTTAATAGCTGCTCGCTATACATGTTTTGTTTCCTTGTCTTTTTCGTATTGTGTTTTTTCACTTGTCAGCTGTTTATCCTCAGGATTCCTTTAGGTATCTCTTTTGTTTTAGAATGTTACTACGTCTTGTTCTGAGAGAGCATACAAAATGGTAAAAAGTTTCCTAAAAAATAATACAACGTAAAGGGTTCTATCCCTTTTTGTATGTGCGTAGATTTCTGTGTTCCAGTGTTCCTGGCCATACCATTTTGTCTACAGACTTGAAAACCAGCATCAGTACTCCACCAGACTCCTTCTGAAAAAAAATTTTTTTTTTCCATCTTTCAGAAAAATAGCTTTTTTGACCTTTTTGAGGACATTTTGATGGGGTTATTAATAACATCTAGATTCTCCAGTGGTGAAATGAATAGAATTTATTCTGACCATGTTTATTTTTCAATAGGTTTTGACGCAACGGTTGTTTAATTATTGACTGTGATGGCAAGTCTTTACTCCATTTAAGAGAATAAGGTACACACCATGGGACTGTCTATTTCATATGATCATTAATATTGAGTAGTGAGTTTGATTCTCACAGGATGACCCACACTTGTTGTCTTACGCCATACTAAACTAAGCTTAGTAAATAACTATCTGCATTCATTTCACCCCCAGGACACAAACAAGTGCAAATTGTAGAATGAAAGATTTTTAGTTCTATAGGTATCCCCCATTATGATGTGTGTGTTGGGGCCCAAGAGAGCCAACCACGTTATAACTGTGGAGTGAGTATAGGTGATATTCAAGGGCAAGTGATAGATTAAAGGTGGTGAACATTGTCTATCAAATAGAAACGAAGTGCAATTTGCACAAATAAGCAATTGCATTTTTCAACGTTTATTTTTTTATTAAGAAATATCACCAAATGACGACTATATATTCCAAAGTATGTTACATTTGAAAACAAAATATTTACGTATTTACATCAATGACTTGACTTTTTGATACCTGGTAATTGAGCTACCAGTTGGAAAATCTCAAATTAATTTTTTCTTTCATGTTTCATTCATTGACCACTGAAATGTTTGTCTGATTCATTTCATTTTTACAGTTGGTTTGCTGGCATTAGTCAAATGTATTTCCTAGTGGAGGCTGGGAGTGGTGTTACCTCTATCCTCAAATGGATTTATGTCATGGTAAAATATTGCTCAGCTCAAAATATCAGGCTTACAGGTTCAAAGAGAAATTCTGTTTTTATTCGCAATTTTCTAGATGAGTGGGTGTAAAAATGTTGGCTTCCAACACCCATCCCCCTTATATTGCAAACAATGCTATAACAAACTACATTATGTCGAGGGACATCTGTTATAGGAAAATGAACCCCAGCTACAGTAAACATGCCATCTATAAGTGGAGTGGCTGAATGAATCCAAAGGATCTGTAAACATTGCAACATCAAAGTGATTTTCAACCACTCTTGGCAACATTACCAGAGCTGTTGACAAAAGACTACATTCAAAACATTCCATGCAAATGTGGAGAAGAATATACAGAAAAAACAGTCGCCCCTTTAATGTCATACTTGAATGAATATATGAAAGCCATATTCCAAGGGGAAACTGACAAGTCTAGTATGTCAGACCATATCTGGAGAGAGATGAGCTAACAATATTCTCTCTGAGTTGAGTTTCACATGATAGATAAGGAACATTGCTGGAGAGTGAGAAAATTAAAGGAAGTGGCACATGAACAGGTGCATAAGTCAGCCATGAATGGATTTCAGCATGGTGTGGACTTTTTGGCTGAAATAAAGGTTAGCACAACTAAGACCCCTTAGTAAAGATCAGTACCAACCAATGAGACCAAGTCAAGATCAGCACCACCAGAATAGAAATTAAAGATAAGGTTGAACAAAAAAAAAGGGTTTTACAACAATTTATTAAACTTGATTCATTTTTCAAACAACATGGGGCCTGCATGGGTCTTCCCGGGTGTGTACCCTAGATCTTTTTGAATGTTGTAATAGCCTAACCTAACCAAGTCAAAATTAGTACCATCCAATGGAACTAAGTAAAGATCAGTACCACCTATTCGGACCAAGTAAAGCTGAGTACCACGCAGAGGAAAATAGGCTCTGATCTTTACTTGACTCATTTTTTGCTCTGCAGGGAAGAAATTGGAGAGCATCCTTTTCCGTACAAATATGAAATCACCTGTGTTGTACAAGTTGCTCTAAATGAGGTTATCTATAGGGCTCCCATTGCTGGTAATAAGCTGGGTTAGTTAGTATATCAGCTGAAATTTCTTTACTATTCAGAATCTTTTCTTCCTTTGCAGATTATACACCTAAAGAAGACTGATTTTGATTTAATCAATTAAAATGTTATTTTCAAAAGAATTCCAGAATTAATAGACATGTTCAGCTTGAGAAATACCCTAATTACATGCTTCTTAGCACAAAAATACCAAGTATTGAAATTTGAATGTAACCTCAGTAACCAATCCAATATCATAAGCTTCTGATCTTGAAAATGGTTGGTCAACTGGTAGAGTGTATTTAGTTTCTCAATCACAGATGATTCCTGCAATCCCTATCTAGTAAAATTCAGGTGGAAGTGAAAAACTAAACCAAAATGATTATTAAGAAAAGTTAAAAAATACTTGTCAATCCTTTCCATCCAAACTTGTTTGTTAATCAAATATTAATCATCTTCATGCCATATATATATATATATATACACACACACACATACGCATATATATATATATATATATATATATATATATATATATATATATATATATATATATATATATATATATATATATATATATATATACTCACACATACATATATATCTATGCATATTTTAATTTTGAATATGTAAATAAAACTAGATATATCAATGAATCTATTGCCTAAGGATGAAAAAAGCATTTATTTTACATATAAAATATTCATTTTTCATCCTAATATCCTTCTTTGCCAGCAAAACATTTCTCCATTGATCACATAGCTCAAACATTATACAGTGAAAATTTCAGATCAAAATTCAGCTAATAACTGTCTTACGCTATGGACTTATTGATGCACCCTTGTATACATGGTCAATTTTCAGTTAGGTCTCTTAATGTGTTTTTGATGAAACAAAATGTTGCACAGAATACTTCAATTAATATTTTGAAAGTCATTAAACTTTGAAATATTTCAGATAATAATTAATCAGTGTTCACATGTGAACATCCCTGACAGCTGGAGATAGCTAGAGATTTGATGGGGATGGGCAGGGTTTGGTCCTTGAGGGGTCCCCTCCAACATTAGGGAAGATTTGAGGAAAAAAAAAATTTGCAATAAATAGACATGCACAATCACTTAATTAGTAAAAAACAACCACAATAGCCGTATTATTATTTATGAAATTCATATATGTACAAATATAACCTTGTTATCATAATAGAAATGTACTAGGTGAACTATAAATTATGGAGATTTGGGTGGGGGGCTTCTCTCATTGAGGGCCCAAAGGGGATTTCCAAATAGCCCCACCCCCCCATCATCTCAGCTACATCTCTGTTTTTAAGTATATAAAATATTTGCTATCATTTAAAAATTATTTTTCCATTGAATGAAACCTACGAGCCACTTTTTAGTTGGTATAGAAGGCAAAACTTTTTCAGATAAGATTGAGGAAATTTCAAGCATCAAGTTGATTTTAAGTAGGCTTCTTTAACCAATCAAAATAATAACTTGTACTGTTAAAGGTAAGGTTATGATATGTAACTTTTTTATCATGTTGATTTGTCTGGGAGAGATAAAGATTTTTATGAAGAGAACAATAGTTAAACAGATAAAAACATCAGAACAGGTGAATCATTCAACATTTATTGAATTGGTTGAATGTTTACACAGTGACTGTAATTAGAGAGAGATCAGGTGGGAAAAAGAGAGAGAAAGAGAGAGAAAAAAAGAGAGTTGAGATCATACGTTGATAGATATTACCTTTTGAAAGAGAAAAAAAGAATTCAACATATCTATATGGATATAAATTGTTGTGGTTACTTAGTACAGGTAATTAAATTACTAGTATTTGACTCCATTTAAATACCTAACTATGTAACCAACTGCTATTGAATTGTAGTCTCACTATTCTGTATGAAGTGTAAAGTCAGTAGTAGTACCAATCACAGAAAAGTAATTCTCCAAGGCTGGCTGCTTCTAGTGCAAGTAGTCTGTTCAAGAAAGTGAAGAAAAGATTAACTTTTTAGTTGAGAGAGAGAGAGAAGAAAGATTAGATCCTTATTTTTTCCAATAGCTATTGGCATGGAAATGGAAGCTACTGACCACTTAGTGATGTTGAATCAGAGTAGTAAATACAAGTTGAAATGCATTGAAAAGGGTGCGAATAAAATGTGCATGTAAAGGAATAAGATAAAGAACAAAGATCTAAAATAACAAAGAATGTATTTATTGAAATGAATATAAAATATGATTTGATTGTAATTCTCATTAGGAGAAGTAAGAAGAGAATGTGATTTTAAAGTTGTTTTACTGCTTGTTGGAATAATGTTATCAATAAGTCAATGAAGATGTAAATGCATAATATTCATATGTAGTTAAGAATGCTAAGCATAGAATGAAAACTTGACGAGGATTAAATTGTGTGTGCCTCTTTTATTCAAGAAAGTAAAGGCAGTGGTGTGAGATGCAAAATTCATTTTTCTTCTAGGATGGTCTATATCAAAAAAATATATTAACACTGATTATCTCTGAAAAGAAAGTTGCCTTTTTCCAGACTTTATGTCTCAGATGAGGCTATTTTTAGAACAAATATCTAGATGTACGAGTGACTGTAGATAAACAGTCTAGGAATATTCAACTTGCCTTTTTTCAGCAAAATGTGTTATCTCCTAATGGAATACTTTCCTACCTGACTGAATATTTTTGGCATTGTACCTGATGGTGTATTCGTAAGTGTTTTGATAAACTGATTAAGAAGAAAAATGTGTGCTCAGGTAAATATGTTATTGTTTTAAATGACTGCAGATATCAATCTGTCACATAATACATGTGTGCATATATAAAATGTACTATTTGAATAGATAGTCAGATAGATATCATGATGGATGGATGTACAGGTAGGCAGATGAATGAATGGATAGGTGGGTCCAGAATGAGACAGATAGACCAACATTAAAGAATCAAATTAGATACATAGATATATATGATGACAAAAATGACAAAGGTGGAGAGAAAAACTCAAGAGATAGGTGTTATATCACAAAATTTTTTATGGTTCTGTGAGCATATTCCAATGAATTTCAACGGCAGCCAGCCATCTTTTTCAGAGGAAATATTTGCAGGGTTCACAGAAAATTTTGCTGTTTACATGTTTTGATGCTGAGGAGGGGAATAGGTGAATTTCTGCGTTGCTTGGTTGTTTAGGAGGAGTGGGAGGGGATATGTTTGTGTCTGTGCAGATGAGAGTAACATTTGGTCTGAAGAGAGATGGGGCTGTGAGAGGCGGGGTCAGAAGGTGTTTGTTTCCTGTCTCTGTGGGTGTTTGGCTTGTCTTAGATATAAAGCATAACTTTTCCACTGTGTATTTCAAAATTTTTGAGGATTACTTGAAAAAAAGACAAAATCAGTTTTTAGATGTATCCACACATCTCTATTAGACACTTTTCAGTTAGTCAGTTGATTGATCAGTTCAGTTTATATTAAACAACAGAAATAGGAAGGAAGAAAGAGGTGTAATGTCATTAAAAGGTGTGACATCATTGACAGGTGTGCGGTCATTAAAAGGATATCTTATCCGATCAATTTTTTTTTCACCAACTGATATGATGTCATAGTACGAAGATGAGTCAATAATCATCTACACTTTTGTTAGATTAGTTAATTAGAACAACAGCATAGAATTTTTCAAATATATCATTTTTTAATATAGTCCTTTTACTCTATGATGCACTTGTTCCAGCATTCCACAAAGTTGGATATTCCCTTAGAAAACATGTTTATGGTTGACCTCTCAGCAACGTACGTGCTGCCTCTTTCACATCTCAGTCCTTGGCATGTCAATAAGCTTTTAAGGTATCTTGGAGAGGACCAAAGGGATGGTAATCAAAGGAGATCAGGACTATAAGGAGGATATTCCAATATCTCAAATCTCAGCCCCTGAAGTGCTTGAACAGTGTTGGTAGCAGTATGTGGAAGTGCATTGTCATGCGAACCGAAACACCTTTTGACAATACACCTCAGTGTTTCTTTTTAATTACAAGCTTCAGCTTTTACCACACAATCAACCAGTAATGTGCAGTTTACTGTTGAGTCCCTCTCCAGATAATGTTCCCGCACTGGCCATTCATGAAAATGATGCTTGCGGAATATTTCCGTATCGCAATATTTTTACAAATATGAGAATCAATTGTGAAAGACGACTCACTCTTAAGCTTCTGCCCCCCCCTCCTTCTCCTCCTGCTACTACTACCACGGACGGTGGACGCATCGGTGAACTTGTGGTTCTTGTTTTTTTTATTGTAAGAGGAAAATCAATTTTATTACACGACTCAATTAATCTGTAGATAGAAGAGTTACGCAAATAGTTTATATCTATCTATCGAGAGATTTGAACATAAATCTATACACACAGATATATAATACGTACAATAAAAGCTTTGATTAGCATTAGCAATATAGATTTAAATGATCAGAATCAATCCTTTTTATTCTTTATGTGAATTTTTGTTAAATATATTAGAGAGCGTTTGTTTTGGGTTTTTTTTAATAAATCCATGATTACACATTGAAACGGATAGAAATTGAGGATCTAAAGGAGGTAATTATGATGTTTTTTGAAATAGTTACTTCCCTTTGATCGAGCATCCTCTTAAAGAGAGATATCTGGAAGATTAGTCGATTATGTTTATTCACCTTTGGCATCGTTTGAGAGGTAGATGTATTTGGTCACGTCTTCCATCTGTCTATCTCTGCTGCCCAGATTGGCCAAAGTTGAAATCTTTAAACAGTTTTCTTTATTGTCCTTGAACTGTAATAGAGCCCCATAGAAATTTTTTTAACCAATTGGACCTTCATTGAATACAAATGTCTTGTATCTATATATATTCCAGATCTGTTGCAAAAGAATTTTTTTGCACTATTTTTCATAATGTTGAATTTTTGCTGTGGTGCCTCAGTCAGAAAAAAAAAATTATTCATCAAATTTTTATCTATTATACATCGTTGGAAAGGGAATTTCATGCTGAGTAAAGTTTACAAGAGATATATGCCTCAGAGCAAGTCATTATTATCTATTCACAACCAAATATCATAAGCCCTTGTTTTGAAATGAAACATCTGTGTAGACTGATAGCAGTAATATGAAGGAGATAATTGTTGATGGATCTGTTCAAAAATTTAATCACCTCTTCTGCAGCTGATTGCCCCCCCCCCCTCTTCAACAAAATTTAAGCAAAATTCATTGAGAACTTTTGTAGATATTGAGTGACAGAGAAATTCAAAAAATATTCTGTGGTATGAACAGATAGATAACTACAGTATATGGGGGGTAATTTTGCATGGAACCACTTCAAAATTCTTACTTTTTAAAAAAAATCTATTGCCCATTCTTCCACAAAATTTATTTGAAATTCATCAAGTACTTCGTGAGATATGGCGTTGACATACAGAAAAATTTTTGAGATATTTTGTGGTTGCCAACAATAAGCTTGGATGTAGGGAAGATAATACAATCCAGAATTTTTTTTACTCCTTTAATTGATTATTCTCCGCACATCAACAAAAATTCATTGAAATTCATTGGGAACATTTGAAGATATCATATATATAGGCTGGAAAATTTTGAAGATATCATAATGTAGCAGAAGTAAATGTGCATGGATCTGCCCCAAAATTTGATCACTTTTTTCTTTCAAATTGATTACCCACTTCTTTTGCAAAATTTAATGGAAATGTTTTGAAGACTTTTAGAAATATTGTATCGACAGACAGAACTTTTGGAGAATTTTGTAGCTGTGCAAACATAGGATGTAAGGGATATAATTGTGTATGGATCTGCTCCAAATTTTGAATAATCCTTCCATAGCTTATTGTCCACTCTTCCACAAAATCCCATTGAAATTCATTGAGAACTTCTGGTGATACTGTATGGATAGACAGACAAGAAGAATTGTAACAAAATATTAGATAAGACTATTTTATCAAGTCTTGGCTTTTCTGTATCTCTGTATATTCCATATGAATTTCAATGTAATTTTGTGGATGGGTGGGCGATCAGCCCCTGAAGAAGTGATTAAATTTGGAGTGAATCCATCAACAATTATCTCCCTTATGTTAACCTCACCAGTCCACTCAGGTGTTTAATTTCAAAACAACACTTTATGACATTAGATTGTAAATAGTTTGAAATGATTTGCTTTGGAGCATATGTTTATTTGTATACTTTACTCATGAAATTTCCTTTCCAACGATATTTGCCAAATATGGGCATGTTCAATTATTTTTTTCTCCAGCAAAAATCCACCATTATGAAAAATAAGCATCTGATCTGGAATGTCTACCCAAGATATTCAACTCACTGAAGATCCTATTTGTGTGTTTGATTAGTTTCATTTGTCAACTCTAAAATTCCTATGGGGATTCATTACAGTGCCAGGACTATTATGTAATGCTCACCAAATTTGGCACATTATCGCAAATGAAAAAAATTTCCCCAGGGTAGACAAGAGGAATTTTTAGATTTTGGAAAAAACAACTTCGCCATTCTAATAATATCAAATTCATTTTGCAGGCATTTTTTTCTGGTCAAAATCTATTTTGACTAGACTAATAGCCTCCTTTATTTCACAAACATGTAAGAATATGTTTTCTAGATATGACCAAACATCGCTATCAGACATTTTTTAGGCAGTCTTTTGCATTAAAGAACAGAAATAGGTAGGAAGAAACAAGTGTGATGTCATTAAAAGGTGTGATGCATTAAGAGAAAATCTATTCCGATCATCTTTTTATCTGCTAATAATGTCATGATTGAAAAAGCCAAAAATGGCTAAAAAATGCCTAAAATGGCCTTTTACAATTTTTATTGAATATGATACTTGCAGAATGTTTTATATCACAATATTTTACAAGAATGTGAATCAATTGAATCAAAGAAGGACTACTAGCTCTTCCTCCTCCTCCAGCTCCTACTACCACAGATGGTCGACACATCACTGAACTTATGATTCTTATTCATTGAATTGAATATTTCTCTTTTGTATCTAATATCGTAATTATCTCATGTTCCTTCTACTGCTTTGAATAAATGCTGCCCTATTGTCATTGGTTGCAATGGTGACCCTATAACAGTTCAAGCTTCAGAGCCCCCAAAATGTAGGTCTACCACTGGTGCTAGTTTTTAACATTGTTTAACTCATGTGATCAGACTAGAAGCAATGCGGTCAGCATGACTTGACAATCAGCTGAGATGAGGTTATTCTGCTTAGAATTTTTTTTAAATTAAACCTTTTCACTGATAATTTTTCTGTAAATTTTTCTCCATTAAAGATTTGTCTTTTTTTTAAACAAATTTTTCATTTCAAACACTGATTTACCTCCCTTATGTTTAATAATGATAAATTATATTGTGTTCATTTTTCGTTTTATTTCTGATGCAATGATTATCTATTTTCATTTGGGACATTCAAAGGAGATCAAGTTGTTAAAATATAATTTTAAAAAATTCACTTATTATCTGTGATGACATTGTATTCGGCATATTCTCTTATCATCAGACTTAGCTTACTATTATGATGACTGTTGATTAAGACATCAAATTCAATACTTGATTAGTTATGACACCTGCTTCATGATTTGTATCAGTTTTAACACTTTGTTTATTGCTATGAAAAACCCTACCCTATGACCAGGCTCGATGAATTGTTTATTTGGATTTGATCATCAGTCTCTCCAAGCTTTAATGACTTGCTCTTCAAAAAAGCAGAATCTAAGATTAAAATAACATTCCAAATTTTGTTTGGATAATTGAACCCCTTCTTTGTATTCTTACCACTGCATTTTAGCCAATCCATGTAATATTTCCTACTCCGATGGAGCAAAAAACAAATAATAACTAAAGATATGAATAACTTCAGGTTTTGACAGAGCATGAAAGTTTTAAATTTTTCAGAAGTAATCCATTATTATTGGAATGTATCTATATCAACTTTAATAAGATGCAAAAGCAAATGAAATAAATATTATTTCTTGTTGTTGTTGTTGTACTTCTTCTTCTTCTTCTTATCATCATCATAATAATAATAATAATAATAATAATAATAATAATAATGATGCAACAACAACTTCTATCTGTCTATATCTTTATGGTCTGCTACTACTATGATGATGCGAGTGTAAAAAGGAAGTGTGTATAAAAACTATATTAACTATCCTAACTAAAGAGAGAGGAGAGATGAGCTTACCTCGAGGCTGTCGGAACACAGAAAAGAGATAGAGTTCACCACCACATTTCAAATACCATAAAGATAACAATCAGTTATCTTATTGGTAGTTATGTGTGATGTCAAAGAGGAAGCAACAAGGAATTTACCATTTCTACAGAGATGTAGGGGATAGCAAGTAGATCCCTGCCAAGGGCAGATAACTCCACATATGTATGATTTTCCTTTGCTGGAAAAAGATGGGCACTACAGGGGAAAGAAGTAATAAAACCCAAGAACATTTTGAAACAATTAAATAAAAGTTTTATCGGTGTGAAAAGACACCTGTAAAGAAACGAACGATAATGAAAAAAGGTTCAAACAAGCAGAATAATCATTCTGTCTATAACTTTGAGAAGAGTCATTACCATACCAACTTTTGTTCAGACACGCTAAAGTCTGCTTTCCATCTTTGACACAATGTTACGGCCAAGCCATTCTCTGACCCTCTCCAGGTGTAATATGTAACGTCTATAAGGAAAGGTCTCTTTCTCCAGTGATGCAAAGCAAGAAAATGGATTGTCCAAATCAAAGATGGTAAGCAGAATGATATTATAGATGATGCTTTATCTAAAAGATTTGAAGATTCCTGTTGCTCTGAGCTCAAAATTCATGACTCAAGACTAAACCTGAGTCAGCAGCAATCTATTGTGGTCTCATCACTTGATATCTCATATCCAGTGGTGGAAATGGTAGGGTATACATACTCCAATATTTCGGTGGATCCTGAATTTGAACATTTTTTTTTTGTAAAATTTATAGTACCCCAGAAACCCCAGATGCATTGGTTCATCTCGCCCATCCCTGATGGACCTCTCTGTGATCCCTGAGGATAAATCCCTGACACAGTCTTACCATATACCAAGTTCCTTGAACCATTTCCATTACTGCTCATACCATGTGTAACAGAAGATGGTCCTGAGATGATAGTGTGTGGGTCACTCCCCGGCAAGTTGGAATCAACATTTATGAATCCTTGCCATAAGCACTTCTTGCTGAACTTTCAATGATACTTATCTACACAACAAGATCACTTTGTCATTGACAGTTACTGCAATCCCAACTTTTGTTATTCTTTTTCATGTGTTTCCCCCCCAAAATGACAATATCTATCTATTTAGAGGTATAAAAAAACCAGATTTTGAATAGACTGTCTTTGTTTGTTTTGTTTTTTTTATTTCTAAACACATTTTCTATTCATTCCATATCACAAGAAAGGCCTTCATAGTCACTCAATAGAAACCATCATGTAACCAATGTCTTTTAGCAGCATGCCGTGTTGGTGATCAATTAAAAAATTGGGAAAAGGGGTAATCAATGAATAACTTACGTCACTCACCTTTTGTTGAGCAGTATCATCGAAAAAAACTCTTAATTTTCAAAAAACAAGCATGAATGCTGCCAGACATAAACTAAGGAACTAAGTTAGCATAAGCTTAGATTGTAAATTGAAGCCCCCACTAAAAACCTGGGGGGGGGAGTTTTTCCAAGACATTATGAATAATGTTGAAAATTTTTTGTCCTTTAGTTCCATCAGTGCAGCCTGTACATATAATTCATACATAGCCAGCCAGACTAACTTAAAAACAGAAGAAAATTTGTCAACAGTTTTAGTTGACATTTTTTAATAAGAATAACAAAAATGAAACAGTGATACATAAGTACACAACACGAAAAATATGGAAAAGCATGAATGTAAATGCTGTCTCATTGTTTCTATATCCAGCCTCAATTCAATCATTTTTGAAAACCAGCAAATTTTGAAATTAATTTGGAATTATTTTTCACTTAGTAACTTATAGCATGTGTAAAAAATATACAATACAATGCAAAAACGTTTTCTTTAGAATAAGCTAAAAATTAACAGAATTAGGATCAAAGCTGCCCCACTGCCCCAGTAGTTCCAGCACCCATGTCATCGAAGGGAAATAAATTACCGGACAATTAAGGGAAAATTCAATAGAATTTTTATTTTTGATCAATGTTTGAGTTGAAGATTTCCTTACCTCTTGGTTTATCTTATATTTTATTCATCTATCTACTCATTCGTTCGTCACGATTGCTTCTGTACTACTATCTGCCTGAGTGAATAATCGATTGACTTCATTGAAAAAAAAATCTGAAAAGTTTTAAATTTAGCTGATAGAATCATGGGATGGATCTGAACTTGTTTTAACTGAGCTATTTTAAGGGCTTCCGGTCAGGGATATTGCCATGATTTTGATCGGGATGTTGATTGTTTTGTTTTTGTATCAGCAAATGGGTAAAATAGCGAGAGAGTCCGTTCCTCATATGACCTTTTTTATTCGCACAAGTGTTGAACAAAAAACAGCCTATCAAAAGATGATTACCTCCTTTTTATAAGATTGCTTCTGTTGCGTAATGCAAACAGAGTTATGTCCCTTACATAGCTGGATGATTACACGACTTTGATAATGATACCTTTCTTTTTTAGTCACATCACTGTCTTGAGCATTTGTAGATTTTGTTAGAATGTGGCAATTAATAAAAATGTTTAAATTTCTCTCATTGAGAAAAAAAATGATATTCAACCAAGGCAAAATGTAAAGACTAGAAAAGAGGATAGTATTCATTGTACTCTGAACATTTTTGATCGAAAAAAATACACTCTTTTTATTTGTTTTTGTAAATATTTATTCAAATAAATCTAAATGTTCACAAAGTGTTTCTGCATCATCACAAGGTTATACTGTTAACATTTATGCCAATAAGATAAGTGAACACGCTCCGTATGGTTGGTTATCTATTAGTTATAAAATCATCAATGAAATTAAAATAATAATCATTTACAGAAGTGTACCTAATGATTTAGGGGGGGTGTCTAAAAAAAAAAACCCTTTTCAGAATGCCCCTGACTGTTTATGAAGTTAGATCATATGCATCATCTATTAACCACAGATATGTATAATTGGATATTTCTTCCTCACACTGGAGGATTGTAATCTATGCTAGGCAGTGATCTGAAATCCTGTATATGACCTCTGAATGAAGAGTATAAATTTATATTGCTTTCCAATTTTTTCCATTTGTTATTGTATCAACTTCAGACAAGCTTATCAAATATCAAATTCAATGAACTTGAAAAAACATGAAACAGAATATTTTTAAAATCCATGAATTGAAAAAAAAAAACAACAAAAATCAATATGCTGTACCAATTGGAGACATGCCACTGAAATGCATTCAAATTTTATATTTTAAATAATTTGATTGTTTTGTCTGATTTAAGTCTATTCATTTTTTCGTATATAATGAAATATCATTTTAACAAAATTTTACAGATGTGGGAAAGTGGAAATTCATTGATAATAACTTTTTATGAATTCCTTTCCGAAGACTTTGCCAATAGTTGTGGATATAACAAGAAAAATTTGAATAATTTCTTTAATATAAACCCAAAGGAATGAAATGAGAATCGTCAGATTTGGCAAACACAATAAATTCCAAGTGATTTCCAAGGTCCAAAATAGATATATCTAAAAGGAAAATTTTTCTACCAATTAACTAAAAAAGTTATTCAAGTTTTAAAATGGAAAGTAGCTTTTGTGTCACCTTGTATACACAACAGCTATAGTTTGTTTTTTTTACTTTCTTCATATTGAACAACCATAGCCATAAAAGATGGCGAAAAGTTTCATCCTTTTTTATACGTGCATGTTTGCATGTTTATGTTTGTTTATTCACTTCTCTGTTTTCCAGCACTCTTGGCCATACCATTTTGTCTACAAACCTGAAAATTGTCATCAGTAGTCCACTAGACACTGTCTAATTTTTTTTTTCAAATTTTGGAAAAAAAAAAAGAAGCTTTTTTGACTTTTTGGGGGGCCCTATACTGACGGATTTATTTGTTAGGATGTTCGAGTGCTGCTGGTCACTGTTTTGAAATTTGGCATCAGTACACCACTAGACTCCTTCTAAAAATTTATGTCACTGTTTTACTTTTATTTTATTTGTCATTCACATATTCCTAGTATCATCAGAAATGTCACTGTTAGCAGGTGATAATTCTTATTTATTACTTTTATCAAAATCTGCCACTGAGAGTTTTTACAATTTTTTTTACAACTCAAACTCACAGGACACATACGTATTGTGAAATTTCAAATAAGGCATATCCATTATATGCTTTATGTTACAAATAGTTTTCTTTTGGACAAATTTCAATCACCTGAAATAAATCTTTATTGTAAAACCTGAATGGTTCTACACAATCTTTTGAAACCTTTTGCTGAAATACAGTTAGTGGTTCATGGAAGAGAGTCAAATGGGAGACAGCTAGTGTCCAAGTCCAACATCTCAAGCCCTTCCTATAATGGTTTTCTTAGTATAGTAATCTCTCATTATAATGGCATTCATTCTAACAGCATTATTCCTGGCACATGCATTCGAACAGCATATTTGTTTTTAGTTCTTGCAAGACTTTTGTCAGGGATTAGTTTGAAGCAACAGTATAAGAAGATTTCAGTGCATAAGTCTAAAAATCTTTTTGATCCATTCATTTTATTTCAAATCCTGTAAGCTGTACATGGGGCATAAGACTGTGAAAGGGTATTAATAAAAAGCTACCTCTATCTGTACTTTTTGGTTTCACTTTATTATTACACTTCACATCTTTTATAACAGCAAATTCATTAATACTGAGGGTTTTGTAATAATGGGATTTTCTGTATCCATTTAAACAAGGTACTAGTCATGCCTTTAGTGGTTACCTTGGCTAATGTAGGAATTTTTTTTTCTCATGACAAAAATATATATGCACTGAATGCTTGTGCAAAAGTAAATTTCAAATTGTTTCCAGGTATTAGAAAAACCAACTCACTAATTAGTAGAAAGTTTTAGTTGAGAGATCATTTTCAGTAAGTATAAATATAATACAATATCATTATACTTATATGTATAATTATTAATTATTACATACCATATTTCCTGGCTGATAAGATGCTACAATTGGTTTATTATATATATAATTATTATATGATATATCATTATAATAATTAGCTTGGCGTTTCTCAAAAAATATTTAAGAATTGAATAGCACACCATACTAGCAAGTCCAAGCTGTGGACTCTACAGGGCTATTTTTCTTTCATCACATTTTAGACCTGTAATCAAATATTTTTTGGGAAAAGAAATGCATCTCATCAATGAGGAAATATGGTAATTCTAAGTAACTAATATTTGTGCACATATTGAATTCTTTTGTGCGCTGGTTGCAAAACGTGTGCATGGCATATGCACACAGCTGAGAGAGACCTATGACCATGACCAAAAACAGAAAAGTATAAAAGTATAAAAATGTACACAAGAGTAGAAAGTGTTGTTTTTATCATTTATTAAAAGATGTATACTGGATCACAGGATAACCATGACCTAAGTATACCAACCCAAAGGTCAGAGGTCATCAATTGTAGAGAAGCTGACAGGTGACATGCCTCCAACTATGACACACCCAAAAGGGTTTCTGCCACAATCTTCATTCGATCAGTTCAGCTTATCTACAATCAATTTTCCTCTACCTAGGGTAACAGAGTTTCATGGTCAATTACCAAAGCTTTCTCATATCGTCCAACATGCTCTGTAAAAATAGAGAGAAAAGTAAAAGAATTCTTTAAAAATATGATACAGTATTATTTTCAATCAACTGACATGAAAAGATATTGTTCATTGTATATGTAAATGCTAATTTTCAACCCTTTGTGTACTGATGGTACTTCCAAATACCACATGGAGTAATCGTGAATAGATCCATCCAAATATTTAATCAGTTCCTCTGTAGCCTATTGTCTACCATTCCGTAAAATATTATTGGAATTCACTGAGAGCTTTCAGAGATATCAGGTCGGCAAACATGAAATTTGGTGTTATTTTGTGGTTTGGACATATATCTATGATGTAGAGGAGGTAATTCTGCATGGATCCGCTCCAAAATTGATCAATCCTCCTGTAGCCTACTATTCACCCTTCCATGAAATATTGGAATTTATTGAGTGGACAGTCATGAGCATACTAAAAACGTAATTGAAAAAAAAATGAAAAATATATCTCAATCATAAAAAAAATCCCTGAATCAACCACAATGTTTGACCACTTTTTTCTTCTCCTATATTCCACCCTCAAACAAAATTTAATTAAAATTCATTCAGAACTTTTGGACAGATGAACCAATAATTGAAACAAACAAACAATCAAACAAACAAACAAATGGACGGACAAGGCTAGAAACATATACCTCTTTTCAACTTTGTTGAGAGAGGTAAATAACATTTACAACATCAATGAATTGAATTCAAAGCAGTGGTTTTCAACATTATTTTCTCCATGCACCAGTCTGACAGCTAAAAAAAATATGATATCTGCCTTATAAAAAAAAAGATAGTTTAATCATATATACCATACTGCAAAAGGAATCCCATATCATATGCTTTCACATATGTATAATTAAATCATTGGCCTTTAGCCCAGCCTCATACTATCATTGCTAGATTAATAAGCATTAGTTACATGGAATCCATGTTGAATAATTAGATAGGGTTTATCCGATATAATAGAAGTTCAGAGGACAATATTAGAGACCAATTTTTGGAAAATTAGCTGGTGATTATTCTTATTTAATACTTTTATCAAAATTTGCCAGAGCTATTTTATTACAACCAGACTCACAGGAAATATAAGGACTATAAATTTATTATAACAATACTCTTAAATACAGAGGGTATGATAGTAATGGGAATTTACAGTATCAAGTTGAACAGGGTATCAGCCATGCTTTTTTGATAACGGACAGGTAAGACCTCGGGAACATGTTGTGTAGATATGGAATATATGGTAAAATTAGTAACAAATAATATTGTTCAATAGGGAATCAATGGTATTGTATAATCAGGAATTAAATTATTAAGCCTTAACATAACTTGATTTTGAGCTACAGAATGCTTTTTGTTCTTGACAACACTCCGAATTACCCCCCCAGTATATTCAAATTGCCCCCCTTGCAGGGTGTATGGTCCACATTCAGAACCACTGATTTGAAGCAATCATGTTAGGTATATAGAATTTAGGATCACACACACACTTACCATAGGCTCTTCATTTGGAGCGAATCGCTTTACTGGATTACCATTTTTATCAATCAGAAATTTTGTGTAATTCCATTTGATAGCACTGAAAGAGAATACAAAATATTGCAGCTTCTAGAGATTCAATGATATATATCAGTGTAATAGATGTAGCAGACATATACACAATTTTTACATCCTAAATAAAATTACTTTGAAAATCATCATTTTTTAGAACATATACTCATCCAAGAAAGATTATTTCAAACACTCACAAATAACATTTATGATAAGCAATCAACTATTCATAGAACTTTCACAGTACCAATTTTGATGAAGTGGTTAGCAAACTTATTTGATAAACAATTGACTCTTCACTGGGTGCCATTAAAAGTGGCTTTGAGCCAGATTAATTCTAAAATTCATATAAAAATATTTGAATGCTATCATCAAGAGGAATAATTTCTGATTGAAGTTACTTCCCTTATGCCTTTGGTTATTTCTTGTGACAATCTTAATTATCTATTTGCCAAAGAGTTTCATTATTTTTTATTCTTTACATATGAATTCAACTGTCAATTAGGAGTTATATCAAGCAGTCTATGAATTCAAGAGTCAACTTAGCTCAGTAAATACCTAATAGTAAAATCTGCAATACTGGCATATACTTCGTGAAGACTTTATAAAAATAGAATGCACTCAGAGAGTGTATAGTTCTTCCAACACTAAAAATTTAATGAAGATAAAATATCAAGAAACAACAGAGAGAGTTTTAAAAGTACAAATATTGAATTACACCCTTTGAAATGGATTTTAGCTAATTTTAACTATTTGTTATCAACCTCTTTTTTTGTAGAATGATAAAAAATCTCTCTCAATCAAGTTATATCGAAAGTAATTCACACTATTCAAACAAAATAAAGTTTTGATAGCAATTTACACCTGCCCATTCTGGCGTGTACTCAGCTAGTTGAAAGAAATTAGCAGATCAGAATGTGACATACTTTAGAAGAATTCAACTTCTGATCAAATATTCATTATAACTCATCCCGAAATTTCTGAAGAAAAAGTATAAAAATTCAAACAAAAAATGCTGCCACAAGTATTACTTACTTCCACAAAAATCCTGGAAGTTTGTTTTGAAGGTAAATGTAGAGGGGATGGGCAGTGGGGCCATTGACGTCAATTTTGCTGAACATGTCAAAAGTGACGTTGTATTTTTCTCTTGCCCACTTGTAGATTTCTTCATTGGTACCAGGCTCCTAAATACAGAACAGGAAAAATAAATTTTAGTATGACTAATTGGTCATGTACGAGGTGTCAATAAATTATCTCAATAACTTTGAAAATCTATTAAAAATATGAATATAATAGTATGGGATTTTGTAGCAGAATGAAAACAAAGTAGTAACTTGTTTTAACAAACATTAACACACTTCTACATGGATGCTTTTAGTTGTACTTAATACATCTAGACAATATTCAATTTCCATCTAGGTATGTCAGGGTATCACTCCATCAATGTGATAATGTAAGTTTATAACTATGTATACAAGTGTGTTTCAGTTCCAAAAGTTATATGGCTTGATAGATTCTTTGCTTTGTTTTTAATCTGGTCTCACAAAATTAATTCATAGGAGCTGCATCAGGTAACGCAGGCAGCTTAGGAATCAGTAAATTTTTCCTGATCCACTAGTTAGGGAATGAAAAATTTGTACCACTGATTGAAAATTGAAAATCATCCAGATGTGCTTATGAAATAATTCCATTATGGTTATTTGGTAGGGATCAACAACTATGTGTCTCCATACATACAAATATAAGAGTGATGAAGATGATGATGATGAGAAACAAGTTTTTGAAAAAACAAAAGCAAAAACAACGATCATTATGATAAGAAAAAGAAAACTTTATATTAGAAATTTTTAATAATTTTGGCAATTCACATCCTATTTCAAAGCTCTAAAAATAACCAGCAGCAGATTCAATCCCATTTTCTCAGTGAAATGTAAGTTTATTACCATATATACCAGTGTGTTTCAGTTCTAAAAGTAAGATGTTCATACAAGTCCAGTCCAATATTCTTCAGATAAGTCGACTCTCCCATAAGCTCAGGGGGTCCAGAATAGACTAATGATCTCTAGGAAAAAATACTTGATACTTAAAAAATATACATTAAAAAATACTTGATACTTATAAGTTGACATATACTGTTAGCTTCATGGTTTTGAATGTATTTTTTTAATAGCCATTTTCAGTCAACTTTTCAGGGTGTAAATACAGGGAGTCCCCAAAATTATGCCTTTTTGTTCCAAAAGTATTACGCCATTGATGTTGAACTTAGTCAGAATATGTTCAGATCAGTAGCTTGCCGACTGAATAAATGTATTAAAATGGACGCTAGTCATATTGATCCTCATATGTAATCTATTGCATAAATCTATTAAATCTGCAGTTCCTTTATTGCATCTATGAAATTGTTTTGGGACAAATCGTGCATTACTTTTGGGACACCCTGTACATGAAGTTAGTTCAGCCTTACTTATATCAGGAAATGAAAATCAGTATGAATTGCAAATACATACCTGATTAGCGAACTGATTGCAAGGAAAAGCGAGGATACGGAGACCTTTGGAATCTCCATATTGCTCAAACAATTGCTGCAACTGCCTGTAGTTCTTATCCGCTAACCCTCATTTAGAAGCCACATTCACTACGACGGTGACATGGCCTCTACAAAGAAAAGAAAACAAAGAAAATATCTAAATAAATGATAATTGTAAGTGATAAACCAATCTTTGAAATTAACATTATATTGAATTTTCTATCATTTGAATTATGATATTCACACCATGTAACAAAATTTTTGTTCTTGGGTAGTGAGTGTTATTTTCTAATAGCGGATGTGTAAAAAGTACAGAAAATGACTTTTATTCATTTTGGTTATGAGACCAGGGCAGTGATAACCATATGCAGTTGTTTCTTATACTTTATGTGAAATTCAAAGATGAAAACTCACCTGTTGTCTAATTGGAAATAAGAAGATTTCAAATTATCACTGTCCTGGTGACAAAATTGAAGTTTGAAGGGAGTAATTGACATTCTCTATACTTTTTAAATATAGTCAATCAAAAAAATAACACTTATCACCCAGGAACAAAAAGATTGTTACACAGTGTTATCTTTCTTAAACAATGAGGAATCCACCTCCTGAAAACAATTAATACAACCTCAGTCCTATCAAAAAAATTATACTACTTATTTTGCATAAGGAAAATTTCTTAAACTATTTAAATTGTCGGTCTTATACTGACAAACTGTGTGAATTTGCAGTCAAAATAATCAAACAAATGATATAAAAAAAAAAGAAACAAGACAGATTTTCCCAATACAAACTAAATACTATAATTTATGCGATTAGAAACAGGACAACTGATGACATCATACTAAATCACTCTATTTAAGCAAGCCAATTAGAAGAGAGGTGTGAAACGGTGATTTTTGAAGGGTTTGGTTGCTCATTTTATTTCTTGATAACTATGTGGCTGTTGCAAGTCAAACCCAGATATCACAATAATTTCTGCACAGGAATCTTAAATTATGACATAAAAAAATAGAATCCTACTAACCTGTATTTTTCCATAGAAACATTGCCCCCATGAATGTCGAGGGCTGAAAATTTATAAAACTCTGAGTCTGACCCCTATAAAAGAATGAGAAATTGAGATGTTTTGACTAAATATGAAAAAAAAAAAACAAACAAATTTTTTTTTTAAATGTACATGCACAGAAAATTTCATGAAGATTAATAAATAGATCTAAAAATTATTTTATCATGCCTCTTTGTGGATCTCTTATTATAAACAATATTTACACGTCAACTTTAAAAACATTCGACTGCCCAGGGACAGCAGGAGTCCATGCCTATGGATAGAAAGCACTGTATTATCATCAAAAACTCTTGTGAGTTGCCTGAAGTATCCCGCCATTTAACCAAATCCAACACACTCAAGAGTGAGTTCAATTCAAACTCATTTTACTTTCTCGCCTTTCTTCTTTTCTCGATAGCCTAATTCAGCTGTACTCCTTTCACGAATATCTTTATCTTTCACCTCTCACCTTCTCCTTATTCTCATTGCAGTCTCTGTGCAAAATCTTGAAACAAATATTGAACAAATTGTGCGAGTTGATGAAGATAAAGAAATCTAAAATAAATGTAGTTTATGTTAAAAAAAAAACCCCAAGAAACGCATCAAGTAAAAGTAGCTTCCCTTTAATTGATTTTTTATGTTAACCGACATGAAATGGAAGATCGCCGTTACTTTTACCGTTGCAAGATTACCGAAGCAATTGATAAAAGTTTTAAGGTACACTTATCAACAAGAGTAAATGTCTGGTAAGATTGAAAAATGGCAAAAAAAGAAAATCTGAAGAGAATTATTTTCGTAAAAGTTTATTTTAATATCACTTCAATTTCATCTGATAAAAAAAGAATTTACAAGCACTTTCCTCAGAGAAAACATGTAATGAAGTGGCTACTCCCACGAGAGGCATATGTTATTTTGTGAACACAAACTACGTTACTTTTCTCGCTTATAGTTTTGGTCTTTTAATACACACAGACTCTTGATTCATGAACTTGAATAAATGATTTTTAAAAAGATGAACTAGGAGATATGAGGCGTAAATTTTAATGCGTAATAAAAATTTACTAACAAATTATGAGTTACCTCCCCTATATATTTTATTCAACCTAACGGAAAGGGAATATAACAAGTGCGATCGATTTTCAGTAAGAAAAAGATTTATTTAATGAATCAAAAACATGTGAACCATAGCAATGACTCTTCTACAAGATGTAAAGAAAAAATACTTCTAAGAGCATTTGTAATTGAATAAAATCCAAATCAAAAACTGACTTGAAAACTGGCCAATTCTACGTAATGTGTTGTTGTTTTTTTGGACAAAAAATTCATCTTTTTTTCTTTTTCGCTAAGAAAAAACAAACAAAATTTGGAACAAATTTTAAAAATCATAATTACGTTTTTTTTAAGAGTATGAGAGGTGTTAACTCATGATTGGTAAAATCTTCAACTACGTGTCAAAATATTCGCCTCAAGTTGGCAAATATCCTCGTTTTCCCATGAAAAAAAATGAGAATTTTCAGTGTGTATATATATATACAAAGAGTAAATATGTATATATGTATGTATGTATGTGTGTGTGCGTGTAAATGAATAATATAAAATAACGTACCTTCGCGAATGAGGAAAGGAGTAGCACACCCAGGATGTGTATGGGATTCATTTTGTTGTTTTATCCCCTATGGGGAAACTATTGCAGTGGTCTCTTTAGTTGGTATTGTATCTAAAAAGATAGAAAAAATATTTGTGAGGAGACTGGAAATGTCGGTATTTTCTAAAATTGTTAACCAAGTAAGCTAACAGAAAAATAAAGTGGTATACCATAAAGTACCTTTCTTTCGATTTCTTTATCCTTCAAAACGAATTATTTTTTCTTAAAATGGAAAACGAAGAGAGAACACTTTCGAAGTTTCGGTGAAACAATCTAGAAATCGGACGTTTTAAACTGAACGGTTGTCATCAATCACGAGGGTAAAATGGGAGTATTGAGTCAGCGATGAGACTAATTGCTGGATGTGGATCGAGAATGCCAGCCGGATGTAGCTGAGTGGAACGAATTAGAGATACGTTTTGTACCGATGGGTGGCTTATTTTGGGTTACTGCATCAAATTAGACCTTTTCAAGTTGATATTTCAACTGACTCAATTCCCGCAAGGAATTCTCTCAAGAATTTTACATATTTTTAGCGTTTGAAATATATTTTATTGAGATTTCATAAAATTAAGAATAAGTTTTTCTTACAAAATACCCTCATCATGAAACAACTTTTTGATAAATGACCAAGAACCGAAAGTTTTTTCTTTTGAAGTCTGCTCATTAGTCTAACTAGTCTAAGAATTTAAAAATCTGGGTGTGTTTTTTTTTCTGCATAAAAATCTTCAAGTGCAGATTATCGCGTTACACCGCTTTGCACAGAATAGATGACATTTCAAACACAAATATCTCACGTATATCCTGTATACACCAATAATTTCTATACTAAAATTTTTGCAATGCTTTTTCTTACTATCAGCTTAAAAATTGTTATGGTAAAATTGACATATTACATGTTTCAGACGTCTTTATCGACACATGTTGCCTTGTTGTCAAAAGTATGTGGACGTACCTATTGATCGTCCGCTCCGCTCAACAATTCGTTGTATTAAGTTGATAAAACTCGCCATAGTCTATCTAAAGTTACTAAAATGGAAGAGTATATCTTTGAAAAGGTGTTATACAATCAGAAACGTTGAAAGACTCCCAGTACTGGTTTTACGTATCATCACTCGGCCCCATATGGCAAATCCTTTTCATGTGTACGCATAATTCAAAGAGTAAATATTTATTTTATTTTATTTTTTTTATCTCTCTAGCGCCATTGTCGCAACCTGTACGCTCAACACACACATATATGTATAGATGGATAGCCAGTCAGCCAGACTTACTTAAAAACTGATGACACCTATGTTGACAGACGGGGAAAAAATAGAAATAAAAAAAAATTCAAGTCGACGAAATTCTGGTATTTCAGCCAATCAAAATGCTGGAATTTAATATCTAGATTCGATTCGAAGCTTGAGGTAGCCATAGTAGCTGAATGAAAAACGGATAAAACCAACAAAAAATTCGATACTCTTCGCAGTTAGCAATATGTTCCCAGTTGGAACCTTTGCCGTTCAATTTAACATCCACACTGTTTGCACTTCCGCACTTACAACACGTACCAAATGACATTTTATCATGAACATATTTATCTCCAATATCAAAGACTCGAATTTCGGTTTCATGGGACATGATTTCTCATTACATCCTATACATTACATTCCCTTTATAAGAACATTTATAGAATATCTACTTTATAATGTATGTTGATTTTGTATAAAATATTACGTTACTACATTTTGGATTCGAGTCACGTCATGAAAATTTCTGTCGTTTAAACTTTCATCCTCTCCTTGTCTCTCTTTTGCTACTTTGACCAGCTTATGCCACCATTTTTTCGCCAGCCGACAGCAGCTACCAAGAAGTTCCCATAGCAACAAATAGTAAAATTTATGACGGTATTGGGTGGTGTGTCTATTATCTGCGTGGAAAACTCTTTATTTACTGTTTACTTACAGATTCGTACTATATATATATATATATATATATATATATATATATATATACTAAGTACCTCACTATAACGTCCTAAATAGGGATTCGAATAAATCGAATCATTCGCCTGAAGAACCCTGAAAGGGCAGAAATACAAACGTTTTTATAAAACGAATCCATTATTTCATCATACATATGTGTGTGTGTGTGTGTGTGTGTGTGTGCGCGCGCGCTTATTGATATATAGCGATGTTCCTACCATCGAGCAAAGCAGCTGTCGGTAATGCAAAAGCCCCAATAACTGTTTTCACACCAAATTCTCATCCTGTTTATTCTCGGTCTATTTGCTCCTTCCAACACGACATTTTTGTGTCGAGAAATGGATATAAATGATCCGATAGAATGATTTATAAATTGCATTATACCACGTTGAAACTTATTTGAAATGATCTCTCGTCGTTACACGGTTAATGTATCACTCACCGGAGAGAACGTAGATAAAATAACCAATTAAAGAAAATGGAGCTGTTGCAGTACAAATCAGTAATTCAAAATACGATGTGTGATGGGTTTATTTCATAAAGTACTCGATACAAAAACTTTGAGTTGGAGTAGAACTTTAAATATGGTGAAATAATGGATTCGCTATGCAAACACAGTTTATGTTTCTGCCCTTTGGGGCTTCTTACATATATATATATATATATATATATATATATATATATATATATATATATATATATATATATAGTAGGTGAAATATGTGCCACAAGTCGTATACATTAATCCGAAAAATCTATAAGCTTTATAAGTTTCTATTAAGAAAATTGCAGCTCATCAAATCGGAAAGGTATGCAATAAGAATTTCAAGATATATTTTTAGTAAAATGATAAAATGAAATAGTGTTCGTAACGCCATAACCCCTTATTTCTAACTGTACAGACGCAAAAATAGGATTGACATCAAAATGCTCGAGCCAAGTAGTCCCAAACCCATGTGGCACATCTTAGGCAAATATTAGATATAAAAAAGATGAAACTGGAACATGCTCGAGAAAGATTGAAAATGTGTACATTGAGAAAAACGCTTCGAAGTAGTTTGAAAAAAGATTTTAATCCCCGCAAGCACAGAAGGGCTACACTTCATAACGACAAATGTAAAATCTTGGAAGATATCTGTCGCTTCAAATGTAATAGGGAGCAGGCATTTCTTGACGAACGGAATTCGGCTAACAGATTATGAATTTACAGTTTTCTAAAAACGCTATTTTTGTTCCACGTAATCTTAGTTATACTTTGATGAGAAAGCAACCCTCGTTTTGTTCTAAACATAGTGTAAGTTTCATATTTCAAAATGAAATAGAAACTATACACCAATTACTGCACAGAATACGATGAAGAGAAGTAGTACAAAGGTTATCGAACCGCTATTTATGTTACAAAAATACTGCATTGGTTAAGTGTTCTAAATTCATTCAATGTCAAGTTAGACGTTGGCTTAATCAATCTCCCCAGAGTAAAATAATAAACTTCTTATCAATACTTCGAGAAGAATGTAACATTTCGAGTGTATATACACACACACAAGCTTGCAAATGAAGAACAATTTGAAACTAATGTCACTCTTCTTCTTTTTCTTGTTTTACAATTGATTAATCAGACCATCAATTATTTCGGACAGAATTTTCTAGCCTTGCTTAGTTGGTTATTTCTCAATGATTAATCCCCATGAGAAAAGAAAATTCGCGTGACACACATTCGAACATTGATGAGGTGAAGTTTTTTTAAAGAAAAGAAGCTACTGAACTCGTTTCAGTGGAAGAGTCGATCATTTCAATTTTTTTTTTTTTTTTCAATTTTAAACTTTAGGACAGGTGGCGTCGCTACTGAATTAAATCTACCAATTAATAGACAAAGTGTTGAAATACGTAGTCTAAAAAGAAAAAAAAAGCATTTTCTGGTAATGTACGGAATATTGCGGAAAGGATATTTACTTACGTGAGCGTGGTGCAACTGATTTAATACTCAGAGGTGAGCGAAATTTATATAACGACTGGAAAATTGTTGGGAAAGCGATCACCGATAAGCCACACATTGACTTCTCGGTAGCATCTGATAGCGTTCTCATGATACGATTATAATTAAGATAACACTCGTTTCTCTCTCCCCCTCTGTCTCTCTCTGTCTCTCTCTGTCTCTCTCATTGATTTCTGGAGTGTAGCATTGTATGCTCTAATAATGAACAATGCGATTTCCCTGGCTCCCTCTCTGCTTGCTGGTATAGTAGCCTTATCTACTATAATAATAATAATAATAATAATAATAATAATAATAATAATAATAATAATAATGAACAGTGTGGTTTTCTTAGTTCGTTGTCCGTTGCACTGGACTCTTCCTCTCAAAGGAAAAAATTTTGCTGATGAAAATATCCCCTACTCACTATTCGAAATTATGCAATTAAGTGTCAATTTTCCTTTTAAAAAAGCATTTAATAGAAATCCAAATATATCCTTGATTTTTAATCACTGGGATTAACGAGTAGATCATATAGGAAAAAAAGAATCAAGACGCACGTAATGTAGCAATGATTAGCAAGATAACCGTTGATAGAGGATTCGATCCTCATTCGGTCTACCACTATTGATGAACAAATACCAAAATGCTATGTTAATAAATAATATGAAATTAGAAAAGAAATATGGATCAGGACGACTGTCTTATGTAGCGATGATTTGCTAGCTAAACTTGCTGCATGTTGTTAGAGGGTTCGATCCTCATTGAATCTCACACTATCGGTGCTCAGATACCAAACCATGCTAAGTTGATAAATCATATGGGGAAAAAACAGGATCAGGACACACGTCGTATATCCAAGCTAATCTTGCTGCCTGCTGTTAGTGGGTTCGATCCTCGTTGGATCTCCCACTATTGATGGTCTGATATCAAACTGCTATGTTATAAATGATACGAAAGAAAATGAATGTACAAAAACGGACCAGGGCGCACGTTATGTAGCAATGATCAATAAACTAATCTTGCGGACCGTTCTTAATAAGTTCAATCCTCATTGAATCTCCCAAAATCAATGGTTTGATACCAACTTATGCTAATCTAATGTACTTATATAATGAACCGTGTAATTTACTTGGTTCCTGTTCGTAATCGTGGGCTCTTCCATTTACGGGTAACAAATTTGCAGGTGAAAATATCCCCACTACTATCTTAAGCAATGGACTCTTTCATTGAAATGAGTTTTTAGTTTCTTTTTTTAAAATCAAGATTTAGATAGATGAGGAAAATATCATAACATGAAGGGTTAATAAAAATTGCTGTGAATGGTGATGACCAGACGAGTAGGTACATGAAAACTTCCAACTACTGTATTTTTTAATTCCCTTCCCGACTCGAGCTCAATATATGACTGGCAATCATATATTTAATGTAATTGATTAGACAGCAAATTGTTAATACAAAGCATTTTAAGACCGCTGCACAATTGTAATATTAAACACAATTCATGTTTTTACTGAATTTTGACTATTTTTCTTTCATTTCTTTCTCCTTGTGACAACATTGAGAAGAGTACTTTGGACAAGATTTGAACTCGCATTCCCTATTCTTTGGATCCAGTCAGTACCTTTCTGATCTCAATATAAGAAGCCAGTGTTACATTTTTGTCTCTTTGCCGATTGGTTTCTGTCACGCTAAAGTAAGTAGGAAGAGAAGAAGGGGTAAACCAAGGTTCTATTGAATCGTTGTGTTCTTTTATACATCACTACCAATACAACTGCTGCTGTTTGCGATGGTGGTGATGTCTCAGTAGTAGCACGGAAAACAATTCTACGAAATGTCTCTTATTCTTCATGAACAAAACTGACGTTTCTCTCATATCAAACATGGAATTCCCAGAAAAAGGCCTCAATTTCTAAGAAAAGTACCTTGATTACGGACTTTAATTTACACATTGAAAAGACTTTACATGCACTACACATTACAAAAAAATATTTATCCCTTTTACTTGAAATTCATGTACATAAAAATAAAGTGTAGTATTTTACATGAAAAAAACTGTGTCGTTTATTCCTCTGTGATTTGTCTCTCTCTAACTTACATGCCTTTTCTCCCTATGTAGCTGAATGTTACATCTATGGTCTCTTCTAAGTAGTAATAACTATGCACCTAATTTTACCTGAAGGGACCTTCTTGTACTATACTATAAATTCCATCTTGATGGAGTCGACAGCAATAAAACATAGAAACCCCCACATTGGTGACTTACACATTCTCCAGAGAGACAGATTAACTTCATCAAGTGACAAAATGACCAATGCCAGAACACGATCATAGAAAAATATGGACCTCTCGTTATGACAATGGAATTAATTTACACACAAAAACAAACATAACGAAGCACAAAAACATTCATTCAATATGTCGGGTACAGACGAGATGCCGGTCGAGGAAAACCAAGCTATACAGGCTGTTTCCATTTCAGCATTTATCCAATCGATTGTGCCGGCGTGGTTTTCCAACATAGCAAAAATTTGACGATCCAATCCAAAATTCAACCACGTTTTGTCTACACCTCCTCCAAATATAGTAGGAAAGATCCAACCGACCGCACTGCAATCTGAGGACTATGATACCCTCAAAGGAATGGTTATTTAGTCATCGGAAAAATCTAAACCCGAAGTATTGGACAAACCGATGATAACTTCCATCATGACAGGTCGTCCATCTGTATACTTAAATGAGTTGATGTCATTAGCAAATCGAATTAGTGTTGAAGATGATATTGTCCGACACAAATTCATTCAGGCGTTGCCGTCTTCTATTACACCAATCATAGCATCACAAACGGAACTGAATACAAATCAACTGGGGGAAAATGGCAGACTATCTCCTTTTATACTTTAATAACAAGGAAACTGCACATATTCAACAAGTGCAACGGGGAATTAGACGAAAGCAGGAGACTACACACAGAAAACGTACGACTGTCCCCAGAGTGTTCACCCTTTCGATAAGGACCAGAGACCAAAGATCTATCGGGCTCACCTGCGCTTTGCAGAGCGTGTCAGATTCTGCCAGCCGTGGTGCAGATGGCCGAGCAATCGAATGTAAAAATCAAACCCAGTGCCTGTCCTCCTTCACCAAATATTTTGATACAGTCAACAATGAATAAAACTTATAGAAACCCCCACAGGTACTATGCTTGTCTACTTGGTAGAGTTTGAATCATAAACGTGATTTCCCGTCTCTCTGTCTGCAACAATGGTCCCTTCTAGTCAAAGGTAACACTTTTGCTGAGAAAAATATCTCTTCTCCTCCCAACCATTTGGAACAATGGTCTCTTCCATCGAAACAAATTCGGTAGTTTCAATAGTAATGGTTAACAATCCTTTGATGCTGACCATCACGACTCACAACATGGATCCCCAGAGATCACATGTGAAACTGAGGCCGACAGAATACAAGCTGGAGAAATGAACAAGACAAATTCAGAAAATACTGGCTCCACAACACCTATGAGAGAGAATCTTGGCGAATCTTGGAGAATGTCTATATCCAAAGACGGAAACTGATGATGATGATGACCTAACATTGCTATAAGGAGTTCGGTCTTCCCTGGGTGTCGAAGTAAGCTAAACTTTAAAAAAAATATCAGGTATATTCTGCTTCAATACTTACAGTGTGTATACGACTTAGTTTGACACAAGGCTACAGTAGTGGAGCACTAAGGGTGGGTCGAACTCCTTACAGTACTAATGGTTTGCATCACAAGCTTGTTCACCATTACTACAATGATTGGGAAAGATTTCATGGAATCACTAGTTTCACAATCTTGCTTTAACATATATATATACCAATAACAATTTTCCTTGTCGTTATAACTTAGTTGCATGTTTCAATGTAAATGCTGAATTTGAATGAATAAGCGAATTATTCAATTGTCTCTTGAAAAAAAAAGAATGATTTCAAGTGCATAAACTACTCTGCAAAATAAAACTAAAAAAGTACTTACGGAGTCAAGTATGTTGTGAACACTTCTTCCTCAAAGAAATGTGCTTTTAAATTGTGCAAAGGTGTATTTATATGTTTTACCTCTTAGTAGCATCTGACAGCATTCACATATCACGATTACATTCGCCACGCCTCTCTCTCTCTCTCTCTCTCTCTCTCACACAAACACACTCTCTCTCTCCCTCTCTCTCTCTCTCTCTCTCTCTCTCTCTCTCTCTCTCTCTCTCTCTTTCACCCTTTTCTCTCTGTGTAGCATCTGACAGCGTTCCCATATCACGTTTAATTGTCCTTGAGTTCTGTGACACCAGAAAATGACTCATTTAAAATGTGGCAAGCTAGCAACTACCCCACCCCCAATTTTATTTACAGTGGTAATAAATGACATTGATTAATTAAGAATTAAGAATTAAATATGAAATAACAGGAATATACTCTAGTTAAGGCACTTGTTCTTCTCCCGACCCACTTTCCCCAAGGAAGGGGTTGATGCGCAAGTTCGATCTCATAGATTTATTACTTTTAGAAAGTCCTTCCTTTGAAAATCCCCTCCTTTAAAAAAAACCCTTCCTTTGAAAGGCCCTTCCTTTAAAAGATCTTTCCTTTTGTCAAAAGGTTTTTCCTTCAAACTTTTTTTAATCAGTTCATAGCGTTCATAAGAAAGGAAGGATAAAGAGAGTGGCCTAATAAAGAGGGATATTTTTTTCTTCTTTATTTTTTACTACGTTATATCATACCATTTTTTAGATCAATTCTCGAGATTAAAGAATAGAAGTTACTAGAACGAAAGGAAGAAAGGGGAAAAAAGAAAGAAAGCAGGCTATACACTGTTTATAACTAATGTATACACTTCAATTACATATTTACAACTTTTTCATCTGCCAATGAATGATGTTGCATTTCAGACCATGTTTTTCATTTTATTTTTGATGCAATCATAATTTATTTTTGTTTCTGACGTCTTAACAGCGATTAACTTGGAAAATCAATTGTAAACAAATAGTTTTATAATAGAAACTGTCGACAAATATTGACAAATGCTGTCAAAATTGTGTATACAAAATCACAGGTTTTGTTCTGAGTCTATTCTTTCTCTTGTTATATCATGGTTGTCATAATATTGCTATCGACGCCCCCACCATAGTGCCTTCTAGCAAGATTATCTCATATATCGGGAACAGTTATCAAACACTCGACCCGTTCTTATTCCAATTTCTATTTTAGTCAGTTGTTGAAATAAACATCTATTTGAAGCTGTTGTTTATCCTGTCCACCACAACAAAAGTATTCGCAGGCTTGACCTAGGTTAAAATCGGTGTCACTGGATTCAGAATTAAGAGTGTGGATTATAACCCCTCAAGCTAAGCTAAGGTCGCACTAACTGATTATATTTTGTCAGCTCGTAGATTCATTGAGCCCAATCGGCGATTTAATATCGACATGTGTTCTTACGACCTTAAAATTCGCCCACGATAGTGTCTGCGATTCGATCGTAGCGATTGTAATGATTCGTTTTTCTACGGTCAGGTTTGATGTCGAAGCCTATCGGAAGGGGAGAAAGTATTTTACGTCACTTCCATTTCAATTAAATAAAAAGTAAAATTAAAATGGTGATCTTTTTATATCATCTCTAGAAACTTTGGATTGTCAATAATGCCTGTTTTCACATTTCTTCATTATTTTCAGGAGAGTTTAGATATTTTTATATTATTTTGCTTCATTTTTCTGTGTAAAACTATGACATTTTGATGTATTTTCGATAATGAAAGTTACAATAAAAATAAACATTGAATTAGAAAATTGCTTATAAATAGTTTTTTCTATTAAAATAAATTCTTAGCTTTGTAGTTTTGTCGTAAATTAATGATTTTTGCAAAAAGTTTTTCTGTTTGTTTTCGAATATTCTACTATTTTCTTTTTGGTAAAAAAAAAACGTCTTAATGTAGATATCCTTATTTTGAATAAATTGTATTGAATACACCCCTTTCAGTCTTCAAGCCCCCTTATCATAACAAAGAAAATTATTGATGATAACAAAAGATTTATAAATGCTTCTACAAATAACAAGAGAACATAGAGTTCAAGAAAATAAGACAATGTTCTGTTGGGTCTTTGATCTAAGTCCAGGGTCGGTCCTAAGGTTCCTGGGGCCAAAGGAAAGCTTAATTCCCACGCTCTTTTAAGTAGTATTATCTTATTTGACGTCGGTCGTGAGAATTTCTTTTGCCAATTGTTACTTTTAGTTTCACCACAACAGTAAGTATTTAAATGTCAGACGTTCCGGAAAATTTGATTTCAAATCAGAAAATTATTTGATTTTTTTTCCATTTGTATTTTGGCAGTTATTACTCTCAGACACGAGACAATCGCCCTACGAGACAATCGCCCTTCGCACTAGGTACCCTGTTGCCAGAATCTAGGATGGGTGCAGTCTGAAACAGGCGGATTCAGAGTGATAAAGAGGATAAATATATACAAGTAGTGATAGAATTATATTTTTGAAGGAAAAATATACAATCTATTTGAGTCAGTTCATCACGCCAGACATTTGGACAATGGGGAAAAGCATTTTTTGATCCATCCTCATTCAAAATTAAAACTTCCAAAATCTTCAATGTAAGTTTATTGGAAAATAAAAACATTAAATTAGGGTAAAGGTTAGGGTTAGGAAGAGAAGAGCTAGTTTCCCTGTTTCCAAATATTTGTACTGTATATCATCTCTCTAACTCGATTCATACCAGATATTTTGTAATTTCGTTTCATCAAAACAGTTCATATTGTCAGATTTACGAATAAAAAAATGTTCTTTGCGCCAAAGCGTCCACCACAAGATGGGCAGATGCCAAAACTGGTCCCGTGCCCAGTCATCCGAACTAAAACGCCAGCGTCCCAACCGAATACGCGCTGAAACGTCCCTACCAATATTCCAAAGTGCTAACCATTACACAAGATAATCAGACAGACTTTCAGCCCCCATAAAAAAATTACTATTGTACCTGAAAGATTGTGACCAACCATGGCACAGTTTCTCACTCAGAGATGTTTCCCGTGCGATTACTCTTTACCTTCAAAACTATCATAATTCAAGTGCATTAAAAGACGGTATTTACGTTAAGTATGTCTAAACATCCCTCAAATGCGGCATTCTTTATATTGGAATGATGGCCATGACCTCAGAATTGAGGAGTGCACCAGTGTGCGCATGCACGTGCTTGTGTGTACGTGTAACTTGTATTTCATCAATCTCTACGTGATCACGTGTTACGCGACACCCGGCTCACTCTGTCAGAGGCGGAAGCTGAGTGAGAAGTAAGCGCATCGTATTTGGTGTCGCTAAGAATGAAAAGAAAGTACTACGACTTCGTCCCATTTCCCCCTGTTAGCCAAGTAAACCTTTTCATGACGTTCATTTATATTATGGTTGTCCGCCATTTTTATTTTGCAATACTACAGCTACTATACACTACTACAATTGCCTATAACGATATTCCTCGCGATATTTACCAAGCTCAACTTGCGCATGGCCAAATGGATAAAAATGGGAAGAAGGAAGATTATGCTACGCCAATCTCTCCAAAAGAAAATCAGCATTCGGAATCCCGACTTTTCGTTTTTTTTTCCGGGTTCAAACAACGTCTTTCGGCACATAATCTCTTTACTATAAGTTAACTTGATGCTAGCTCCAAACTTCGAATCGTTAGATGATTTTTTCTGCTTGTATTAGTGTCTATCCGTATCTGTCAAAAATTTCAAAGAATCTAAGAATGCAGAAGAGGGACCAAAAACTGAATGACATGCTCTACATTGACCAGAGGATCCTGAGAGAAATTAGAAAAGAGAGAGAGAAAAAAACGGTGCGATGGGATGACTTGGTTGCAGAAAGTGACGACATTGGAATGGAATTCGGAATTTTAAAAAAAAGTATTGCAAAGGGGGAATCATAACAGTGGAGGAAATCGACTTACCGGATAACAAAACAATGTCACTAACTACACAGGGCCGATATGAATACCCGGTAGTTCTCGAATGTGACTAAAAAGAAGGAAGAAATGAAGGGAGAAATAAAAAGAAAGAATACATTAGGATAAAGTAAATCTGATAAAAAAGGATGAACATTATTGGTAGTAAGATGCACAGGACCATTTCTTGGATGGAAAAAGGATGAGCTCAAAGCAATGGCCTGGCAAACTAGAAAACTCAAGACAATTTACATGGCTCTATACCCTAGAGATGATGCAAACAGATTATATGTGAGGAGGGAAGAATGCAGCAAAGCACTAATCAGCATAGAAGACTGTATTCAAATGGCCAAAATGGGATCGGAAAATCATGAACGGGCGATCAGGGAATATATTATCAAAAGTGCTCGAAATAGTGCAACAAGTAATGGAAGGTAACAAACGAGGGGATAAAGAGCACAACGAGGAAAGAAATTTCGGAAAGGAAAAAACTCAAAGGAAAAATTAAAAGGCAAATAAAAAAAAAATATCACAAACGAACTATCATGGACATTGCAATGCAAGAACAAGGGCAGCGGGACACACAATGTCAAGGTGAAGATTGACCGAACTCCAGAAAAAAAGAAAATTCCTCCTCTGTGGAGAAACAAATAAGACGATAGAATGCTGAAATGTAATTGAATCCACGGATATTGGTTTAATAAATTCACCACGTAACATGGCAAACTTATCTACCAGCCCCAAAGTTGCCTAGATGAAGGGGAGGTCCCACACTGAATGACCAAAAGTAGAAGACCCTCATCTAAGAGGACAGCAATTATAATGCCTACCACAAATGTAAAAAAAAAATCTGACTGGGTAGATAACAGGAAGAATACATATTCCCAAGGAAAGAAGAGGACTCTCCCCTAAAGAACGGAGGGGATGCAGGAGAGGAACCAAAGGGGTGAAAGCCTTGTTCCAAATTGACCAGATGATTCTAAAAGAAGTAAGGAATGAAAGGAAAATGTTGCAATGGGATGGATTGACTACAAAAAATCATACGACATGATCCTATATAGCGGAATACTTGAATGTCTCTCGATATCCAAGATTAGCGAATCAACTACTATTGATACCTGTAAATAGAATCTTGAAAAACAGCAAATGATACCTGTACTCCAAAACAAAGGGAAAAGTCAATTACCTCATGTATATGGACGATGTAGAGGTATTTGCAAGATAAGAGCTCGAAATGCTGTTCAACAAAGTGGAAGAATGCAGCAATGACATTGAGATGAAGTTCGGAATGGGAAAATGCGCGCTAATCGTAATGCACACTGGAAGGCTTACAACGGCAGAAGGAAGCGAATTATCGGACAAAATCAAAATCACAGTGTTAACCACAAAGGACCAATAGAAATACCTTGGAGTTCTCGAATGTAATACAATAAAACGAGAAGAAATGAGAGAGAAAATAAAAAAAGGAATATCTAAGGAGGATAAGAAAAATATCAGAGACCACTCTAAATAACATAAATCTGATAAAAGGAAAAGACACATAGGCAGTATCGGAACTAAGATACGCAGGTGCATGTCTTGGATGGACAAAGGAAGAGCTACAATCAATGGACCTGCGAATTAGAAAGCCTATGACGATGCACAATGCTCTGCACCCAGAGATGACACAGGTAAACTCTGTGTGTGAAAAGAAGGAGACAGAAGACTCATCTGCTTAGGAGACTGTGTTCAACAGATGGCTAAGACAAGATTAGGGAAGTATGAGCATGCAGTGAAGACATTATACAAAGCCTCCAAAGCAGTGCAACAAGCAATAAAAATGCAGCCAGCGCGGGAACAGCAAATCTTAAAACAAGGAAAGAAAATGGGAACAGGAAGAACTACAGAAGAAATTCAAGAGACATGTACAAAATGTCGCAGACTAGATATCATGGACATAGCTACGCTAAGGAAACCTGATAGGAGAACCATAATCACTCATCATGGCTGCCAAAATCCAATGTATCAGGACAAAGTAGAAGCCACAAATTACTCTGGGACGTTAACGTCCAAGCGAGAGGACCAGACTTGGTAATCATGGAAAAAGAAAGGAGAACCTACAAAATAATAGACATGGCTGTGCCTGCGGATCAGAGAGTAGATACGAAAGAGAGTGAAAAGCTGGTGAGGAGGATACAAGAAATATGAAATCCACGACTCCCTAGCTAATAGCGATGGCCTAGCAACCAGGAAAAGCGCATGGCAGAGACGATACAAAACACAGCGCGGCTGTGGTAGGTAAAAACAATAGGAGAGGAGGGCTGAAGACCTAAGCAGACTTACTGTCGCCGTCCTTCAGCGATAACCAGGCAGCTGTAAACCACAGCTCTGCTGAGAACTGTGAGAGTGTGAGGAGGAGGGCTGGAGACTTGAAAAAACTCGCTGTCACTCAGTCTTCAGCAGTGACCAATAGGCAACTGGTCTAAAAATGCAAAATAATAATAATAAGTTGCACAGTATGTAAAATTATGTGGACTTCTGAATCGAACTCCTCCTATCCATCACAAAACTGAACAAATGCTTTCAATCATTTTGAAAGTGTTTATGTTCAGCTAAAAAGTTTTGACAGACAGATTTCTCTGAAATCGGGTGTCGCCAAGGAGTTGGATTCTCAAAAGTTTGAGGAGTACAAGTAGTTTCATGAGCGTTCACGTCTCTTGTACCTCATCCAACGCTATCTTAACAGATCCCACCGAGCCTGTCAAAAATTTCTATTACTATTACTCGTAAAAAAATGACGGGATTATTTACGTATGGATCGGCACTTCTGCCTAAGATCAGAATGTGTGCACTCTGCAACGAATCAAATTGTAGTTTGGATCAAGGCGTTGTATCAGTTCAAGTTTTTTCGATGCAATGCAATAGACTTCAATTTAATTTTTTCCGAGTTTTATAACTAACATTTTGAAATTTCAAGTTGTATTTTATTAAACTCTCAGTTTTATAAATATATTAGGCCGTTTATCAATTAATATTTACCTAAAATTAAGATATATCCATACACGTAAGTGAAACTCAAGACCAATCGAAAAATTTAAATGTCGACATCCCGTACTCAATGGTTTGCCATCACTGTTCTAGCAGAAGTTGAAGACGGAGAAACAAAGAATTTAGTGTCGTATAAAATATATAAACGAGAATAAGTATCGTATTATTTTTTTTAATTTTGGATGCCTCAAAATAAATTGCTCATATATATATATATATATATATATATATATATATATATATATATATATATATATATATATGAACAATAGGGAATGAGATAGACTAAGGAGTAAGAGTGTATGGAGACATTGCTTATTAATTAATTAATCCATAAATGAATTTATTGGTGCGCTATACATGTTTCAGGAGGTGTTACCATCTTCAGTGGCGCGTTGTGTGTGTGTGTACCTTTCAGAAGATAAAGGTTTCCGTAGAAAATAAATTTAACATCAGATGTTTTGCTTTGGAAGAAAAATGGGAATCCCTTTGGGGTTATCATGGTGTGTGGGACTTTTATCCGTTTGTATTGAAGTCTATGTTGGTCTGTGGCAGGATATAATAATAGTAGCAATAGTAGGTCTTGGAGAAGCCGTAAGATGTCATGGTTGCAGGGTAGTGGTTTAGTATTAGATTGTGTGGGTAGGTTGGGGATAGTACAGATGGTGGGGTAATGATGTCAAGGAACTCCATATATGGTATCCTCACTGGTCATGGAAAGTCTGATGGCTATGAGTTGAATAAATGAAATACCATACAAAGGTTTTTATTGGTGGGGGTCAGTGTGACAGTGTGAAGTTCCCAATATTGGATATACATGAAGGCTGGTAGGGAATGGATGTGAGGTTGTTGTTAGTGGGAGGATTATGATGTTAGATATCTATATTATGTAGATTATATATATATATATATATATATATATATATATATATATATATATATATATATATATATATACTGGCTCCACGACGCCCATGATAGAGAATTGTGGCGAATCCTATGGAAGGTCTATGTCCAACGACGGACGTTAAAAGACTGTTGTTGTTGTTGTTGTTGTTGTTGTTGATGATGATGATGATGATGATACACACACACACATATATATATATAACCACGTAAAAAAAAATTAGGTTATCACAATCACTGAACTTTTGGGGTTTGGAGGTTTTGTCCCGCTTCGCACTTGAAGTGTAGGGCTCTTATCCGAGGGGCTTTTGCCCGTCAGGCTTTTGTCCTCTGTTGGTTCTGTCAGGACTCCATCGTTAACAGGAGAGAGCACCAATCATTAGGGAGTTTGGGAAATACGTTTCGTCTCGTTCATTCCCACCCCCCTGAGGTGCTGGAGTGGCGCCCCAGTAAGCCCCGACAGCACTGCACCCCTATATTCAAGAATTTTCTGTATGCAGGAGAATCAACGGAGTTGGCCCTTTTATTTGACAATGGATGTTTTTTGAAAGTCTTTTACAGTTTCTCCTCCCGAATCATTTTTAGATTGTCACAGACTTTGACCCCCGCTGTTTATTTCTGGGCATTGTTTGATCTACACTATCCAGCCGAAACCTACTTTAATTATTCGCCCTGAACTATGCACCTCCATTCATGAGTGAGTGCGTGTGTGTGTGTATACTATTTAGAATGAGACAAACCCAAGAGTAAAAATTATATGGAATCTTTATTAGTTGATTAATTAGTTGATTCACTGATTGATTAATCAATTGGCTGTACATGTTTTGGGAAGGGTTCCCATCCTCAGAAGTATGATTGAACTTTTTTGATGGTTAAAGGTTTGTTTTCTATAGAAACCGAAGTTAGCGCCAGATATGTAGCTCTGAAAAGCAAAAGTCCGTGTGGGGGCATCTTCGAGTGTCCGGCTTGTTCTATGCTTGAGAAGAATTATGGTGGACCTGATGATGAAGGTAATAGCAGCAGTTGTAGGAAACGTTAGTGGTAACTGATTTTTATTTGGTAAAAGGTATGGTTAGAATAAAGAATTGGTTGTCATGGTGACTGGGAACCAATCAAGGTCACTGTCCACTAAAATGCTACTAAGATGCTAGCCGGTGAAGTTATACGCAAACCGTGTAAATATGTTTCCTTGTCTCTCCTTTTCTCCCCTCTCTCCGCATATATAAGTACACACACACACACATATATACGTGAGTATATATATATATATATATATATATATATATATATACATATATATATATATATATATATACATATATATATATATATATATATATATACATATATATATATACATATATATATATATATATATATATATATATATACATATATATATATATGTATATATATATATATATATATATATATATATATATATATATATATATATATATATATATATATATATATATATATATATATATCGTGTGTGTGGTGTATAATGCTATATCATGATGAGAAAATATAAAATATTACAAAAGGCGATAAGTAAAACCAATGGGATTATACATTATCAATAGATTCCATAAGGTATGCTGCAATCTGGTAGTAGAGATTGCAGTGAGTTAAATATAGATAAATATAAAACGTGATTGGGCGTGTGGGATGGGATAGAAGTATTTATAAAATGTTGCATAACAGATCAGAATAATAGAGTAAATATTACATAACAATATTTGGAGATGAATCTTGAAGGTTACAGAGGTTAGAGTGTGTTATGGAAGGTAGTTATAAGTGATATGCGATCCGGTTTGTTTTTGTTAGAGAGTATGAAGGTATCTTCTCTGGGTATTGCAATGGCCTTTTTTTTATTTGATTGCTTATCACTTCTTGTGAATATTCTAGTGTAATGATGCAGTTTAGAAGGTTATAGTTGTGATCATCAAGTTCACCATCTGTTGGTAAAATTCTCCTAGTTTTAACTGCTTGTAAGATCGGTTGGTTTCCTTTCATGTGCCAAAGATGATTGATATATATATATATATATATATATATATATATATATATATATATATATATATATATATATATATATATATATATATATATATATATACATATATACATATATATATATATATATATATATATATGTGTATATATATATATATATATACATATATATATATATATATATATATAAATAGATATGTATATATATATATATATATATATATATATATATATATATATATATATATATATATATATATATATATATATATATATATATGTGTGTGTGTATATATATACATGTAACCGGCTTTGCCTCAAGGTGGGGGAGAGTAATCAAAACTGAAAATTAATGTACTCAATGTAGGGATTGCAACCTTTCAGGTATGTCAGAAATGCCAAAATTGACCTTTAAAAAAAAAAAAGATTCCCAAAATGACCCGACTATAAATTGACTTTTAGAGGCCACCCCCCTTTTTATTAGCCTCCACCGTTTTTAATATCAGATTCCAGGTTTTTTTTTTAAAGAAACTTTATTAGGCTAAGCACTTTTAGAAACGTTTAAATTAAACACTATCTACCTATCTATTTTGTAAATTCACGCCACTCGTCATGGCGATTATTTAGTCAAATTGTCTGTGAATTTGGGCCATATGTTCCATAGTTGTGTGGAACATTTTTTGATGAAATGGTGAAAATGGAACTTTAAAACAGCGGGTTGTCCTTGAAATCGACACCGAACATTATTATCGGTATGGCGATTTGTATAGTTTCTGGGCAAAAACTAAAAGGAAAATTAAAATATAAAGGAATGGATTTTATGTGGATGTCATATAGATAAAATCAAATAAATAAATATCAAAGTGGAACGTTTTAGCCTTAGAAAAAAATTCCACTAAACGCATATGATTGTCAGCGACCAATAAAAGTATGTGTTAAATTGGTATTGGTGTGTGTGTGTGTGTGTGTGTGTATGTGTGTGTGTGTGTGTGTGTGTGTGTGGAGGGGGCTATAAAACTAAATTCACTTGAACAGGGAGATTGTTTAATGTATAAAGATATTTAGGCTCCATCACAGGTACCTATGCTGTTGTATACTTCTATTGGAGAGAATTACATGTAAAACTATTGGCCTATTGGAATTGAATATGATTGGCTTTATTTAATTAAAAAAATGCTTCCTTTGTTTTGTTGAAATGTGGGAAAAAATTTAAATCGGACAATGATTGATCATGATATTTTTTATTCAAAGAAAGAAAACTCCATTTTTTTTCTTGGAAAGGTAGGATCGAATTTCCACCTAGCACCACCTAGCCTAAGTTCATTCTGGGGAGCCGCCTGCGTTAGAATTGGAAATGCCAATACAGACCTGACCCCACTAAAATTGACCTGGCTTTAAATTGACATTATGAGATCGCCAGAGGTCAGCACTACATATCCTAAGGTAATCCTCGAGTCAAGCTATCCTTGTACACAAATTTGCAGTCTTCAGGGTGCAGCGTCTAGAATGAGAATGCCAAAATTGATTTTATTCAAATTCACCTGGAGAGGTCACCAGTGGTCAACACCATCCATCTTATGTTGATTTTAGGGTCAAGTTATCCTTTGTACGCAGATCTTCACCTTGTTGGATGGAATCGTTTAGGAGTCTATAGAAACCTAGAGACGAACATTCTTCATCCTTATAGTAATATCTATCAATTTGTCAGTCTATCTCATGTATACTAGCAGGGATGCCCTGCATTGCCCGGGGGAAAACAACTTCAAATATAACAACAATACAAAACAAGTTATATTTTATAAAGATTCCATAAGATTAGGAAAAGTTTGATTGAATTGAATAATATGTCCACAACTTTTTCTGATAAATGAATAGGTTCTGAAATTTTGTATTGAAATGTGATAATAAGTTAATTTTTACGGGATTTTCAAATTCGCTTTACCTGTGCAGAATTACCTTTTTTTTAAAAAAAAAAAAAAAGAAAAAAAAGAAAAGAAATCTTGGTATGAAGCCTGAATACAATTCAAAACTAACTTTTTGAAATTCGTAAAGCCCGAGTCCGTCTACACACTCTTCAGGGCACACTTGCACACAAAAGGTCACTTTAGTCGATCATTTGCGCAAATCTCCAAGTTGAATTCAACATTGTAGTTACATTGTAAATAAAAGCTCTTTCCTGAAATCTTAAACCTAGCTGTTAGCGATGGCCTATGGTGGAAACAATACAAAACACAGCGTGGCTGTAATAGGTGGGGACGATAGGAGAAGGGTCTGGAGACCTGAACAGACTTACTGTCACTTAGCCTCCTGTGATAACCACCAGGAAACTGGTGTGAAACTGTAACTCACAGCACTTCTGTTGACTGTGAAAGTGCTCCCTCCTAAAATCTCGAAAATTATTTGTTGAAACTACGGAGAAAATACATGTGTTATGGATTGAATACAAAAACACTACTTTCGAAAATAATGTGTCTTCCAATTCTTTAAGAATAATCGACTATTTGTGCACAGGTCTTCTTTGTACGCAATACCCGGTATGGAAGAACAATATGTGCAAAAATACTGAAATGTCATTAAAAAAATACCCACGCGTAGACTGAAACAATTTTTGGGCTGAGTGGTTTGTGTTGTGTAAGAAGAAATATTTTAAACAACGTATATTTCATTATGTTATAGAATTTGAATCTACTATTTCGCTTTGCCACACGTGGTGTCGCTGGTAGTATTTTGATACAGAAAAAATATATTGATTTACATAAAATACTTGGATAATAACCTGAAAATTCTGAATGAATATTTACACATAAATTATGACATGAAAGTGCTGAAATTCATTAAAATTACATTTGGCACCATTTATATTTATCTCTCATAAGTCTTTTGAAGGACAAATGTATCGGAGAAAATAATTTTATGTTAAACTTGTACCGATTTTTCGTGAAACTGGGGTTAAGTGAGTTGTCTACCTTACATTTGTCGTGATGAAAATTTAAAATGATCATAATTGACCCCTAGTGATAGCGAATGACCTCTGAAGCCAACCTGACGTGGCTCATTACCCTCTCCGTGAAAGATGGCCCCCCTATGCCAAATTTCAGCATCTTATATGCAAAATTGTTGCCTAAAATTGCTTTGATTGGCTATAAATGGCTACAAACAACCTCTGATGACCTGTGAAGACATTCGAGGTTGATCTCACATGGCCACGTGATCTATCGCTATGCTAAATTTTACCTTTCTATGCGTAAAATTGTAAACTACAATTGTTTCAATGGCTAGAAATTATCTTAAATGACCCTTGATGACATCGAACGACCTCTGAAATCAACCTTACATAGTCCCTGTCCTCTGCTGTGGAAAGATATACCCCTATGCCAAATCTCAGCTGCGTCCCTTGGAATGAAATTTTCCATCGAACAGAAAGTCGGGATCCAGTCTAGCACCATAATTATACATATTGTAGATAGAACCCATTGTAAAACATTTTAAAATAATCTAGCTGGAAAAGGTGTACTGCTATATAAAATTTCAGCTTCTTACGTACGAAATTGTGGCTTACTTAGTGAAACAGACTGACAGACAGAGGTCAAGTTATAACTACACGGAAGAGCAAATGATTTAATGAAATTAAATTGAGGTAAGTGCTCCTATGCACCCCACCCGGTTGCATGACCGGGAGCACCCTCAGGCAGGTCTGCGTAGTCTCCTCTAAAACATTAAAAAAGAATACATGTGCCTCCTTTTCACGTTAGTAATTTGCAGATCAAAGTGAACCATCGGATTAGAATAGTACTCATGTTTTATTATCGTGTTTTGGTTGGAATCAGGGTTAGGGTTGTGTTTTTTTCGTCGAAAAAAGTTTGATTTTCGGCTTAGGGTCAGATTCTTTAGAAGATAAAAAAACACTGCCAAACTTGTATGAGCAGTGAAAAATAAAAACCATCAGTGGTTTCCTACGTCGAACAGAAAGTAAGGGTTCTGTTCAATATTGTAGTTACATTGTAAATAAAACCTGGATGTCGAATCAATTTTTTCTCAAGTTTTCGGAAGGTTTAAGCATTATTGTTACAATCTAAATATTTCTATAACCTGTTGCAGTTTTTTTTTCTGAAAACTGACAAAAGATTCCGGAAGGTTTGAAGGTCTAACAAATTGAAAGCATATCTAACAACCATTGAAGAACTCTCGGTCTGTCTGCACACGTGATTGTGTGTGTGTGTGTGTGTGCACTACAGTTACTTGACAACTGGCCATTTAACAAAACTGTCATTTGCCAGATATATTAGTCAGCACAAAAGGCAGTGCAGTGTCGATTATGGGGGTCTGCGGTTCTCTGAAAAATCTGATAAAAATAAATAAAAAATTTCAGATTATAGATTTTTTATCTAAAATTATTGATATAAATTTAGATATAAAATATCTAAATTTGTAAAAGATCTTGATTTAGTTATAAAATATCTACATTTTCAATACAGAGGAGAAGTGACCGAAATACTTCGAAGCCATACTTTCGTGCAACGGACAGAAAATTATTATGGCAGGATGTTATACACACATAAAGTCCATTTCCTTTCAAATATGCATCTTTTGAACGGGCATTGCCCAAGTGGAATTTAATGGAATAACTTTTCTAAAAATGTTCTCTCTCGAAGGGCAGAAAAAAATAGATTTGACCCTTAGAAGGTCAGCGCCACTTATCGTATATTAATCCTGGGGTCAAGTTACCAATATAGAGAGTATTTCGATTCACAAGTGTTTAATTTTTAATTTTTGCTTGTCTTTTTGTGTAGTTTGTTGTATATTTAGAGTTTTAGGGTGCAACCACTCAAATTGGCTGTGCTACTCCTGATTGTGTTCTCATGCTCTTGAGCTATTATGGTGATGTTCGATACCCCTTCTAGGTATTTTTTCTTAGTTTCACTTATGTAAATAGGTTTATAAGACTAGGACAATTGGGAAGTTGATAACAACGCAATCTTGGATTCCGCTCGTGAAAAGAATAACCAAAATTGTGTCTCAAAAAATGAGAAAACAATCCACGAGAACGAAAATTTTGTAACGTTCCTAATTCAGTTTGAAAACGGCGTCGACCAGCAAGGCCAAAATATCACCAATAAAAAATCCAAAATTAAATAAAGTAATAAGTTCACCGAGAAAAAAACCCCAAAAAACAAAAAATATACTTGTTACCATGCCATGAAGGATGTCATCGAAACAGTTGAGTATAATAATTAACCCAATCAAAACATTCCTATACTTTGATATTGAAAACAGCCACGGCCGTTGAAAGAATTTGAATATAGTAATTAATCATCAATGACGTCTCTTTGGGTGGATTCTTAATTACGGCTTCGTTAACGGAAATAATCTATGTCATAATTCGAGATATTGAACAGATTTGTTATTTGCTTAAAATATTGGAAACCAGTGTGTATTAGTTTTGTATTTTGAAGAGTTGTGTTGATACTATATAAGTAAACAAAGTAAAAACTAAATAAATAAGCTAATTGTGCTTATCAGTAGTACATAAATTAAGTATGTGCTGATAAGATGTAAACAACGAAAATGTTTTTGAGCCTCCTGTAAAAACAGAGGAAACAACAAACAAATCACTGATTAGCATTTAACCTTTGACTGATCCAATGGTCCGGTATTACCCGTAATTCTTTGTTTTTCGCTAAGATAAGTACAGCAAAACATTATGGCCAGCAAGTCATGCATATACGAATGGCTAATTAATATAGCCAAGAGGATGTTAACATTGTTGATTGGACAGAGTGAGGAGAGACGGGAACAAGTGGGAGAATACCCACGGCAATGCTAAAAGGTAAAGTGGTATTAGGTTATGTTCATGGTTCTGGATAGTTCTGATTGAGGAGTAGGTAGCGCAAAGATGTTGGAGACGAAAGATTTGTCTCCTTGTGGTCTGGTGGTGGTGGTGGTGGTGGCGATACTACTGGAGATGTGGAGGGTGAAAGGGAGATGTATGAAGAGAACACGCGCCAAGTATGAACGTAGACACAGAGATGAAACAAAGTAAAAAGGAACACATGCAAGGATTTGGATGGACGAATAAGACGTACATTTAATACTAGGATATTAATGACAAATGAAAATGAAGTAAATATAAGGATAACACAAATCTGATCGACTGCATATAGAGATTAGAAGAGATTGCTAAAGGTGGGAGCTTTGTTCTCATTCATAGTACAGTCAACGCAGTCAAAGCGGATTGTCTGAACTGCTTGTGAATCCATATGGCTTGGGTCGTACCAAGGAATACGTGGAAACCGGGTTCAGTGTGCGTGCAGGGCTGCCAAGTTGTGCGTGACTTGCAGGCTATTCTCTGACGCTGATAGACACTCAACAGACAAACCATGAAAGACAGAGAACTCGGAGTTTTATCCATGCATGGGCAAAGTTAGTACAGAGATTGGACATGGTGGAAAAATGGTCAAGATCAGATCGACCAGGAGGTCGATAAAAAAAATAGGGTGAAGGAAAGAGAAAGAAAGAGTAGCTGGCAACAAGTGCTGGGGCCAGAAGCGTAACCATTTAGGAGAGCCGGCGCTAATGAGCATCGGGCCATGTGCGTCCAGGGCTTTTATAGGGGTTGTCGGAGGAAATGACGTTTTCGATATCTAGATGAAAGAAAGGTTTTGTATTTAATTCCTAACTAAAAGTATAGGGGGCGCTACTGTGGCATACCCACAATGTCTGAATGAAAATTGAAAGACTTGTGTAACATAGATAACAAGGTAGATATGTATTTACTAACAGATACATACATTGAATGTGTCGCTGGAATACTAAAAAAGTTGACTAAATGCGTTTCTTAAAGTTTCTACGAATGGTTATTGATAGTTAAGAGTTATTGTTATGCGAATTGTTAAAAAAAAGTTGTAGTTCTGTAAATAAGTAGAAATGTCTCTATAGGTTGTTGTGTGTATGAAAATTTATTTTTATGGAATGAAAGGAAATGGAATCTGATTTTTAATTATGTGGGCACTAATTACAAGTGATCTATTTGGAGCAAATTAACTTGACTCTGGTAGAAAAAAAACCCCATCAAAATGATGTCTCTCTGGGTGATTAAACAGATATGTGCACAGGAATCTGTAATAAAACCTGAAAGGTGAATGGAAGACCCTTTTTCAGGGACCGGAAGAAAATTTTCATCATTTTGCAGGTCAAGAACTTTGATGGTAGAAATCAGAATGAATTAGGGACCAATTTACACAAGTTGTCAAAGGGAGAATAACATCACTCAACCCACAAGGACAAATACAGCGCGTGGTGTTTTTCCAAAGTGAGGTATCCACACGCTTTCACGTTCCACTAATTGCCCAGTTCCGTCAGCTTTTGCTGCAGGTATCAAGACGTGTGTTACCTTTTTTTTAGTGAAGTGGAGAGATACTGCTTAGGGGACAGTATTTGTCTGCCTCTTCAAGAGTACAAAATTTGACCTTAAACCGTTTCTAAAGTGGGTGATTTATATGTACGGAGGTATTTACCCCCCAACCACCATCATGAGGTCAAGATTTGATTCAAACTCGATATTTGACAAGTGGACCCATACACATTTGTATGTGGTTGTGCTAAAAAAAAGTCCTGTTCCCATGGTTTTGGCCAAAGGTATCATGCTGTGCCTTTAACCCTACCCCTTTTGTGTAATGGGGAAAGTGCTGCCTGGAGACCGGATCCTCAGTAACCAGACTTTCCAAGGGGGAAAAAATTATCTGGTTAGTAATCATGCGTTTCCGTTACTAAAAAGAAGGGAAAGCGGCAAATTTGGTAAAATGATCGTCCTTGTGAAAGCGTCAATTCAATTGAGTTATTTTATCAATATTTTTTTTTTTTGTGAATGGATTGTAAAGGATAGAAATCAAAGGTTGCTGAAAAAGGAACGCTCAACCCTTGAACTCATCTTATCATCACGCGTTCATGTTGAGATAATTTTTGCCTACCCTCACAATCCTTATCTGATTACCCTTTCAAGCATGTGGAGGATAGAGTTATTGGGACATATGCAATATTTTTGTTCCCGATACAAAATCATGTGTGAAGATAAGAACATTAACTGATCAATTCTCTCCGCACTCAAGCCACTCCTTTTCGAAATTTAAATTCTTACCAGTCATTTATACATCATTCATATATGAATAGATAGCTGGGAGTTTGTATTGTATATCAATTTTAAAATTGATGTGTGCAATTTGCATTCATATCAACAAGAGAGGTGCAATGGGGAGATGCTACCTGGAAGACTGATCCCCTAAAATTAAGCTTAGACTTTGAGATTCCTTGTCATTAATGAATAAAAATTTGGCAAAAATACCAGGAGTATTTAGTCATCTCCCAAAGAATTTGAAGTGCAACACGAGGCCCTACTTTTTAGCGTAGGAAAATGCAGGGCCGGCTTGCCATTTTCGAGAAGGACAATGCCTAAAGTATTTATGAGAGTGGGCCTTCAGCTTCGCCATTTCAACCTCTGAAAAAATGAATGATGCTCCGTAAAGATTTTAATTACTTGAATTTGGTTCCAAACATTTTGTACATGCCATAAATCCTGTTACTTTGAACCGATGAATTGAAAGTTGTTCGAATCTTAACGTCAATGGATATTTCTAAATGTCAAATTATACACATTTTTTTTCTTCATATTTCATACAGATTAGACACGGGCTTACTTGATGAATTTGTATCCCAACACGATTGTAAGTTGGAGGTTGGCTTATCTTTTTGCTAGATTCGAATTTTTTTCTAATGAGAACAAACTCAAAAGCTAAGCTTGGTGAGAAGGGGCCCTCAAAAGCTTTATAAATTATAGTTTGCTTACTACATTTGTGCTGACATAATACAATAACAAGGATATATATATATATATATATATATATATATATATATATATATATATATATATATACACGCATTAATTGCATAAATAATAATCCAGACCTTTGGGTTTGTTTTTCACCAATCAATTGATAGGTCTGATTAGTCACTCAATAGAAACTGTCACATGAACTGTCTTTTGACAGCATGATGTGTTATGGGTGATCAGTTAAAAAAAGTGGAAAAAGTAGTAATCAATGAATAATTTACTTGTCTCATCTTTTTTCGATTGTGATCACTAGAAATGTCTGAATCAAAAATAGTTAAAAAAATAAGCGTGAACGTTAACGGAAACAAAAGATAAATCTAAAATAAACTTACATCGAAAATTTAACTTCCATTAAAATCTATTTTGAAAGGAATTTTCAAAAAACAAAAACACCTTTTCCTAGACGTAACAAGAAAGTAAATGTTCAATTCTATCGGTGCAGTTTGTACGCGCTACACCTACATAGAGAGCCAATCAGTCGAACTCACTTGAAAACTGAAGATACCTACGTTGGCAGTTTTGGTTGATGGTTTCTAGTAATGCAAGTCTATTTATGACAAATCTTCCTTTTTCATTAAATCTCACTAAATGTTGGAGGAGGGCCGACTAGAAGCTAAGTTCACCAGGCTCCCAGATTAGTACAACATCTTTTCTTTTTCAAATCTTTTATGCCTTATAATACAATTGCATTCGAATGAAAATATAAGTGATGTATCACACGTTTAGTAAAAGTACTAGGGGCTGTAAATCATAAAACAAGATCATTTTTCTAATCGTGAAAAATTGGCTTATAGCCAAATAGCGTTGAATACATCAATTCTCGTACGATCACTGAATTTTACTGACATCCAATCTGGTCAGTACCTACATTGGCAACTGCTTTTGAATGTCAGGTGTCGTAAGGGAGAATGATGTAGTGAATGTTACCATTTCGGGTGCAAATTGCTTCGCAAGAGAAACTTGATATGAAAAGCTCAGACAGGGGCGACTGACGCCATAGCCAGCACGAGAGCACTAGCCAGCGAAAAAAAAACTATTTGATTCCATGAGGGGAAGAAAAAAAATTATGCGATTTTTACACAATGGTGCAGATCCTTCCTGCAATACCAGTTCTTACCAAATACAGCAGAAAAATGTTGATTTAATATTTGGTAGGTAGACACTCCTCAAAACGACCTGCCTTTTGATTGAACGCAATTACGAACTAAAACTGATTTTTAAAATGATCCTCGTAACTTCAACAACAAAATCGCTAACTCAAGAACACCTAAGTTTATGGTAAAAGCAAGAATTAGGATTTTGTTATTTCGACATATATATAGTAGAAGTGCCCCTACGCTCGCCACAGCAGCATCCGTCGCTTCACATACCACAAATTTCTCTTCGTCTCAGTGATATGTGAAATATAGACTTATAGGCGACAAGCACCTGAAGTAGCGTCACTCACTCCACCATATTCTATTTTATCTAATGGAGGGGGAGGAATTGAATTCATGCCTTCCCCAAGGGCATTAGTGACGGATTGAATTCGGCTTGCCTAATCCATTTTCCGTGCTGTTAAACGATTGGACACGAGGATATCCACATTAATATCTTTGCTTTTGATCCTGCGATATAAGGGAGGTAACTCTACATAACTTTGGCTAAATCAACCTCTAAGGGAGGCAACCTCCTCCGCACATGCCAAGGGAAGTTACTCGCTTGGTACAATCAAAAACCGATAGATATACTTTCCTGTTTCGTCCAAGTGAATATTAGGAATTGGATTTTTGTTAGCTGACAGCGAAATTCCAGTAGTTGGAGCAAATGAGATATTGTTTTATTAATATTAATTATGATGTATGTGCTTTTTCTGTATGTAAAAATTATGAGATGCTTCCAGTATTGAGCAACGTGCATACTGATAGTATTGATAAAACTTTTAGGTAATATGAATCTTATGGAGTCAGTGCCATTTTTAACATGGAGTCTAAGTAGGTGTGAAATTTACACAGTCCTGTGCAAGCTCTATATTAAAGTGGCATAAGCCCCATGATGTTTAAAAAAAAAATAAAATAAAATATAAGAATTCATAAAAGAAATAAAATTGGACTAAAAGGAAGATAATTCATGTAGGTCATACTCCGATAAAAATGACAGTAAGCAAGAGCTCAGTTTACCATTATAGTTACATTATAAATAGAGCACCTCACTACTAAAAACTTTTTGAAAATTTCTGAAAAATAACAAATTTCCAGATGGTTTGAAGGTCCAATAGATTGGAGGCATCTACAATTGAAAAGAAAAAAAATACTTTCCAAGGAGAACAGCATTGTGAGTCAAGCCGGAGTTTTACTGTAATTCCACAAAACATTGTTTAATTCTATTTTAAACAGCTCCAGTTGAAATTTCGACTAATCTATATATTATATTACGATTTTTTTTATGGTGGCCATTTCAGACTGAAGATGGTGGCCGCAGTTTGGGTCAAATCGTTTGTGCCTTGTTTTTATATAAAAAAGCATTGGAAAATTTACCATTATGCAATTTTTCACTTTTTCCCCAAATTCTGGTTAAAATTTCAACTAATCCACATTGCAAATTGTTTTTTTTTTTATGGTGGTCATTTTGAAATAAAGATTGTGGCTGCAGTTTGGGCCGTATTATGTGACTCCTGTTCTTATTCGGAAGAGCGTTGAAAAATTCACCATGCAAGTTTACACACTTTATTAATATCTTTAATTTGATTGAAATTTCTTGAAATCTACTGTACTATATTGTGAATTTTGTTTATTTTTTTTTTTATGGTGGCCACTGTTTTGTCAGATTATGTGTATCGTGTTTATATATGAAAGAGCATTGAACCTATACTAGTGTGCAAGTTTACACTTTTTTCACATTTTGAATGATTTGGCTAGAACTTGCACCTCAGCTACAGTAATATACAGATAATTTTCCTGAAAGCTTTTGTTATGTCATCAAGTGTATTGAGGATGTTAAGTTGATATAATATGAACTCTGTTTCATTCAAATGAGAAGTTTTTATCTATTTGTATTTTATGCATGAAAGTGGATTAAATGATGCATAACAATTGGCTGGAAAGCATCTAGTATGAATGGAGACATATTGAAAAGCACCTATGCCTAAAATACAAAGTATACAATTGTGCATCAGAATTTCTAGGTATGAAAATGAAAACTAACAAAACGGAATGAAAACCTACCTCAAAATTGTGCAGAGAGCCATGGAATGAGCAATGCTAGGGATAACTCCAAGAGGAAGAAAAAGTTCGACACGGAAACGAGGACAGACCAGGGTGAAAGATATTACACAAATAATTAAGCAACAAAAATGTAGATGGGCTGGACGCTTAGTAAGAAGAAAAGACAACAGATGGAGTGAAAGGTTAACAGATTCATGCCTATAGGACAGTAAACATAGCAGGAAGAAACCAAAGGTTCACTCGTAAAACATGGCAGAGGGTAAAACACTTGCGATTGTCATGGAAAGAGATGGGAAAGGCCTTTGTCCAGCAGTTGACTTATAATAGCTGGTGATGATACACATGCATAGATAAGTATGTGTGTACCAGTTTTATGAATGCATGGTTGGATAGGAGACTCATGTATTCTTCATGAGCAGCTCTTGAATTTACAATGGGAGGAAAAAAAAATAGATAAACAAACAAGAACAAGTAAGAGAAATATCAACAATGTTTTTTTATTTTCGTATTAAATATTCCTAAACAAATCTTTTCATCAATTTCTTATAATTAAAACAGACTCCTTAACTTTTTTCCATATCTTTTGGGTCCTTACTTTGTCTTCCATGTCACTGTTAAGAGGCAGAAAAGATACTAGTCCAGACTTAAATATAACATCATCTGTTTGGTCATCAAGGTGCTTCATCTGCAAAAAGTGAAAAAAAGGTAGGGGAGAAGAAAAATAAATAAAGCCAAAAATTTTCAACAAAGAAAAAGAAAAAATGCATATCTGGAAACCCCTGATTTATCCAGTACTAATCAGCACATTTTCAATTAATGCACTAAAACAATTTTATGCTAAAATTTCAATAGCATGCCCCCCCCAAGGCTAATTTAAAATAATTTACTATGTTATAAAATAGCTTTCTTTGGTAAATTTTATTTCAATCTTTATCAATGTACTCAGTTTTCATCTAAAATTGTTTCTTTACAATATGGACTGCAGGTACATATGTGCACACTTTTGACAACAATGACATTTGAATCACACAAAGGTTTTTAAAAAATCAATAAATGATTGGATTTCAATAACATTCTCATTAATCTACTTATGATGCGGTTATTTTGTAGGGAAACTTTGGGGAAATATTTCCGCATCAACTGATCTCCCGTTTATTTAATCTTGTGAAATCTCTAAGAAATATCATTTGAACACAACAAATATTTACATTTCTATGAATGAAATTAGTTGAAATTTTATTCAAAACTTCAACTGGTGATGTTGAAAATGTGCTCTGAATTGGAAAATATAAAATGCTATAAAACCAAAAAATTTTTCTATTTGTAAAGATATATTGCAGCTTTTAGAGTTGTGCCAAAGAATTATGAGCTTAAAATTATTCATGAAAAGATCAGTTTTCAAAAATTTGATTGATCAATCAAAATATATAACCCTTTGCTATTATGTATAAAAGAATTGTCTTGAAAATAATTCTTAAGAAAAAGTCAAAATTCAGGTTAATCACATCATTTCCCATGTTTTGTTTAACACTGTACATTTTGAGGATGCATGAACCACATGAATGGGGGGGGGTCCTATATTCATAAAATATTTTTCACTAACCTTCAGACATTTCGTTGTTTTGTCTTCATGTGACTTTGTATTTTTGTTGGAAGAATTGTGTAAAGAAGGTTTTTTGGATAAGATATACACCATGCATGTAGAAGAAAAGGGAAGTAAAGGTAGGCAGCAGATAACCTACTTGAAGGGTTTGAGCAAGTGAATGGCCAAACGAATGCCATAAGTTATAAAAAAAAGCAAGAGTTACTGGAAGTGACAAATGAGAGGAAGCTGTGGAGAGCCATAATCACCAATATCCAGAAAATGGGACGTGGCACAGGAAAAAAAGGAAAAAAAAAAAAAATTACAGCTTATTGTTATCACTTTGGGACAGGGTCTTTTGGATCACAATGACTAAACGATAATATTAAGCAAAGGGTGTACAGGGGAAGCCACTATATTGTGATCACTTAGAATAAAATATTTCAGACCGAATGATTTTGATTACAATAACTGTTTGATAACATTATGCATGATCATAATTAGCAACTTTCTGTATTGTAGATATTGAAGAAAAGTATCTTACCTGTTTCCTTACATACTGGACCATTAATTCAAGAAGGTATGGGTCGGTTACTTGTTTTTCAAAAAAGATCCGCCATAAAGAATTCGCTAAAACGCGGTCATCACTTAATAAGCCCTGAAAAGGTAATGAGATATACTTTTATAAAGAAATTGACTTGGAGATTTCAATAAAAGCAGATAAACTTATCCTTTTAGATAAAAGTAATTCAAAAAAAAAAAAAAAAAAAAAAAAAAAAAAAAATCCTATTATTTTTGACAACCAATTCACCTTCATCCCAAGTTTAGTTTAATTTTTTTTTTTTTTTTTTTCAATCACAACTCATTTCAGGCCACCAATCAACACTAGTAAATAACCTGCAGATCAAGACAGAGAATAGGTTGGATTTGAACTTCTATTAGCAATCAAAATTCCTGTTGCTTAGATGGCAAAGCAGCTGGAACATTTGAGAAGGCTGCTCTGCGGCAAGATGTACACAAGTTTGAGTCTCACCAGAATCTTCTTCTCTATTTTCTGATCCTGGTTGTTTAGTCGCTGTCTGAGATTGATGGTCTGAGTGAAGTTGTGATTAAATATAACTAAACTTGAGATGAAGGCAAACAGTCAAAAATCAATAACAATAGCCAACAGTACTTCATCTAATGAAAATAAAGCCTTTTCAGATTCAAATGAGCAATAACAAGATTATTACAAAGGCAAGTCAAATATTCATATATATAAAATGCGATGCATATCTAAATTATTTTTTCTCGCATGTAATTTTAATAAGTACACAGATGCTACACTCTGATCCTGGGGAGTGCTGGAGATGCTAGGCAGAGCACACAGATACTCTGATCCAAGGCAGAAATGCCAATTCATATATGAAAAGATCCTGTCAATTTGCCAGGTACTATACTAGTGTTTTAATCGGTGGTTCTCAAACTTCATTGCATGACGGCACACCAAGATATGTATTGGACTTGAGTGGCACACCTACTCTTTGCTTCATCAAAATATGAATATACATTAGGATTGTGTGAGATATGCTGTACTGTTTGATCACCACCCTGCTTCTACATTGCAGTAAACTTTGAGGTAGTAATGAAGGCATGTACTGTAAGTTGACAAACAGAAAAAAAAAAAAATCAACAAATGAATTAGACACAAACATTTCAGAGGTTGATGAACAAAAGCTTTTATATCGGCATACTGATTTACACACTCGCCACCCCTTTTTCTGTTCATTTGTCAGTACAAAGTTTTGGATCTCTCAAAATCAGGTGATAAAACCACTACATTGGCAAGTGTGTGGTGGAAGCCGGACAGACATAATAACTGTACTGAATACTTTCAAGACTCAAAATATATGTTTGCTAGTTAAAAATTTACGCAGCATACATGAGAGGTAGTTAGGCACAATAGTGTGCCATAGCACACAGTTTAAGAGCCTCTAGTTTGAATAGATTACACACACCAGATTCCTAGAATTTGGAGATATTTAAAAAAGAACTTAGTGGCTGAAATTTCATGAAAATGTAAACATTTATTGGATTTTTGTAAAATTTTCACTACTAATCTAATAAAAGATAGAATTTTTTCCATGTTTTCTTTCGATTTTGTAATAACACATCTTATGGTTTAAATACCTATCCCACAACGCATTGCACGCTGAGTAAAAAGAGGAACCCTCTATTGTCTTCTGGAAATCTTTTAACCTCCAATAGAAAAAACAACAATTTAGCCAGTTTGAAAGTACATACCTCATCATAGCTAAAGATAGCTGAGTTGAAATGATAGTTTAGAAGCTGTAACTCTTCTTGCCGAGATGGAGAGGTCTGGAAGAAGAAAAGCGATTGATAATGCCATTAAAGGTATAACTTGGAAAAAAAAAAAAAAGTTGGATATTGTGCATTTTACAGCAACAATCAGATAATGCCGACATATTTTTTTGTTTTGCTAACTTTAAAAAAAGTTTTTCCTTCTAACCACTGATTATTGCAAATATTTCCATTAAAAATTGGTTCCTAAAGGGCTTTTTTCAAAATCAAGGAGATATATATATATATATATATATATATATATATATATATATCCTGAAGATATATAAAATTTTAGTAAAAAGTAAAATCAAAAATAGAATAAAAAAATGTTCTAACATTTCAGTAGTCAATGTCAACAAATAAATAATATATGTCTATCAGAATTGCTGGCAGCCTTTCCTGAATAAAAACACACAAAAGAAAAAAAAACAAACAAAAAAACAACTTAAAAAAAAAAAAAAAAAAAAGACCCCCCAAAAAACATGTGAACTCTTATTTTTATTGATTAAACGGAGGGCTGTACCAAAAATGTTCAACAATCATTTCCAGTAAAGAAGAGTTCCAGTGCCAACATTATATACTTGAAAGTTGTTGATAATTTTCAAGCAGTTTACAGCAGATCATGAAATAACATTACAAGTGAAACACAAGGATCATACTATAGTTGTCCACCATTATATCACAGTGCGATATAACCTGGGTGGATGGGGGATCCCAAAATATTAATCTAGCTCTTTAGGTGCTAGATCTAACTAAAAAATAGCTAAATTGGTGTACCTGGATATCGCGGCTTGGGTATAAGATTGTTGGCAATCTTGGGCCCCAACATCCACACTATAACAGGGGATGTTTGTAGTATACTTAATCTATTGTTCCCTCATTTTAACAGAATTCATAGAAATTCACTCTGATTACTGAACTGGACATATTGCAAAAAAGAATTGCCCTGGCATCTTGGAAATTCATTCACTCAGAGGGTTTGGGGAGACAGGTATGGTGGGGTTTTGATTTGCATCATTGAGGATGGTATAGAGATCAGTCTCCTCCTCAGGAAGATCAACAGGATCCCCATGGGAGGCTCCCTGCATGATCCACAGGTGCTGTAAACACCTGGTATTTCCCTACAGTCATCCATCTATGTACTGGCCAGGTTTGACATTGCTTAACTTTGGTGACCATACAAGACCTGCTGTATCTAACACGACTTGGCCATAACAGCTAAAAAGCTGTGAACATTGTGAAGTTGTTGCTAGGGCAAGTTTGATGGAGCAGGTAACAAAAACCTCTTACAACTGAAATTCCAACAGAATACTCAGGCATTTCAAGAGACAAGGAATTCATTTTTGATTTCAAATGAAATTAAACTCTCAAATTCTTATGAGGGAATCTAAATGTTAAATTAAGGGAAGTAACACCTGATTATAGTTACTACCCTTGCACTTTTCGGTGATTTTCTTTAATTCAATTCACAAAAGAGTTGAATTTTCAAAGTCCTATTCACTGAAGAGTTCCACAGCGCTTACACACAATCTATGAAGCCATGAGTTAAAGTACTTAGAATGATAATTCAAGATATTTTGGGCTAGTAACTTTCTTCTCAGTTTTTGCAGTAAGAGCACAAAGATTTAAGGGAGATTGATGTGATATTTCAATGTAATATAGACTGTCCTGATTTTATGCTGTGGATGCATTCCTAGAGGAGGCAGAGTAAACAAAAATTGGTGCATGATAAATTCATTATGTAAGTTAATTTTTACTGATAATAATATAATAACATTTTGATATACAAAATAATTAAATAAATGATAACTTCATCAATAAAATATCTGAATTGGAAGAAAAAAAAAAAAAAAAAAAAGAATTCTGAACTCGATTTATTGTAAACCAGCACGAAATCAGAGCAGCCTGTACTGATAACATGAAAAAAAAAAGAAAAAAAAAAAAAAAAAACAACAGAGGAGAAAATAATTATTGAATGATATACAGAGATCCCATAATTCCAGCTGTGGATTATAAATGAAACAATATACTTACTCCCACTTTACTACTTCTCTTCTTGATGTCAGACCAGAATGCTTTCATGAATTGCCCACGAACAAATTTTCCTTCTTCTCCACAAGTGGACAAACGTACTAAGACCAACCTAGAAGACAAAAGCAAGCCTTTCAATGAGGAACTTAGTTCATTCAAGAATAATGTGAATGAACATCAAAATATCAAGTACAATTCCTTGCTTGTTAATCAGGTACTGACTGACTACGTTTTTCAGAGTTGCAGCTTTCACTTCAAGACCATCCTACAAGATCAACGGAAGCCATGTAATGAATAACAGAGCTGTAGCTTTCATTTTAATCAATGTATTTTTTCAACTTGATTCTCAAGTCAGCGGTGGTATTCTGCAGTCTTTCAAGACAAAAGGTCGACAGTCTTGCTTTCAGTCTCTCTAGGGTACATGCCCGGGCAAGGTTATATGAAAGACAGGTAATCTTCCATCTTTATGCACTAATCTTATCCAAGAGAAGGGACATGGCCGGCACAGCATGGCATCCATGTTGGCACAGGGATTTCCAGAAAGAGACTGAAAACAACGTTGGACCATCTTAGGGAGTCCAGCTCCTGGTTTTGAATTTAAAGTTATCTCCCTCCTAGTCTGGTTGCCTCCCAAGGCTAGAGAAACCAGTTTGGTCTGCTATTTTACTCATAGTTTGAAGTAAAAAGAGATGGATTCATACCTTTCCAAAGGACATCAGCAACAATATTTTACAAGTATGAGAACCAATTGACTCAGGGAAAGATAACTGGCTCTTCCTTCTGCTTCTACGGATCATGGAACTTATGGTTCTTGTTTTTTTTCTATATTCAATTCACATAGGAATTCTCATTTTTTTTTTCAACTCTACTCATTGAAGAGTTCCCAATGCAGTTCCAAGAGGTTCAGGAGTTTAAGAGCTAAGACAAATGTTGCAATATAATTTAAAAAAAACAAAAAAAAACAAACCCAAATGGCAGACTTATTATGTAGAAATTATTGGAATGTGGAATCCAGATGGGCAATAAGTTATTCAATTAACTTAATAATTTGAAAATTTTTTATTGTGCCATGAAAAAAAAAAAGAAAAAAAAAAAAATTCAAGTCTGTCAGGAAAGTATCAATTCATTTTGAATATCTCCAAAACTCATAGCATCTCCTTCATGTACCTTGGCAATCAATCAGAGGGGACATAACTATGTATGCATGGAATGATAGTCTCCCATGGGATTACTGAGAGACACCGTTGTGTGAACTTGTGTACTGTGCAACAGTTGCATTCACAATGACCTAGCTAATCATTCTTCACATCTCATGACAAGTTTTGCTGGCAAAACATTGCATCGCCCAAGTCCATTAGCTTTTAAACAGGCCATATTTGACTCTCTGTGATTTCTGGCTTTTTCCCAAAGAGATTTCAAACCGTTGACAAGATTAAGGAGAACACGATGATGCCACTGATGGCATCCCTGTTCTGAAGAATGGGAGGGACAATCGGATAGAAGGGAGTACTTTGAAGGGAACTAAGGTGCCATTGCCCTAGGTAGGCTATTTTTTGTTAATATTATATGGCTGAATATTTTCCAGACAAACATAGAAAAACGGAGTACCAAGAGCAGATAGGCATTAAAGCCGAACATTATGGAGTTAATTTCAAAACATTTCAGATACTATAAGAAACACACGAAAAAATTGCTGAAGACTCACCATACATGTAACTCTGATAATAAATACCATGAATAATAAGTGTCTGGAATTTGCAAATCTGAAAAGATTGAAAAGCCAACAATGTAAATGTATGAAGATTTTTCAATGCATTTAATTAGGGCTATACAGCTGACAACTTAGATTTTCACAAAAGAGCTGGTTATCTGAGAGTTTATTATAAGACAATTTATTCCTTGTGAAAATATTCATGGATACATTCGAATTTCTAAGAGAGATTTTTCAAGGAAAGAAATTTAATGTATACATATATTACACACACACATACACACACACACCATATATTTCAGAGGATGAGGTGACATTTAGATAAGATAAGATCCCAACTTCAGTTTGAATTTTTGTGATTTTATATCTGGTCTACAGGATAACCGTATTTTGTATTTGACCTATAGGATAACCGTAATTTGGGTAGTGTTTTTTGGATGCTTCAAGTGTGGTCTTATCTGCCAAAGCATATGTTATATATACATACATATATAGGACACTGTAATGAATTAGGTAAAAATATTGACCCAGGAAATGTTTACATCTAATCAATTTTATCTGAAGATTTTATTAATGAATAACTCATCTCGTTCAAGTGGAAGAGTCAATTGTTTTGGATAGTGGGTAAGAGATATTTTCATCAACTAAGTAGCTACCATCAAGTGGAAGAGTCCATTGTTATGGACAGAAACTAAAAATGTCACACTGTTCACAGATTTATTGAAGATCTATAGATTTTATAACCTGAACCACACAATGCATCATAAGGGATACATGTTGTTCATAACTTTATATTCCATACAAATTTCACTTTCTCTGGTTGGAAAAGAAAAGACAAGACGCAGGAGGTTGAAAGTGAAACACAGGCCGATACATCTCGGCATATGCGACATTACAGGAGTTGCCAGAACGAGGCTGAAAACAACATCAGACCGTCTTGGGTACTCTAGCTCCTGGTTTTGAATAGAGAGTTGCCCTTCTAGACCAGTTGCCTCGCAAGGCGAGAGAGCTCAGTCCACCCTGCTATTTTACCAGTAGCCGGGGAGAAAAGGGATGGATTCATACCTTCCTCAAGGGCATCAGTGAAAAGTGAATGTAAACAACTTCGGTCAGAGTTTGAACTTTGTATGTTAATTCCCTTGTCCACACACTGCTAAGCATTACGTCACTCGCACTTTCTGAAATATCATGAAATAAACATTGCTTACGTTGAATCATGCTGAAATAATCTGGGACTTCAACAGTACACATGTATAATCGGTAACCAGATTCAAGTAATTTCTGAAAAGAGGAAAAAAAATAATGTAAGCTATTGATTATACATCATAATATCATAGATGGAACTTTGATACAGGCTTCCCTCAATACGTGGCTGTTGTTTAGTCGACCCCAGCATTTCTAGCTATGCGTATTTTCATCAACTCATCCAGAAAAATGCTAAAAGAGAATTTCATCAAAAGACTTTCTTTATATGATTAAAATATAAGGTAGAGGCATAGAAAGGTGAAGATTTTGAATGTTGGGAGCAAGGCAACACGTTGAAATTATGCCCTTCAGCTAAGCAGCCACACCTTAATTTACCACCATTTCAGCACATAGCCTCACCTCCAACGTTCAAAATCTGCACATTTTGACATCTCTGCCTAGTAGTAGAATAGTCAAACTCTCATAATAGACTTCTATAAGAGATTTATGAGATGTATATATCCCGGCAATCATAATAACTCTGGGATATATATATCGAAGGAGTCCCAAAAGGTGCCAGTAAATACAGTAGTCCCCTTTATAATGAGGGTGTTAGGGTCCAAGAAAGACAAACACGTTAAAGCTAAACTGGATAATCAAAACTCAATTACAATAGCTAAAACAAGTTCACTGGTGGACAAAGGGGTTTTCATCACAAAATCAATGAAATTGAGAGTAAAAAGCCATGTAATTTATATGTTAACTGATTTTTTGGTCAAATTAAGTCTTTTGATGAAATTATGTTTTATTCGTGGCTTTTTCGATGAGCAAAATTGTAAGGGTCCATGACCCACCTGCCTTATCTTGTGAACTGTACTATAACAAACCGCACTATTTTGAGGGATGCCTGTATTAATAAAGAGGGAATAGAGAACACAAAGAGAGGATTGATAGATTTACAAAAATGGGCTAAGAGACAATTAAGGGATGAAATAGAAACAGATCTTAAAATTTATTGTAAAAAAAAAAAAAAAAAAAAGATAGAAATTATATATTTAAAACACACCGTGAATTTAAACTTTAATTTACCATTCAAAACCAATAAATCAGGAGTATTTGTTAGAGTTTATAATCCACAAACATAACTTGAAAAAATAGTGTGGTATTTATTAACAATTATGTATGGATAAATCATACCAATATACATTTTAGTATGAATTTATTTATTATGATAAAAAAAAAAAAAAAAAAATGTTATTGCATTTTTTTTCTTCTCTGGAATCGATATCCCAAATGAAATTAACTACTTGAGTAGTGATAGATTTCAAACTTTGAAGGGACAGCTTAAAATGTAATCAAAATTTAGAACAAATATTTCATTTAAATTTTAGCATCAACATTTTTTGAAAAAAAAAAAAAAAAAGAATTCAAATGAATACAAACCTCTTATTTTAGTATTTCTAAGTTAATTTCATCTTACATTTAGACATAAAAATGGTAGCCTGCTGGATACATTACTTGTCTACATATTCCTTGTTTGAATCACAGCAGGATTTACTAAAAAAAAAAAAAGGGAAGTGGAACTTTTTCTCTTTTCAGGCTTCTGTACTTCAAAATTATGGATGTTAGCTTTCGATGAGGATTAACAGAAAAAATGGATCACTAAAAAATTAATATTAATACATTAAATGAAATAGTATTACATTGAATAGAGGAATGATGAATTTAAGATAATCTTTTTTGGTAAAGTGCAAATTGATAATCATATTCACTTACAAATTTGGGATATTTCATTTTTCTGGGCCAACCAATTTTTGTCTTCAGATTCTGCATCCAGCCTGAACTGGCCATTCGAATTTGTTTAGATGTGTAGTAATTCTAGGAGAGAGAGAGAGAGAGAGAAAGGGAAACCATATTAAGTATCAAGAAAAAATAAAAATAAAAACATTAAAAACCATAAAGGAAACATAGAAATAACAGATATTTGAATAGGTTATAAAAAAAATATATAAAAATCACTTTATAAAGATTAAGGATTTTACATATCTAAATTCTTCTCACTAATCTCACCCTCCATCATCTTTTTGCTATTTGGGGGATTGATCCCCTCTTCACTTCTTAGTCATGCATAAATACTTTATATCCGTAGTTCCCAAAGTGGGTTCCACAGACCCAAAGTGGTCCTCAAGACTCATGTAAGAGGTCAGCGGAGGAAAAATCATTTTGAAAAAGATGAAGTAAAACATCGTCAATTTTCAAAATAGCTAATTTTAATTATAAAATATTAATAAAATAGCTGAACAGACTATGTTTTTCAGCCTTGTTTGGTAACCAGAGTAGGCTTGACTCAAGGCTGATATTGAAGCTTCGTCCCTGATTTTGTCAATTTCTAAATTCAAATGTCTATGTTGGGTATATCTGAGACAAAACTTGGATTATTTTCCTTTCTGGCTAAATCTTGCAACCCAGGTAGACATTTTCAGACAGTGTAAAAGTGTATGGATGAACCATAAAGTAAAAATCTTACAAAAGTTTTTGCTAAAAGTTCAGTTGTTAAAAAGGAATTCAAATATTTTTGCAGTTTTTCTTTTTATGTCTTCATTGTTTGAATGCAGAAAATTTGTACACACAGCAAAATGAATGTGATGAAAATAAAAATAAGACTTTGAAAGATTTTATCCTTTGATGTAAGAGAAATAAGTGAGTGAGAATAGCTCCATTTCATATTGTATAGTTACTAGTGATGTCATAGCTTATAATGTAATTGGCAGTAACTTTAATTTTTTTTTGATTGAACAAAAAGGTCCATTAATACATTTAGGATGTAACAAGAAGAAATGTTCCACTTCAGCTTACCTGCATTTCAGGTGATGTCCAAATACGGTTGTGACTGGGATTTGGTAAATGCGTACTCGTTGCACTTGCTGTCCGCAGCAACTGACATGGCTGACAAATCAAACGTTGGAGCTGAAGTTGAGAAATATACACATAAATTATCTATGATACTAGTGTACCTGTTCTGTCAGAAATGACTGCATACATGAAATATATAGAGAGATTGTGTCTTACAGACATAGATTATAGAAACAAATTTACAAGGGAAGCAATTCTTTTATACTTATGAACATGATCCTACCCCTCCAAGTGCAATGGATCGGTACAGCTAGGAGGAATTGGACTGACTTTTTCCACTATGGTTCCAGTCGGATAATGGTGATTAAAATTACAGCTTGTAAACTGTCATCATCATCAGTCTTATAACATCCATTGTTGGACATAGACCTTCCTCAGGATCTGCCACATTTCTCTATCATGGGCATCGCAGAGTCAGTATTTTCTGAATTTGTCTAGTTCATCTCTTCATCTTGTATTCCGTCGGCCTTGGTTTCACAGTTGATCTCTTGGGACCCATATTGTGAGTTGTGATGTCCATCAGTTGTCCGTCATTCTTGCAACATGACCAGCCCATTGCCATTTAAATTTTCTAGTAGATTCTATGATGTCTCAGAGTTCCGTTTTCTTCCCAATGCACTGTTCTGTCTTGTGATCTCTCCATGTCAGGTTGAGCATGATTCTCTCAAGTGTGCTTATCATGCTTCTCAGTTTGCAGGTCTGTCTTTTGGTTAGGTTCCATGTTTCGGCTCCATAAGTAACTATCGGGAGGATGCTTTGGTTGTATTCTCTTCTTTTTAGGGTCAATAGGATTGTCTTGTTTTTGTTAGTAACTTAAAGCTTTCCACAGTATTTAGTCTAACTGATTAGCCTTCCTCCAAAAAACAGTCTCTAGAGATTGGTGGGGATTTACAGGTGACCGAGCAGTTAACAGCTCAGAGAATGAACTTGGTTCTTACCCAAAGTAGCTATCGAAGTACCTGTTTTGTAGGAGGTTTCCCCAAAAAGAAAGACGACATCATTTGTTGCAAACGGCTGCTAGAATGTACATTGTATAGGCATTCTAATAGATAAAAAAAAACAAATTTGTATATGCTGGAAAAAAAAGTACCTCTTAATTATTTTCAGAATAAAATAACTACTATATTCCATAAGTTTTAGTTTTTTTTTTCTCTTGTTTTCCGCTTCTATATTCACGTAATATTTCATGTTAAGGGGAGTAACTGCACACTTCGAGGCCTTACTTCATAAAAATTGCTGAAAATACGTTCCTAGTTAAGCATTATACTAACATAGTAAATAGAATCCCCTCTAAAAACCTTCAAGAATTGACTTTTCTATCAGAAGTGTCCCTGAGGAAGGGGAGATTTTATTGGCTGATTGGAAAGTACAAAGAAAATTTGTTTACTTCTATTTATTTACTTTTTTAGGTGGGACCTTATGTCAGAATAAATGCCTTAATGCCTTGGAAAATAAATAGTGTATGGTGAAGTGAGTAACGCTACTTCGGGTGCTTGCCACCTCTGAGTCTTTTTCACATATTGCAAATGGGTCGGATAAGTTGTGTGATGTAAAGCCCAAGCAGAGACGGCTGAAGCCCTGGCCAGCGTAAGGATAGTATTTGAGAAGTCGGTGGTTTACCATATACCACTGCTGGAATGGATTAGAGACCATTTCATTTTATTCTTTTTTTCTAAAGTTACGAAATATTTTTATAAAAGCCCGAGAGAGAGGAAGAACAAATTTTCCCCTGATTACATAAGTCTAAGGAGAACTACTATTTTTGAAGAGAAAGTTAAGGTCGCCTGTCGAGGTCATATGCATTTTTCAATTTGGTGTTTTGGAAAAGTTGTGTGTAAAGGCTGGAAATTGAAATGAAATTTAATTTTTCCCCAACAAGAGATCAACTCGCTAATCGTCGGTTTCAGAATAACGAAGAATTATATAATTCTTCGTAATTTTTACCTTTTTTTTTCACCGTGAAAGAAAGCAAAATTGTGACTCTTTTTAAACTTTTTTTTTTAGTCACACGGGGTTTGATTTTCGGAATGAATGGACTAAGAAAGTGACAGAGGCGAGAACCTATTTTCTTCTTAAACTTGGAAATAAATAAATAAAATTACGAAGATGTACAGAATACCTCGAATAGTGCGGGTTCTGGCGTAGTATGATTACCTTATTGTTGTACAAATTAGTGTAACTAAATTCAAGTCTCTAACCTGAAAAAAAAGCATTAAATTATGACAAGACGTTCAACAAATTAACCACACTATTCAAAGTAAAACCTTTGTATTTCTAAAACGGCCCAAGTCCAAAAACATTTCTCGAAAAGTAAAAGAAGGGGTTATCAAATCTAGCAGTGAAGAAGATAAAATAGAACTTACATTCAAAGAGAATTTTTGAGGACAGACAGCGATATTTTTCAAGATAATATTGCCGGAAGAAAGACGAAATATTGCCAGAGCACGATTCATAATTGCTATCTGATTCCTGATGAAGATTTCAACTTACATAATCCGAATTATTTAGCACCTTAAGCACATGTTGTTAAATGGTCGCTTAGAACCGTGAAAATTGACCATTCTCACATCAAAGAGGAAACAACAACCACCTTTGAGATTAAAATATAATTTTGAAAATTCTAGCGAGAGATGATAAAGTCAGAACATCATTAAGTCTTAAACTGAAATATTCTGTTTCGAAAGTCAAGCTTTAAAAATACTTTGCTGCGGTGTCATCTGATTTCAATGGTTTATGTTTTTGTTGACATTTATTTACATACAATTACACCTGCAATTATCTTGTCGAGTAGATAATTCTGTTTTGAGACACACTCAAATTTATAAAGCCTATATTACTATCGCTGAAAAATATGGTTCATTTTTTTAGACTTTATAAAGTTTTTATTTTCAGTTGTTGGTCCGTGAAATAAGTATACAGCTCTCTCGCCAGGCCAGCAGATATAGAGACAATAAAAATTATTTCGGCACCGCATCCACACGTTTGAAAGTTTGAGATTGTAAACTACATTTTTTTCATGATGTGAGCCTGTATTCAAGTTTTTTTACTCTTTTTGAGTACCAAAAGATGTACTATTTAATAATTCGACATCTCTTCTCGTTGGCTTTTTTTTCACAACGACACTATTTTACAGCTACACCGGTTCCCATAATGCGGAAAACTTCCTGTTTATAAGATAAGCTATCAAAAATACCGAAAATTGAGATCGAATCTTGAACATATCATTTTGATTTCAATTATGTAAAAAAAAAAAAAACAGAGCAATTTCATTTTTTTAAATATTAAATCGTAAGTATCTATTCATAATGAGCATTTACTTATCGTTGATAAGTCAATTTGTAATGTTTTAAACTAAATTGCTAAGATTAATCAAAACCGGTTCTGTTTTGTTTGTTGTTTTGGTTTGAGTACCAATGCCAAGTCTATGGTTCTTCTGTATTTTCAAAAGCTCTCAACACCAGAATCGATGAGAAGAAATAGAGCACTGGGTTCATTCATTTGAGTGGGAAATAACTATAGAATTTGCATGTACCAACAGAAAAGTAAACATCATAACAATCATACAAAACGGACATTTTTTTTTGCGGAGTTGTATTAATATATCTCGGTTCTTTTCTGTTTAAAATGAATTACGTTGTTGTGCTAATCTATTCCATAGTCCTAACTACTCCAGTGATTTCGATATTAGGGTCCATGTGTCCCGTGGGGCTCCGACAAATAATGCTCGCTGATCTGCAGCAATGTTCCCTCTACAACTGACATTTTTCAGCTGGCAGAGACACAAGATGGTTCATCGCACAGCTATTAAAACAATTACTGTGTACAGATCTGCGATTCAAATAAAATTAATCCATTCTTGACTTTTGAATGTCAAGAAATGTTTATTATTGTATTTAATTGATTAACTTAATGCGATGTTAAAATCTTACGTATTTTTGGTGTTGTAATAGTTCTTTTTTAAAAGTGTCTACTATCTGTTGATAACGCTACATATTCTGGTAATATGTTACATGGTTCTACAATTGACTTAATTTAAAAAAGAAAAAAAAACAAACTTGTTTTTAAGACGAGAGAGTGGAAAACCCGTCCCTTTTTCAGAAAAAATACTCTTTTAACTCTATTAAACTGTACAAATGTGACCACTTGACAGTATTATATGCGTTCACACTTCTCTATTGGACGCTTTTCGATCGGTCGGTCAGTCCCACTTACGTTTAACAACAGAAAGCAAAAAGGAAGGGAGAAATGTGATGTCATTAAAGGTGTGACGTCATAATGTTATGATGCAATAATAGTATGTACGAGTTCAGCATTTTTGCATTTAAAAAAGCTGTTACGATTTTTATTGAAAATGATACTCTCGGAATATTTCCATATTGCAGTAATTTTACAAGTTGAGTCAAAGAAAGACTACTTGCACTTCTATTCTTTCCCCTGCTTCTACCACAACCACGTGTGGTGCACGCATCGTTGAACTTATGGTTCTTGTTGATTAATAGATACTCTAGGTTTCACGCCAAAATAGGCAATAAGAAAATTGATTCCCTAAATTATAGACAAACAATGGAAAAAAGATCCCCAAATAGTACTTTGTTTAAGAAACGTAATGATTTTACTCGATCAATAAATGAATTCAGTGACAATATTGCTTATTTGTTTTATTATTATTTGGTAGGCAAACATTAGCGATTCTCATTTTCGTCTTTTATTGCAATGAAAGCCTCTTCTAAATTCATTTTCATGAGCGGATCCCGAATTTTGAACAAGGTAGTAAAAAATTTGTTTCATCTGACTTATTAGACAATGTACGTGATAAAAAATTCAAGATTACTTTATGATTACTTGGGATTATTTAGGGTTTTTTTTTTAATTCATAAAATATCTTTAAAGATATTTACAAAAAATCTTTAGCTGTGCTTTGCCCGAGCAGAATTGAAGGGGTTTGGGCCTCCTTGACCCCCGCCACCTGATTTTTGTTGGTGTCAGAGAGGACATGAGTGTGGAACGACTCTGGGAATTGTTGATTTTGAATAAGTTTTACATTAACCTACGAATGATTGCACATGTTCACACCTTTGCTAGATATTGAAACGGTGTACGTATGAATAATATGAACTGAATTTTCACCCGAAAATCGATAACTGAGGATTTAAAAATCTGGCAAAAATCAGCATATTATCCGATTTTAGTACAATTTTCGGTACTTACTTACTTGTTTACTAAGGGACGATTAAAAAAAAATAATTCCAAGTATCGAATGATTTCATGATTTCTTCCTCGACTTTTATTATTTTGATGATTAATTTTATTAATATTTTCATTGATTTTTACACATAGAATGGATAATTCCACGGGGTATGCCTTCTTTTCTTTTTTTTTTTTTTTACAAAAGTGCTCAGGAACTGCTCCAGCTGCAATCGATAAAAATGATGAGAAATCTTTTCATTTTTTTTTTTTAAATATTGAGTTAAAAAAATTGTTCTCCAGATCAAACGCTTAAATCATAATTAATGGAATAAAACTAAAAAAAACGTGCAGAGAAGAAACGTATTCCACTTGATTTTCCGTTTTTGAATTCCGAAAGAAAGAGCTATTCTGGAGAGCTTTTTCAAAAAAGGTAGACATGATTGATATCTCAAAGTATTTGAAATGATGTTCGAACGATTTGCTGATTTTTGCCAGATTTTCAAATTTTCTAAAAAGATTTTGTCAACTTTCCAGTAAGCTAGCATCCATATAGTTCATACCTACCTGAGTACAGTTTGTGTATTGAAGTTAGCTCTAATTATTTGGTTTCATCTGATCATGATCTGTTAATATCATCAGTCATCAGTGTATTGTTTTTACTCGTGGCACGAACAGTGACAATATTCCAATAGCTGGAGCTGTGGTTGAACATATAACCAAAGTTGAAATATTTTTTTATGTAGTCAATTTATTGATAAACTGAACTCAAAAGCGTTTATGTTTTACTTAGGCTAAATTATCAAGAATAATGAAACCTATGGAATAGAATAGGCATGAGAGTATGATTTTTACAAAAAGCTCACCAAATGATATTTAGCTTCTGTTCTTCTTACCCAAAGAAAGTCTCTTGATGCCAAACAAAATACAAATTGTGACCCTTAAAATGGTCATTACCATCTGGGAATACTAGGTGCCTTAACCAACTGGAGATCAATCCTTTGCCAATTCATACTGTTGACTTTTAAAATGGTACTCAATGCCTCTCTGTTGCAGAATAGGATTGGGGATGAGTGGATCTGAAAGGATAGTAGCATGAAGAAAGAGGAGGCTGAGAGTTGCCTCCAACCACGGCTAGTTGATTTTCTGATACTTCTTTGTTATATATACATCACTTAATTTGGCTGATTCCAGCTTCTGTTCTGCTTTTTGCACGTTAAATCCTGATTCAGGTTTGACAAAATTGTATTGATGGTTCAAGTGATGAAAACCTGCTAAATACAACTCCTCAGGGGAGTAACCCCAACCCCCACATCAATTTGAATAGATAATGAATCCTCTAGTACACCTTATTAGTTTCTAAGAAGCATTTCTGTTGGTGAATAGTAACAAATAGTAGCCTGAAGAGTTGTCACACGAAGAGTGGAATGGATGCAGGCATCGGCAAAATGCTGGAACAAGGTGTAATAAGAGGTGTACAGGTAACGAAAAAATGCTGATTTTCTTACTGATATAATATTGATGTTGTATTGCAATTTTATCACATTGCATTACAAAAAATATCCTGGATTGATAAGATCCAACATCATTAGTATGGAATCCATAGATTCTGAACTATTAACTTTTAATGTCATGACCCGCTTGATACTGCTCCTACTTGAGTGTAGGGCTCTTCAGTGAAGGAAACAAAATTTGTTAAAGTAAAAAATTTACCTAAAGTTAGAAGTTAACTTTGAGCAGTAGTTATTTCCCTAAATATTAATATCTTAATTTTCTTGTATGAAATTAAGAGTTGAAAGCTGTTGTGCTATCAGAATTTATTTGAATGTGGCATAAAATTATTAAGCTTTTTATATTTTATACTTTCAGATCATAAAATGAATGTACATGGCATGTTGTGAATCAATAATCTTACCTACGACAGATCAACCTCTAAATCAACTATGGGTACAAAAGTGATTGACCAAATTCTCACTAAGATGCTTCATGGCTCCCCAGAAGAGAAACATTACATCTACAATGAGTCAGACATCATTCTCGAATGTAAACTCTGCAGGAACTTATTCAGAGCTCTCACTGGATTTATCCTGCACCGTAAAAGTTTATGTCTCAAACCACTTGAGAAATCAGTCAGTGTTAGTGCTTATGACCAATCAATACGGTCGGAAACTTTCAAAAATGTAACTTTCATCTCCAGTGTTTCATCTCAAGATCCACCACCACAGCAGCAACAACAACAACAAAAGGACTTGCCCAGTGAATTCGTAGACCAAAATGGCTTGTCCACTGCGGACCATTTCCAATATTTGGAGAATTATGTTAGCCGGATCAATGAGACAATGGAGAGTAAGAGTAATTTAAAGGCTGTATTGAATTTGACGCAGGAAGGGATTGCCGATTCAAATGATGGTGAGCAAGACAACATGGCTGACGACCGATCCAAACTGCTTGAAGATTATGTTGTCCAAATCGCTTCTCCTGTTGAGGTTTCTGAGAATACAGATGCCACAAGAAAAAACAGAATTGTTTTTACTAACAGTAACAGTCCACAGGTTTGTACTTTTCTTGATTTTTTTTATTCAAACTTGGAGGGGTGAGGGGCCAAATTTTATAATGGTATTAAGAATGTACTCGGCAAGCAGAGTTCAAACTCTGGCTGTAACAGTTTGTGTTCATTTCACACTAATGTCCTTGGGAATGGTATGAATCCTCATCTCTTAGCTATGGGTAAAATAGCGCAAGGTGAATGGAGTGACACCACTCTAGGTGTTTGTTTGCCATTTAAAAATCACAGACGGGCCAAGTTAGCAGTAATGTGCTATGTAGAGCCCAAGCAGGGATATCTGAAGCTGTAGCTGCTATCTAATTTTAATTCAAACTTTGTTTTTTCTGTTCATACTTGTTGACATGACTTAGTGATACAATGAAGGACTGCAGACTAAAAGGTTTGTGGGTTAAGGCTAAATACAATTTTGACAGTGTTTATTGACGTAACTTCTTTAATTCGTGAGACCCTTGTGAATCAAATATCTGTTTGGTTCCTTTGATAAACATACCACTTCTTTGATTGAGATTAAAATCTTTGAAAATTCATTATCCTGATATTGTATATAAAAAGCACACGGCACATAGCGCTTCTTGGCATTGTTAATCGGTAGAGCTGAGGTTCGAAGTTTCATATGAGATATCCAATTCCTGAGGTTCATTATTTGTTCACCTAAAAGAAAACAGATTTTTAACTAGAAAAAAAAACCCTTTCCTCTTGTGAAATCCACTTAACCTAATACCTGAATGATATGAATAAGTATCAGTGTAGGTGTCATTGCCATTCTTGTAAAAGCATCTAGATAGGTACAAATGTATAATAGGTTGTTACATAAGAAGTATTTTCCCTGCATCATGACTTTATGTCTACAACAAAATATCTCAGAAGTTGAGAATGGATTATAATGAAATTTTGCATAAAAGGGCTACAGATGGAGTGATTGAATTTTGGGGTGGATCTATTGAATTTTTACTGTTACTTCTTCTGCATTGTAACTATACTTCCTCAATATCTCCAGAAGTTCTCAATGAATTCTTTTTCAGGAAGGATGGGCCATGGGGTAAGGAAAAGGTGATTAAATATCAGGGTAAATTCAGGAATCGTTTTTCAATCGAGAGATATTTTTTCAATTTTTTTTCTTTTAAATTCCATTTAATACATTTGTATATTCACCAATGTTTGTTGATACAATATCTCCAAAAGTTACTGATTAATTCAAATAGATATTTTATGGAAGGGTATTGCATGGGCTGAGGAAAAGTTGATTAAAGTTTAGGGCGAATCCGGGAATTTTTACAGTTACCTCCCCAGCATCTTGACTATTTGTGGACTGATTTTCATTCAGTTCATAATGATAATGGGGATGTTTGAGGTAGACTGATTCCAGATTCTATATTTTTTGTCTGATCCTCTCAAAAAATGATAATTAAGGAAACATTTCATATTCTGCTGTGCTATTTTCACACTGTGAAATTTTGTCATATCAACAAGTTTTTGTAGATAGATTGATGAAAATATATTGTATGACTTGAAAATAAATCTTGATGTTATATAAATAGGTGTCTATATCAAGATATTTTGTAAACTAGCTGAGCTTTAGCTATGCAGTTGATTCTTTAACTGTATGTCTACTTAATTATTGGTATCTATATTTCTAAACCTATCAAACCATTGTAATAGTGTAGATTCCAAATGCTTTGATTATGTTTTCACAGCATTATGTCCTTATTGTACTTCTTACATGACGCCAATGAAGGCTTGTAAATGAATATGATGAATTACATTATATTTTTTTTTCAAACTATTGATGATATGTTTCTGATGAATAATAATTTCAAGCTCCTGTCATGGTATAGTCTGGGATTTATAACTTGATTGTCCAGCTTCCACTGGTAATGGCTTTGGCAGAGGTATGTGCTTTCAGGAATGCTTTCTAGTTTGTCAGTAAATTGAGCTGTGTCTGTATCTTAACAAAAAATAAATGTAAAAAGTGTTTAAATGTTGTTCAGGTTTAAGCATTTTTGTATACACCAAAGAAGATTTCAAGGAAACAATATTTTTACAGCTGCATACATGCACATTGAGAAATCTTTAGATACAGAGTAAGGAATGGTTTTCAAAACAGGTATTGAATAGTTTATGCCAAAAAATAAATAGCCAGTCAGGAACAGCATGAAACATTCACTACAAGACCTTTTTTCTAGGAAATTTCCCAGATTAAAATGCGAAATGAAGTCAACACTTTTAGTGCTTTCTGCTTTCTGTTGTACTTGCTAATTCTCGTGTCTTTACTTTTTTTCAGGCTGCTATGATAGTTTCCAGTCCTCAGGGATCTTCATCGGACTCTAACTGTTCCTCAGGCTCCAAAACATGTCATAAAAATATCAGACAATCACAGACCAATGAGCTGAACGAGAACATCAACTCAGATCCAGAGGGTCATTCACATTGTCCCGAGCAGACCAGCCCGTGTCCGACATCACTGCTCAAAATAGCCAGTGCTGACTCAGAATCTGTTACAAACACTTTGGACAATAGCTTTGAGCAAGATGATCTAAGCAGCCAAAGCTTTGCTGCGGCACAACAGATCTTGGCATCTAGCATTGGTGCCATGACACCTGCAAAAAACCTCACTTTTACTGGCTGCAATTCCGCTAGTTCAAAGAAAAAGAAACCAGTTGAAATCATGACTGAGCCACTGTCCTCAAGTGGGAATTCCTCTTCTGCAGAGATTATTCTTGATAACAATTTGGACTCCAAAAATGTGATTGAAATAGATGATCTTGACTCTTTGGAAGAGAGGGTCACCGAATCCCTGTCCCTTGATAGTCTTGTATACGTACCTGTTGATGAATCTAGCAGTCTCGACCACAACCTTCTCCAACAGCAACAGCAGCAGCAAGCTCATTATCTTTGCTCATACTGTCCAAATACACTCATCTATGATGCGTACTTGCCCTTCCGCCGGCATCTTTCATCGGTGCATGGAATTCAACATGATCCATCTGATCCCTCAGGTCAATCACTGTCTTCTGACAACAAACAGACTTCAGCAACAGCTGGTGTTGGTTCGGAACGGTCCACCCAAAAGTCCTCCGAAGATATTGTTTTGGAGTTGGCTGACTTCCAGAACTTACAGTGTCGCAAATGCAAACATAGTTTTACACAGCGTTGCTCGCTCCGTCGACACATTTTAGAAATCCACAGCGAAAAACTCGGCTATTATTCTTGTCCATTCTGCACAAACAAAGTCTGGTTTCGTTATTTTCGAACGTTTCTGGCTCACCTTAAGAACCTGCATGGGTTCCAAAAAGACCAAATCTATCGAATCCATCGAAACTTACAAAAGAACAGCTGGGTGGAGTTTGGCAGTGAGCAGCTCCCGGCTGATGGAAATGTGTCTCGGAATTTCCATTTTTAATTTTAACCCCATTGTTAGTCTTTTTCTTGATGTCCTGAAATATTGATGTGTTTTTATGAAATTATTATATTTTATTTATTTCCCTTTTTCTTTTAAAACTTTACAGGATTTTTTTCTTTCGGAGAAAGTTAGGATTCTATTGATCCAAACAAAGTGGCTTCTCCCTCCATGGTGACCCTTCCCCCCCTCCACTCATCAAAGTCTTTTGCAAGTTTCCTTACTTGATTACAAAAATTAAATTTTAATGTTGTTCTTTTTTTCATGTTATTGATTTGTTTTATGATTGATATTAGGTGTTGGTCGAATGGTCGGAGAATTGGATTTCCAGCTTTTAGGTGTATGGTTCAATATCTGACTCTATCTTTCTTTATAACAAGCAACTCTGGTTTCTAAACTAGGAAAAGCCAGTCAAATAAGTTTATTAGCTATAAGCATTGCAAAACGATAACAGTTTTTATTTTGAAACTATGACATGGTAAACTGGCTACTGATAAGATTACTTCTAATATATATTCACAGATACTGATCACTGTGGCTGGCTCAATCTACCACCAAAAGATTTTTAAATTTATACAGAAAGACTCTACTCTAAGCATTGAGTACAAGGACTAGGACTGAGGAACCTCTCTGAGTCTAAGGGTTATGGCCAAACCATATTGGATACATCGGTTCTGGTGAGATCACCAAAGTTAAGCAACTCTGAGCCTGGTTAGTAACTAGATGGGTGACCACTAGAGAATACCAGATGCTGTAAAAACATAACTTTAGACAGGCCTGGCAAGCCAGAAGTGAATCTTACTAATAACTGCTTGTGTGTACCTGACCCCACGATGAGGGTATAAGCAATGAATGATGATACATAGGTGCACAGATGATGCATATCTAGAAATAAAGTTGCGAGAATGTTCCTTGAAACACTTTCAATTATTCACAGTTCATCTGGTGTCTTGTTAGTCAAGAATATAATGAACTACAGGGCTTATTTCATACAGTCTTACTTTTTGATGAAGGCTGAACATAGTCGTACGAAATGTAAAAACTAGTCTCTCAAAGTTCAAGTTGTTTATCTAATTATTATTTAATCCTCTTCATCTTAGCAGGGACCTTAAGCAACGATCATACCACACCATTGAACCATGTCTTACACTTGAGAGACTCATCTCTCCCAGTTCCACCATCACTTTCCTCCCCTAGATAGTCTTTGGCCTGCCTCTCCTCCTAGTTCAACCAATTCAGGCCCATCTTGAGGAAAATTTTGGTATTCTCTTAAGGGACATTCTCAGAACATGGCCAAGCCATTGTAACTAAGGTTTCCTAATCTCAAGGGACATATTCCTACTGTCTTTCCTTGTATACAGTTCCTCATTAGAGATCTTGTTAGGTCAATGGATATTACAGATCATTCATAGGCAGCTATTGTAGAAGACATTGAACTTTTACATGTCTTTCTTCATGACTATCCGGTACTCAGAGCCATACAAAAGGATGGCCTTAACATTGATTTGAGTTCTTCGCCAATTATTGTTCCTCTAGGTAGGCAGGCAAGCAAGTACAGCCACCACTTTTGTCTACATCCAGTACATAGTACTGCACAAATGATGGGAAATGGGGATCAGAAGAGTGTGTAGCAATAGTCCACAATTTATCTATACATAACAGAGATAATTCTGTCGTTTTTGACAGGCACTATGCTATTTCTCATAACGCAAGTAAAATCTAGGTTTATAGATTAAACGAAAGACTGAATTTAGAAGTAAATCCTAAACCATTGTGGCTAATTTATTTGGATTTTTTTTTTTTAATTATTGTATCAATGTTTGTTGAATAATATTAGATTATTATGAAAGCGTTATATTTACATATTTATTAATATCCTTTTCTCAAAAATTGAAACCTAATATTTTAATCAATTTTCAAATTATACTGCAATGAAAACAAAAGCCTTTTTAAAGTTCTGATCATATTATAAGGCTTTTTTCACCATCAGCAACACTATCAAATAAACAGACCAAAATTCAACTTTGCAATAAGAATAAATTATATACTTTTTGCAATAACACATCATGCTAACTCCTAAAATTGGCGACGGCTGTTTTGGGTCGTTATGAATATTGGTGGTCAAGTTGCAAAGTTTTGTGTCTATTGCAATATACTTATTTGATTTTTATTGTTAAGTTTAATTTTGTGCAATGTAGTTATTTTTATTATAGGTCTGTCCAGAAAGTATCCAGCCAGTTAATATTGATCGAAAAAAAAAAAAAAAAAATTAGCCTTCCTAGGGCAATGGCATCTTAGTCCCTCTTCAAAATGCTCCACTTGGGACCTCTCGCACTTTTCCCAGCATCCCTTCCACTTTTCAAAACAGTCTGTTTCAGGATAGCCATCAGCTACATCATTGTGTTCTCCTTAATCTTATCCATGGTCTTGAATCTCTGAAAAAGCCAAATCTGGACTGTAGAGGTGCTGACCTACCTGGGTGGATGCAATGTTCTGCCAAAAACTCTGCACAAGATGTGAAGAATGCAACAGTTATCCAGTACACAAGCTCACTCAATGGTGCCTCACTGTTGACTGAGTAAACCCTTGGGAGAGTGTCTGTTTGTGTATGCAAAGTAAGGTCCCCTCATTGGTTGCCAAATTACATCAATGCTGTGAAACTGGTGTGCGATATTAAAAATAGCTTGTACTTTCCAGACAGACATTGTACATTGGAGAGCTTTAAAAATATGAAAACAAAAAACAACCTCTCGCTAAGAACAAAAAGCAAATCAAAATGTCCTTCACGAATTTCCTTGTTAATTTGTTTTGTTTGTACTGTTCAGATCTAATATTTTTTTCTGGCTCATTACAAGTGTAAAGTTTATAATCTTTCCATATTTTTAACAAGTTGTGTGTGAGTGTGTTACAGCTGGGAACATTGTGTATTGAATGCCGTGTGTGTATGTGTACAGATGTATACGTCTAAATATGAACAGTCACTCACATTGAGTTGTACTTTGAGAAACTGTATAGAAATGATTGCTGAATAAAAAAAACTTTCACTCGCATTATTCATTGTGTAAAGTAATGTCTTTTGCAGAGATATTTTCTGTGTATATTTCGAAGCAGCTTGTGGAAGAACTACAAGATGATCCTCACATTTCTAAGAACAAATAGCTGTCATGAAATTACGGTCTATAGTTTTGAGAAGGTATCATTAACATTCAAAGATCCTTTCGGACGATTGAGCTCCTCTTGTTCGTGTTGTTAACACCACGACTTTCAGCCAATCCATTCCACAGCCTTCTTAAGGTGTACTTTCTAAATGCAATGGTGGTGAACAGAATTTTTTGCAATGGTGGAAACACTATAACAGATTCAGGTGACATCTTTTCTTCTTTCTTTGTTGGGCCTGGATTTCTGTATCGTGTCCTTGTTGAGAAGCGGAAGCCATGGTTGAACTCTGCACTTGTCTGACGCATACATTCAGTCAACACGTTAATGCGTGCTGCCTCTTTGATTCTTCTCAGTTCTCAAAAGTGTTTCCCATCTATAATCCGGACTTCTTTCCAGAGTGTTCATCTTTCACTCTAAAATCTGGGATGGCAGACCATATCTGTCAGACAAGTGTAGAGTTCAACCTGGTGTAGCTTCTGCCAATCAACAGAGACAAGGTATGGAAATTAAGGCCAAACAAGGAAAAAAAAGTACATCACCCGAATCCATGATTATAGCGTTATTACTATTGGGAAAAAAAATTCTGTTTGCCATCATCATATTCGGATAGTATACCTGAAGAAGGCCGTAGAATGGATTAGCTGAAACTTCAGAGCTTAATCATCCAAAAAGCTTTGAATTTAAATAACTGTCATCAATGTCACTCAAAGTAATATTTATTTACATATACATTCTCTATTTTGATAAAATGTTTGATAAACTTTTAGAAATTTCAATAAAATAAAAAAATGAATCTCTTAATTATAGATTCAAGAATTGTGATCACACACTGTATTTTATACATAACAGATAATCATACCTGAATATCAGCCCTTAACTTCTTCAGTCTGAAAATGCAAGTCTCTTTTTCTTCACTTATTTCAATCTCCTAGCTGTACAATACAAATTTTTGATGCACAATCTTTCATTTACAATACCAGCCCATTGATGTATCTTTTATACCAGAGCTGGACCTGTGGAATTTCCATGTCATCATTACTTGTCATATATATTTCTGCAATTAGAATAAATGATTTTGTTAAAGTAATTCATTACTTATGAAATATATCTATATCTATGGATTCATGCCTTTCCAAAAGGCATTAGTGAAATGAATACAAACAGGCTCTGTCAAAACTCTGATTCGCTGACTCTGTACTCGTAACCATTACACCACTCCACACAAAACACTTGATAAATTTTTATAGCTACTGGAGCTTCCATCTTAGTGCAGTCGTTACTGAGGTCATTGCTTGCGAGTTTGATCTTCACTGGCCTTATACCGTACAAGAGTAAGCTTAAAAAATATCATTTTTTTGTTAGTACCCTAGTGATCCAAAATTTCACAATTTTATTCAAGTTATTTAACTCAAGTCAATCACACTCAAATTGAGAGGAAAAAAACCCCAACCTTTATATAAAAATAGCTTTGGCACTCACCTTTTCATGGCATTATGTCAGAGTTTATCTTTGGTCATTAGGTTATTCATTTGACATTCTTTTCCACAAAAATAAAATTTTGAGGCATCAAAATATGTTAAACAAAAGTTGCAACCAATTCTTATCAAACTGCTAAACCCTTTATTTTCAACACTTAAAGATTTGCTCACTAAAATTTTGTAAGCACTTATCCCCCTCCCCTTATATAACCAAAAAATTCAGTCTATTGGAATGTAAAACTGAGCATTTATTGGGCGCCTCACCGTGGGGTGATGGTTAGCAAGCTATGGTCTCACATATTAATACGTAGTGAGTTTGATCCCAACTAGGTGCTCTATTCTTGTGGCCTTGTGCCAAGCTGAGCTTAGTAAATAATTATCGGCATTTATTTCATCTTTAGTGCGTGCACACACTAGCTCAAATTGTAAATGATGAAATTAAAAACCTGTCTTTATTTCGACTCAGAGTGAAAACAGAGGAGATCACAAAAACAGTGCTAGACATAATTTTACCCCTTGAGTTAAAATCAATTAACTTCTTCGAAAATCTTTTTTTTAAATTACATGATTTTTTTTTTTTCGATAATTTTTTCCATCAAATGCAACTACCCAGAAATAAATGAATTCACTAATTCAAATCAAAAAATAATTTCAATTTTTGCATCCCAACAAATGTTTACTTCCATATTTTTTTTTTTTGTTTTTGCTTTTGCGCTGGGATGAGCATTGTTATCGTGAATCAAGTTATCCTTGTGTCAAGCAGTCATGTGCAGAGGAGTCAAATGTTGGTATTAAGTAGATGTGTGCAGAGTCAGGTCACACAGTCGTCCTGATCAAGATTATGGAAATCTTTTACACACTACAGTGACTTTAGTTAGTACATTCATATACTTGAAAAATCAATAGTATCAAAATTTTATAAATACATAGCAATGGCATTTTAATATCAGCTACCCAAACTATTTGGAGTGTGTGAATAACGAGACACCCATCAAAAATTGAGAAAATACCTTCTTTGCTAGTATTAATTCAGGAGTTCTAGACAAATGTCATTCATTTTTTAACTTGATGAACTTGTCTCATGAATAAAATTAGTGAAGAACCATGAAACCAACATCAGACAATGGAATACATAATAGTGAAATCAAGGGCAATTGCGAAGGATAAAATAAATGAGAAATTATTACACTGTTTTGCATTAGCATACACAAAATCTTACATAGACTTCCATAAAACCCTAACCTATTTCAAACTCTCTTTGGTGAAAATTGTCTCGAGGGGGCAAATGTCCTGACACCATAATAGAGGCAACCATGTTGCTGATATACTATTTTTCAACAGAGTTAGGTAATCATTATTCCTGAGAATTTTTCTTAGTACAATTGTTAGGGTCTGAGATTTCAACTCAAATGCTGGACTGCCATCTCAGAAAGTGGTGGTAGGGAGAATGATTTCTCTACACAGTGGATGACTACTATGTCATCCCATGTCGAAACATATGGAAGATGGAAAAGATGCTCTATTATATCAGATCAATTACCTCTTTTCCAATATACAGTAGACATTTTAGAGGTTTTTGCTGAGCCTTTACAGCAAGGAGTGATTTACTCATTATCATTATCTAAAAGAGGAATTGGTTGAAAAGAAATATTTTATCACTTGATATAACAATACTGATAAAATTTGATATTCAAGTTGTGTAAATATCAACTTTATTTTATTGAATTGTAGAGGAAACTACGACATATTCTAATGAAGAAAATATTTGTTACTGTATTGCCCAGCGTTGAAAGTACCATTTTTTTTCGCTCAAAACAAGTCTCGAAAATTTACAATGCCCCCACAGGCAGAAAGATTTGTTTTTTTCATGAGCCTATCCTAACCCCAGGAGGAAGTAATCCATGCCAGACAGTAATATGAACTGTATGAGAAAAATAAATAAATCAACTTGAGTACCATAAATAATAGAAAATATATGTAATGACAAAAATTCATTCCAGTATCTGTATACTACAGTAGTCTAGTAATAATTTATACATTGTATATCAACAGTACCAATATTTTCCTCTCTCCTCAAACAACCTCGACTTCAACGGAACTTAAACAAGCATCAAAAGAAGCCATCCATAAGACATTTTGGTAAGGTAGTACAAAGTACCGAGACTTGAATTTTGTGTTCATGGTCATTTTTTTTATTTTCAAAATGTTGCAAGTAAATATGCATCCTTGAAGCCTGGGTATCTCTGACGCTGGGAATTATGAAATCAGAAACAAGCATCCAGGGGATGTCTAAAAATGTTCTTTTTTTAGCAGCATAATGACACATCAGCAAACTACTACTGAAGATGATTACAGCGAATTTTGTATGGTATTTGTAACAAATAAATATCATAACATGAATTTTCATAGATAAGTGAGACATTTTAGTTTGGCTCAGTTAGTAAGAGAGCTGCCCACTTGGTCATTATTTTGCCTTACAGTAAGGAAGTCTGAATCCTGTATAGTGGTTTAGTTCAACGTAACGTAACGTGACGGGACGGGACAGAAAAACAGTGAAGAGTTTACACCCCTAAATTAGATGAAGATCGTTCTAATTTTTGGTGTTCTTGTTACAGTGGAAAAATCAAGTCAAAACCAAGTCTTTGACTTTCACTGTAATTGTCAAACTCAAGTCTGTCAACAGCTGGAAATTGAAAATCAAATCACATAAACAATGTATGCATATATATTTCAAAGTCTGTATCATTAGCAACTCTGATCAATTCAACCTGAAAATTCATCTACTATAAAAAGGAGAGGTTTTATGCCCATTAAATCTCATGTGATCGAATTTTAAATAATAAATCAAGTTTGTGTTTGATAGACTCCTTTAAATTTTGATCAACAGAAAACTATGACACGATTAAAAGTTCCATGTAAGGATAGATGACAACATATCCATTGTAAAATGAGTACATTTTTTAAAAAGAAAAAAGCAGAAAAAGAGAGCTGTAGCCTTTAGTTAGTGCATCTGATAAAAAATATTTCAACTGTACAAAATTATTCTTATCAATATAAATATTTCTAGCTGAACTTTTCTGGCGCAGCAGCTGTTCTGAGACATTTGATAACAAGGAAGAGTAACACTTGTTCATTTGCGCTAATGGCTACTATGGTAGAGTTGAGATTTTTTCTATAATACCAAATTGATGATAGATATTCCTCAAAAAACCTTGAAAACAATGATTTTGAAATAAGGCTAAAGAATTTCTCTGGTGTTTGGTGGAAAGAACTAATAAAATCAACGAAAAAATATAACCAACTCTGATTAATCTAAGTAAAATAACTTCTAGTCAAAATTATCTCCCTTTGATCATTTGGTGATATCCATTCGGTCGAAATTATCTCCCTTTGATCATCTGCTGATATCCGTTTAAAATTCACTTCCACTAATTTTTATGCCGTACATAGTTCAACTGTCAATTACAAGCAGTTCATGAGTTCAAGAGTCAAGAATAGAAAACTGTTATTGCTCGCAAAAATGTTACTTGATGTGAATGAACAATTTTTGTGTACAGAGTTGATTAACTAAATCATCCTAAAAGAAGAGGAAATCTCACATAATATTGAAGTAGTATAAGCTTTTTAGCTAGGGATGTCATTTACCTGCCAATAGACAGTTGCAAATTTCTATTACGTCTATTAATGTAACATGAGCTAAAAGACTATCAAAAAATGGGTACTGATAGATGTACTTCACAATCAGTCACTAATTCGATTAAATTCATTCCTCTGAATCACTCAGTGATATGACTTAGTAATAGATATCCTATCATGGGCAAGCTTTTCATGTCTTCTTCATCAATAGATGTATTTATCAACTTGATTCTTTCAAGAAAAATTTGAATCTAATCAACAGGACTAACTACTGACTTCCCTTCTACTTTGGGCATTCTAAAGAAAAAAAAACAAAAAAAAAAACTATTCACATTGGAGTTTCATTATTTTCATTCTCTTCATGTTAGAGTTCCAGTCAATTAGGTGCAGTATCGAGCAGTCCATGAAATTAGGAGTTAAGTTTAGCCTAACACAAAGGCCATACTAGTAGGGCACCAAGTGCGGATGAAACTCACGAATCTAACTGATTATTCTCTATGACTCTATGGCAGGAGCCTAACTTCATTTCTTGATAGTTAAGGAAACCTGAATACAACTGAGATAAATATCTACACATTAAGTGAAACTATACACTCAAAAAAAAAAAAAATGTACAGCTAATCTAATCTAATTGCACACAAGGCAGTGCAGTATTGAGTCTGAAGTTGTAGGGATCAGCGTTTCTCGAGAAATCTAATGAAAATTACAGATTAATAGATATTTCCTCTTAGTTTCTATTATTTATCTTCCTCGACTCCTGCTCTTTATAAATACCTAAATTCTTATGTAAAATATCCAAATTTGCAACACTAAAGAGAAGTAACCAAAATGCTTCAAAACCTTAGTTTGAATGACAATACAATGGATGAGAAACTAAATTACATCACAATTAGTTCAGGCTGCTCTACACACCATTCACTCCAGCACCTTAATCATCTCCCTTGATTCTTGCTCTTTATAATTTTCAAAATTTTGATATTTCATATCTAAATTGGCAACATTGAATTGAGGTAACTAAAATACCTAGTTGTCCACCTTTACTTATTAGATGAAGCATTGTCAATCTTTCGTTTTTTCTCTTACCTTAAATTTTCAACTTCTTTTTATTGCTACTTACTCGGACCATATGATAAAAAGCAACTAGATATTCAATACTAGTAAAAAAAAAAAAAATTTTTTTTTTAAATAATTAAAAAAAAATGGTTGACAGTGCTCCCTCTAATAAATAAAAAACAGAATAATATCACCACTACTACTAATCCAACTAGTGTATGTAAAAATAAATATTCGTGACCAATCATCAGGGAAATATGAAAGATAAGTTGAAGGACTTCAATCAGATGTTCTGCAGGCCGTAAGAGCTCTAGTAGCTGTTGTTGAAAAAAATGGATTTATTGTACAAAAGAGATTTTTCAAATGTCTTCAAATTGAATCAATTCTTTGATAATCTTTAAAATATCGATGCAAACTCCCTGAAATGTTTTCATAGAATACATTCATCATTATAAATACTAAATCTTCAATCCACATCTGAATAATTTTAGAAATTAAACAAACAGAAAAAAACCCCAAAAACCCCAGTGTTTTTCCAATTTTTTTAGAAGATTCAATACAGTGTAGAAGGAAGGACCTTTTGATATCACGAGTTGTCTACCTTTGTTCTTGGGGATTTCAAATTCTGATAATTAGGGGAATGCAACATTCAGTCTTACAGCATCCATACTAGTGCAATTTGGGACTATGAACTAAACCCTCACCATGCATTCATGTCAGACCCAAAGACATAGAATACATAATCATTTTGTAACAGTTTACAACTGTGTCCAAATTGAATAAAAACAAGATTTTATATAATTTCCATCAGATTCAGAAATATAGACTAAAATAATTTAGTACAAACGTAGACACCTTTTCACAAAGAACAACAAAGCTCTTGAAAATAAACACGCATGAAAATATAAAAGAAACCCAGATTTACAAAATAACTAACAATTTTAGCCGAGCCTCTATACTTAGTACCAAGTTTGCATCTTGTGTATGAATACAAGCCCACGGGAGTCCTGACACATACCAGCCCAACAAATGTAAAATTCCATAATATCCTTCAATTTTGCTTTAAAGCTACTTTCGCATTGCGCACATTTTTAGCTTCTCTTTTCATTCAGCATGCTTTGATTACATATGTTCATTATCATGTTTACTATTAATCGTTCCGTCCTGATGATCTGTAATGTACAAGTTGCTTTCATTTCTCAAATACTTGTTTATGATTTTATACAAAATATCTGTCTTGCTTTTCGCATATTGTTGTATTTGACCAAGTTATATAAGACCAGTTCTAAAAATATGTGCATAGAATTCACTGTAACACTTTCTTTCCATCTCTACCTAAACTATTCAATTTCTACAAAAAGATATATCTCAGAGAATTCATCTTATAAGGCCAAACAAAACTGTTCAGGACAAATCATTCTTAACAACCTTTTACTTAGGGCACTCAAGACATATATTGTTATCAAATTGGTTTGTCACAAATTAACAGATCTTTGCTCAGATATCATACTGATCGCAAAGAGGACAACAGATTTTCTGTTAAAAACCAGTTGGAAATCATAATTTATAAGAGAGGTTCATGAAAAAATATCAACCGACAATATATATAAAATAGAATATTCAATGTGATGCGTGAAAGATTTGCCTTTTCTTATGTATTAAATATCGTACATGAATCAGGGTTGCCAGATTTGGCAAGGACGGGAGATAATTCAAGCTTCAGCTCACAGACTTATCCAAAACAGTCATCAGAATAGCGTCAAATTTGGAAATCAAGAGAGGCTGGAAGCATAGGTTCAATCCCTGCCTCTTGAGGCACACAGTAATTCAACACTATCCCATTGCCCGTTCTAGGTAAGTCTCCAAGATACAGCTTGGATTGACTCCCTTTCTATGCAGATCTGGCAACCCTAATGCGAATTATTATTTCTTCTTTTTCATAACTACAATGAGCTTAAATTCTAACTATACACTTCCAAGTGAGAGATTTCAGAAAACTTACTTCATCTCAAAAGACTATCACAATATAATTACACATTAAAATGCATTATCAACAAACTAAAAATGAACATTGAATGCTTCTTCCTTTATTCAAACTAAATTATAAGTATTTTTGTTAAATAAGGAATTTCAACTTGTTTAAGGCAGTGTTGTTTTACAAATAGGACTGTGATTCAGTACAGAGATACAAAATGCTCTCTACTGGGTCATAACTACGGTTTGAAGTTCCTGTGAATAAATTACCTAAATACAAACTAGGACATCCATACCTCATATAATTGAATCATCATAGTCCACACATGTAACAGAACTAATTATCAATAATTATCTGAAGAATCTTTTATCTCAAATAATTTTTAAAAATACCAGCACAAGATTTAAGCAATGTTGGTCCAAAATGACCATAGACCCCTTACTACAAAACTTGGAGAAAAAAAAAAATTTTTGATTTTTTTAAAATAGTGCCAAGAGATGTATTGTCCTAAAATAGTGATCCGGAGTGCCAAGAGACACACACAGAGATAGACACAGAAACTCAAAGAGAGAGTCTGTAGCCCACTTTACTGGTTGGACTGGCCATTAGTGAGGCTGTTGTGATGCGATATCAAATACACAGATATTTTTTATTCTGCATTAGTTGCTAGCATTTAATTAGTTCTATCAAGTATCAATGAAAAATATTAGGCAGCAATAAATTTAAATTCAAAATTCAAATTCATTTGTTATGAATATGATCAATAAAAAGAATCTCTTTCGGTTAATACGAAACAAGTTGACAAATAATTAGAGAGCTACGAAAGAGTTCATGTCTTTTTATATAAAACATATCACATCTAAACACGGAAATAGAGTTGCAAGGAAAATAAATGGTATTATTGCACCTAGTCACGTGAAAAAGGATTGAAGAACACAGAAGTTGAAACACCGAAGACGAAAATAATGAACGGAAAAGTAAAAATAACAAGTGAAAAAACACGGATGCCAATCTAGAGAGATTTTCTGGTCAGTTTAATGTATTTACAATGTACAGTTTTGTGAATCCACTAACCCCCACTGGCACAAAAAAAAAAGAAAAAAAGAGAAGAACCTGAGAGTTATTGTTTCCTTCTTTTTTTTTTTACTTCATTTTTTTCTTTTATTTTGTTCTATTTTTTTTCTTTTTTCTTTCCTGACACGAAAATCTAAATAGAGAAAAAGCTTCACTGCTATACAATTACATGTGTACAACATAAATTATGGGCAAACTCAGGTTGTGCTGAGAGGGGGAACTTTGACTGGCAGCATTTGAGAATTGCTGTTTGTCTCATGACAATGTGTGTATGTATGTGTGTGAGAGACCATTTTGTACAACCTCTATAACTGGAGGTGTAATAATAATTGATGACACACAGTAAGTAAATTATACAAGGGTGTAATATATATATATATATATATATATATATGTGCACACACACATACACACACACAAAGACATGCACCAAATGTGGTCATCTGTCCACTTCTACTACTAAATTTGTAATAGAAGCAAATGAAGTGTGTTCTGTTTTTATGGCTGAATGAATAACATTCAACAAATAAGTAATCCTGAATAATAACATCACTGAATAAGATATTTTTCCTTGATCCAGGTCTCTGTAGAGAACTTGTTTCTTCATTCATACATTTCTATTAAAAATGTAAGAGAAGTGCCGAATATTCTTTGTTTATCATTTTGATCTGCAACTAGACCCGACTCCTGCTTAGTGGCAGCCAGTATAAGAACACCGAGTCACAAGGGACGCATTTGTGTTTTGTATGAAAGTGACTGTGTACATGTGCATGTAAAGAAGGGGTGAGTTTATAAGCAATCACAGAAAGAATCCACAAGAGCCAATCAACATCCAGCGATAATAACATGTGATAAAAAAATAAAGTATTTCAATAAAGGATGAGAAAAGTAGGATACAAGAAAGAGGAAATAGGGAAGGGCCTAATATGTAAATAGCCAAATAAATCAAATGAAAAATGAGAACGAAAACATTATTGGGAGAAGGGTGGGGAGAAAGAAAGAAAAAATACACCATGATTTGATTCATGTTCGTTGGTGCGTGTGCGTGTTGCAAACAAATTTTATATCATTTTTTTTTTTTTTTTTTTTCCCACTCCAATTTTACGTCTTTGAGTTTTATGTACTCTGGCAGTGTATGTTTATGATGACAAGGGTCAGATCTACTCTCCATGTTGATCAGTTTCTGTCGTTCAGTTAGTCAGTCTATCCTTTGATGAACAAATCTTGGAGCTGATGACAAATCCAATCTTTTTTTTTTCTACTGCTTTTTAAATAAGTCCACAGTGCATAATAAATCTACTTTCTGATTCTGGTTTCAGTGATTCCAATGATTCCAGGAGACACACAATCGTTTCCAAGTGGAGTAACAGAGAAAGATAAAGAAAGAGTAAGTATTGTTTGGGCTAAGTTTGTTTTTTTTTTGTTTTTTTTTTTCCAGTTTCATTGTCATAAACCATAAAAATAATGGACACTATGCACAAAGATATAAGGAGGAGGAGGAGGAGGAGGAGGATGGAGGGAGAGGGACATTTATTGATTGAAACTTAAAATACTGCTTTATTTTTCCCCTCCTCAAAATCAATCCTCACCCAGATAGATATTATAGTTATACACAAACACACAAAAATAAATAAATAAATAAAAATTACTCTTTCTTTTTTTCTTCACATAACTTCTTTTTCTCCAAACAACACAAAAAAAAGATCAATACAACTGTTCCATTTCTTTTTACAGATTTACAAATAAAGCAGCACCATGATTTTATATATAATTTATTTATATACACACAATACATAGAACAAAGACATGCACGTATATATATATATCTCCACGCACACACACATACATACACAGAGACTTGCAGAGATAAATACATATGTATGTACACATAAAGGCAAATTTTAATTTTATATATATGCACGAACACATACATAAAATAAAAATTTATGTGTACTTATATACATGCAAATGTATATGCTCACATGGATATACATTTATGAATTATGGGTGTTGAATGTTATTTAGTCTGCCTACGCACTCTTGCATAATCGATCACAAACAATTTTCTTTTTAATTATAAAGTTGATGAACTGATATGAATTTAGAATTATCTTATACCGAAATAACCTCTTCTATAACAACTATTCAAAGGAGGATGAAAGATGGCCACTAATTCAAAAATATACAGCCATAAAAATGTATATATTATCCACCTTTGTTATTTCTTATAAAGCAAATGGAACAGTTTTTTTTTGTCTTTTGGGGGGTCAGGTAGAAGTGAATGCAGATTATTTGGAATGAAAAGGAGAAAAAGAAAACTGAAGAAAATAATGAAGAACTTTCTCTCTACTTGTAGACAAGAATAAAGTGATAACCAAGTCATTCAAAACTTGTTTCTACAGGAAGGAAAACTAGTTCCTCATCCAATTATACTCTTTCTCCAGGCTTGAGATTAGCTGTTAGAGAAGTTGGTCAAGGATAAATAGGATTTTTGCTTATAATACTTATATTCTCAAAGGTTATCCAGCTAAGCGATGACTGGGATCAATGTTGTTTAACTCTTGTAAACAGAAAAAAAAAAAAAAAAAGTATTTCTAATTAAGTTATTGGCAAATACAACTGAGTGAAACCAATATCTAATGTGACCAGCAATGAGTTTCAGAAATAAGATAGAAGCAAAATTAATGGAATAATGATACATATATAAATAAGACTGGTTTGTTATTCAGAGAAATATTCACTCATGGTCCACAAAAGAAATCTGACTCCTTCCCCAAGAAAGACAGGCCAGAATTTTGTGACTAGGGCAATCTCTCCTGATTTGTAACTTAATCCAGAACAGTATCTTTTCGAACAAACTGATACTTATAAAAAAAATGAAATTCATACTTTTAGTAGTTCAAGACAAAATCAAACTAACAAACCATCCCATTGTTTTGACTTCTTATCTTAAAACTTCAACTGTTCATGATTTATCCACAGTTGAGGTATATATAAGAAAGAATTTTCTGAAAAGTAAAGACAGTCAGAAATGATGCTATCATTTCTTCCATAACAAAGAAAATTAAATCATCACATTACGAACAGAAGAACAAGTATTGACTAATAGTTAAACAATGGCTGTGAAAGTAGGAAATTATCAGAAACAAAAATGGTTATCAGAACCCCAGAAACAATAAGGTATAGGCTGAATGATTAGGCCTATCAAGTTTGTGCTCACTAGATGAGGTATAACTGCTGGCCCAGATTCATTTAGATTAAGAGCTTCATCTAAAGTTTTCATCTCTACTGGTATTCTATTAAATCAGGTGCGAAACTCTAATACGCATCCCAGACTTAGAATTTTATGTACATGCGTGCACACACACACACACACAAATACACAATTAGTTGAAATGTATGCATAAAAACAAACATAAAGATCATTATTTTGACCTTCATCTTAATTCATTAGCCGCAACTTATACTCAGAATGATTACTATTCAGAAGTCAGTGAACAGTGTTGATCAGAAATCTCAAGTGAGATTTGAACCCATATCCCCAATAGGAAACATGGTTTATGCCCACCGACTTAACCAATGGAGCTACCAAGACCTAATCAGAAAGGCAAATTCTTTTCTTTTTTTTTTTAATCATTTATGATCAATGCTGTTTGCTAACTGATGAAGAGTAATTAGTCTGAGTGAAAGTTGCAATATAAAGTGACTAATGAATTAAGATGACAGTGAAAAGCAGTCATAAAATTAAAAGTAATGATTTATAATACTTAATCTAATAAAAATGAATAAAAAAAGATGAAGATGTTAGTCCAAACAAGTGACCAATTTAGAAAGCTAAGAAGGACACACCCCAACATGTGCGAACAACAAATCAAAAATGTAATCCCCTAACATGCAACAGTTATACAGGCACATGCCAAACTTTCCATGACATCATAGACATTGTATAACCCATGCATTCATGCAACCTCCAACCTTCAATAATATTGATAACTACATTTGTACTAAATGTACTAACAAACTGTTTTTGTGTCTCATTTTTCATTCTTTGTATCACAAGAGAATATTTCCAGTGGAGCAGAGGGGCAGGGGTTGAACAATATCTTTATATTAGAAAAAAAGAAAGAAAAGAAAAAAAAAAAAGCAAAGCTGAAATATGGTCAACCTCTTGAAGTCAGCTGCCATTGCTGTGAAAACAAGGATGAAAAACCACTCCTTATTATTGTCAATACTCCCTGTAGCAACTTTTTTTTTTTTGCCTCTTTTTGTAAATGATGCCGACTGCTGTTTGTGTGTCAATTCTGTTTCTCATATGACTGGCTGTTTCTCATATGACTGGAATTGTAACCAACCAGTGCAAGCAAGGTATATACACAGTTAAAGCAAATAGTGGGGATAGGTTACTTTTTGAAAAAATTAAAGAAAAAAAGTAATTATATCTTTTATCAAATACAGAAATACCTTTCTGTATAGTATTATTTGTATGCACATCCTACTTCAACAAATATCATCACCACAGTAAACAAACGTTGATCCACAAAACCACAAAGCAGGAGTCATGGAATATTTAATATGTGTGTAAGCATGGTCATCTGTTGTGTGTGTGTGTGCATATATATATATATATATACACATATATATGAGCATAAATGTGTGTGTGTGTGTGTAAGTGTGTATGTATATATATATATATATAAATATATATATATATATATGTCAGATTGTTGATTTCTGTTGCACATTGGTGTTGGTCAGTAACATTACTCATGCATCAATGTTCACAAGCCTACACCTTTTCTGCCTCGCATTTGCAGGCCAAAGTGATGGCCACACAATGGGAGCATATCACAGTACAAGAGATGCTGACAACGGCAATGTCTTCTTTTTTTTCAATGACAACAAATGTCTCTTCAAATAATAAAAAGAGTCACTTTTTGCTGCTGATGCTTTTTCTGCTGCCAGCAGCATTTCTTCATGGCACTGACCAAACTCCATCGCAGCCTGTATTAAAGGCAATTGTGCGGTCATATCACAAGAGTGGCTGAGGAGGTGGGGCTTGCTGGTAAACAACGCCTCCAGCAGAGGCTACCACTCCAGCCCCAGATGAAGGTGGAAGTCCATAGCCAGCATCCATGCTGGGCAGGGGTATGTTGTTCATTGAGGGGGGATTGTAGGTTGACGAAGGTGGGCCATAGTTAGCCATGGACACACCATTTGGTGGTGCAGCAGTAACACTGAAATACATAAAATGTGAAAATATTAGGAAAAACAAATAAAGTAAGAGATTTTCTACACCTTAAATTCTTATGTATGCAAGGTTAGTTGTGTACATATTATTCGAAAAAGGTTTTAAAAGCATATTTCAGTCCTTTCACTATAACAGGAATTTCAATCGATATTCCTCTTTTTCCATTGTCTGCAAGGACCGAAAAGCCTGTAAGCAACTGAAGACGTGGACTGTGGAGGGATTATTTTTACTTTTCAGATGACCATTGAATTTTGTGGTCTAAAATTTATGAAACAAAGGTCAGTCACTTATAACAAAAATTGAACAATAAAGGAAATGATTCAACTAGCGTATCTATTTTTCATCATTATTTAACTAGTATATACCCATAAAAATGGCAGGTTCATGTATGGTTCAACTCTGAAGAGCATTAAGCTAATTTACTAAATAATTCAAGTGTTTTAGTTTTTAAGTTTTTTTATGCCTTAACTCTCAGAAGGTGACTGAACAAAAAGTTTTTTAAAAAAATGTTATGTAAGAAAAAATAAGAGAAGTGTATGTAGCTTTTTAAAAAATAATAACACTAAATTGATTTAGAAAAATAGACAAGTGAAAAAAAGATATATGTGCTTTTTTCTCTAAAAAAAAAAAAAAAAAAAACAACTTCAAAAGATGACAGAATAATTTCCGTGTGGATAAATTATATAAGTATGTATTTTAGTATATATGTATTTATTTCCAATAAAATAAGGGTTGTATTTTCTTATTACTTAAAATAGGAAAAGAAAAAAAAGAAGAAACTTTGAATTTAAGCTGAGAAAAATCTGTGAATCTAGATGAAAGTCTATAGAAATAGTCTGAACATTAGTGGCAGATAGCGTGAGAGATTAGGATAGCAGGGTATAGGGTTGAAAGGCAGACTCCCATTTTTTAACCACCCCTCTCCACCAAACTGACAGATAAAGTCAGTTTTCAAAATACAGTAATTTCTTTTGAAAACTTGGCATCTGTTGGGCCTATACCCTCTCTTGTCATGGCCACAGACTATCTGATATTTTCACAATTCTTTTATTATTTATTAACTATACCACGAAATAATACGTGTTCATTTATATATGGATTGGCACGAAGCAGCCTAAAGCTATTTTATTGAGTAATTGATATTCAATAATTCAAGTATCCTAATTTTTTTCAAAGTCTCAACTCATCTCAAGCTATTTCAATGTGTGATGATCAGTAAGCCTCAAGAGTTTCTATAGCGTAATCTCCAGTGTCATGTCATAATATGAAGGTAAATTAACCAATGAGAATCACTAGCGACAAACAAACAGAAGAAATTTGCATAAGCACTCATTATATGTATGGATCATATATCTTCTTCATTACATAAAATATAAAAATACTGTACACACAATATTTGCATAAACCTGCAATCAAATGATACAACAAGAGCAATATACATACAAAGACTTAGAGGATATAGGGATAAATTTTTTAACATCTCCACAAGGTGTTATGAAGTAATCCAATGATACTTACCCATTGTAGGGCTGTTGCCCTCCAGATCCAACAATGGAGTTACCATTCATACCCTGAGCTGGAGCTTGTTGCTGTGCCATCATACCTGCAGTCATTGACCCCTGGGGTCCAGGAGCGTTGTTGCTATGCATTCCATGTGAAGGACCACTCACTGCAGTGGTAACAGCTGGAGGAGGGGGTGGAGGACCTTGTCCAGGGTTTATATACTGAGGTTGACTGGCATATTGTTGCTGCATACAAAAAACAAATTGACTTTTCAAAAATCTACAATCTTCACATAATAAAAACGCAATGCGTATTTATTTACTGTTACATTCTTTGGGTCAGCACATGATGATGTAGTAAAAATATAATTTTGTGTACTGATAATGTAATGAAGTTAGAATTTTATGTTTCGTTAAACTTGATGAATAAAAGAAGAAATCATTCACTGGTGAATTGAACGTCATTGGTAAATCTTTTGAGTAAAACATTTATTTGAAAAATCTAAGCAAGTATCAATGTATGTACAGATATTTTTTGGTATAGATAACACTTTTCAATATCTATACAAAATTTTTTTCCATATCTTTATCTACACCTACTTTAAGTTTAGTTTAAAATTAGAAGAATATTGAAAATTGAAAAGAAAATGCTGTACAACATGATGTTTTTGATACTTGATAACTACAACACAATTGGAAAATTACTTGAATACTACCATAATTTTTTGATGGCAAGGGTAAACTAATATATATATATATATATATATATATATATATATATATATATATAAGCTTTATGTTGGTATTTAGGAGACGAGAATGCAATTTCCCCATATTTTTGTGTTTCCCAACCATTTGATAAAAGTGGAGTTATTTATCACTCTTCATTTGCTGAAGAGATGGAATTCTGTATTTTGTAGCATGTCATATGATCCAATGTATTAAATACATTTATTTTTAAGGGTTGAACAATTTTACATCATACCAATATTTACTTCAATGGAAGTACCACATTTCAGTCGGAAATTCTTCAGTAATTAAACTTGAAGTTAATGGATTCAAAAAAAATAAAAAAGGTTAATATCATAAGAAACAAACATCCTGAGTGATAGATACGTGAAAGTTAAAGTTGTAGAAGGTGCAGAGTTGGAACGCAAGGCTGTTCTATTTGGGGTCCTACAGGGGCTGTGTTGGGTCCAATATTATTTCCGTTGTTCATAAATTCCCAAAACTATACAAAACGAAAACTGCTTTTAAGCCTTTAGTAAGGCATAATATTGAATATAAAATATCTCCTAAAATGTGCCATGGTAATTGGAGGACCATCTTGGAGGATGTGGAAGCAGTACAAAGATCTTCCACTAGGGCCATTGACAGAATGTAAAATCTTTGTTATGGAGAAAGACTAAATACTCTGGGTATAACCACATTGTTGAAGCGTAGAATGAGAGAAGACTGGATGAAAAACATTCAAAGACCAGAGAGATTGTCAAACCTTGATTTTTCCAGAGAAAGAGTAATAAATTACTGGAATAAGTTACTAGAATATGTTCGGAACAAAAATAATTTCAACAGTTTTGAAAATGGGCTTAATAAATTTTGCCATCATGGCATAACTTATAAATTAAAGGGACAATTCTGGGAAGTTTCAAATTGAATTTCAAGAGGATACGAATTAATTGGATTTTATCTTCAAAGTAGGATAGTGTGAAAAAAAATTATATTATTTCAGATGGCAAGGAAGCCATTATAGTCGATAAAAAAAATTTCAATGTAAGCATGGATTGCACATTTGGTCACAAAAATCTGAATTGATAAAATGTAAGTGAATCCAATCTTCCCAACCTCTAACACTATTACCGACCATCTTGATTCTGATATAATTATACTAGGAAACAATAAGATAAAGGAAGAGAGAGAGAGAGGGGAAAGTACATGAGTAATTCTTAATTACCATAATTATTTGCAGAAGCAACAGTAGAAACCAATGATGTCAATTTTATCTATTTTTATTCTGATCATTTTTACAGTTTTCAAGAAATCAATGCCATTCTAACACTAATAAGTGCATCTTAATGCCCCTTATTGCGCTTACATACAGTATTGAAAAAATTTAATTTCTCAAGATTCAGAGGAAGGGGGTTATCTACAAGGTAACTATAATGGTGAACTGGACCCTCACTTTTCTATCATTTAAAAGTATTCTATTACTGTGAAAATGCCTTTACCAGTATTTTTTGTACTTCTCAAGTTTGTTTTTGTTTTGTTTTTTTGGAGGGGGGAGGGGCTACATTGCAGTGCAATCACATTTAGAAAATGAAGTGAATTACCAACAACTGATTTGAAAAATCAGTATGTTAATAACGCCACATGTAAAAATGAATAAATCAAGAAGCTTTCAATGATCATTTCAATCAATTACAATGAGCAAATTCTTTTTCAACTTCAGATCATCTAGTGTATACAGTACTCCCACTTTATAACATGGGTGTTGGGGTTCAAGAAAGACAGTAGTGTTATAACTTCACTATGGATAATTTAATCAAAACTCATGAAGCTTTTTAGAAAGAAACATTACACACTTCACAACTACCACCTAGTCATAATACATACTACTAATATAAAGTCCTAAATGGTCAATACATTTACTTTCTTACAACTCGAATTGAAGAAGAACACAATATATTATTATATAAATTACAATTTAGTAGAAATTTTTTTTTCAAAAATGGCACCTTTTCCTTTAAAAGTAGATTGAGCAAAAAAATGATCTTACAGGTGGATGTCCAGGTGGAATATAGGTTGCAGGAGTTTGCTGAGCTGCAGGTACCTGGTGTGGGCCTGATTGATGGGGCATATAGAATCCTGGATTTTCTTTCATCAGGTTGTGGTACATTTGTAAGGCATCCATCACTTTCAAGTTTAATTCTACTAAACTGGCATGCTTTCTGTAATGTTAAAAATAATTGAAAACACCATTAGACTAAAGGAATTGGAATATTTATTGCTTAACAATTCTGTGTATGATGAAAAAAAGAAAACATGTATGTAGATTAAACAAGTATACATTAATGAAATTGAATTCAATAAGTTTCAACTATGGTGGATATTTTCATTTGTCATCCATTAGTACAGAGTTTAAGCAAAGTAACTTGAAAACTTGTAACCAAAAAGGGTCAGGAGCCTAACTCCTAAACTGTATGTGTACACACACACATTTTGCAATCAGCGAACAACTGAAATTGACGTATGCACAAAAAGATAGTTACCTAAAATAATGTGATTAATAATTATGCTTATTCTTACAATCATAAGCAACTTTTTTTAATCATTATCACCATCTGTGATTTAGTACATTGACTACTAAAAATCAGAGGAAATATTGGTCAGGAATTTATCGATTTGTAAAATTCAGCACTAGATGACCAGCCAGTTAAAAGGAATATAAAAACTCACTTATCAATTCTTTCCAGTTCAGCATCTATGAGTGGTCCCATTGCTTTACATTGTTCTGAAAAAGAGAATACCAACATTCTAACTAACACCATTTTTACAGACCTAACATTGTACAATAGCTAGATAAATGAAAACAATAAACTTTTGTCACGTTAAACTCTGATAAAAAGTGGTTGATCTGTTACTTATGAAATGTGCCATGCTAGTTCATAGTGAATTTTGCTACAATAAATCAATATAATTTGGCTGAGTTATCATAAATGGGTCTCTGTGATCTATAGTGGAGAATTTAATAAAGTCTATTTTGCTACTTAATTTTAACAACTTTTTACCTTTGTCCCAATGTTTTCTTTTCTTTTTAATTACAACTCAATTTGGGCCACCATTCAACAGCAAAAAGCAGACTGTGTGGAACAGACATACATAAACAATTTCTTTTTTTAAATTTAAAAAAAAAAAAAAAGGCACCAATAATTTGAGTAATGGGTAGTTGGCCATGAAAGTTTCTGTGACAGAGTGGTCGAAGTAGCTGGGCATAAACCAAGTTTCCCGCTAGCAAGAGGGACATGAGCTCAAATCTCACCAGGAGTTTATTCTTCATTTCCAAACCACACTGACAGCTGAGTTGTGATAAATACAACTAAAAGATTTGAGATGAAGGTAAAAAACTCCTAAAATACAGGCTACAATACTTCATCTAATAAAAATCAAGAACAGTATTTTGGGTGAGTCACTCTGATAAACAGTTACTGATGTAGTTTTTTCAAAAATTCAACTCTAGCAAGAATATTTACAAAGATCAAAATTTTTTTAACATAAAATTTTGATTTTCAAAAATTATTCCCACTTGAATTATAATCCTAATCTTATTGTTCATATTCCAAGAGCTTAGTTAAATGCTTTCAGAAAAATTTTAAAATGCAATTACAAGAGTTTTTGTTTTAAGACATATACCATAAAAAGAATTTCAGTAGCCATGTCAATTACATTGATAATGGATGTATAAAAAATATCACAAGCATGGAAATGAAAAAAGGAATGTTAAAAAAAATCAAGTCCACTATGTTTCTATGCAGAAGATTTTTGTTAAAATCTAAAATGACTGTAGAACAAGAGGATATTCAAATGTTGATGATTGGATTTGATCAATTACCTTCTAGAGGCAACAGCTCAGGAGGATCTGGCTGACTCTCTCCTGTAGGATCTGCATTCTGTATCATCGTGAGTACTTGGTCAATTTTAGCCTGAATCAACAAAAATAAATCTCATTAGAACATCAAGCATAAGCCATCTCTTATAAATCTCCAAACCCTGCCAAAAAACAAACAAACAAACAAAAAAAAATTCTTCAGTTCTGATTTATATATTGCTAATGGATAGATTCCCAGTATGTGTGCGTAAATAGAAATAACTCCTGCTAGCCTGAATTGAATTATCTCGCCTTGAGAGAAAAATAAATTGTTTGGGCACTGTTCTTAGCATTGAGTGGGCAAGTGTGAGAAATATTGAAGATTTGTCCTTTTTTTTAAGTATAGAGTTCTTTTCATTTATTTCATGTGCCGGTTTTTCAAAGGGAGGTAATCGTTAGTTAACTTTGGGGCCAACAGGAGTTATCTCCATTTTATGCACAGATAATGATCATTTTCTCGAAGATGGAAGGATATAGATCTCAAATAAAATCACTTGAATGAAAAAAAAATGTAGAACTCTTGCTTGAATCATTTAAATGCCCAATTGATTTGCTTTATAACCAGAAGTTTGATGGCTTCAGTAGGTCAATTTTCATATTAAAGAGTGTTAATTCCTGTTTTGGGGTTGCCAAATTATATCAATGAATCACCATGAAGAGATGAAAACCTGCTGCATTAAACTTCTTGGTCAAATAACCTCATCAACAACCAGAATAGATAATGGATCCTTCAGCAACTTAGTCTTTAATAGCATTAAGAAGCATTTTTGAAGTCCAGATCAGGTACCTGAATCAAGAAGCAGTTCCCAGCACCTTAACAGGAATTTTCATACTGGGACTGGGATGTGGACATCAGCAAAAAACGAAGATGAGTGGCACACAAATAATGAAGGAAACCCAAAATTCAACAAAGTTCCAGGAAAACTGCCAAAAGATTGATAATTTACTGATGTAATGAAAACACATCTTTAGTGATAGGTATTCATCATTTTTCTTCAATTCAGCAAATTAATATACTTCAAAGACAATATTAGATCATTTATTATCTGTGTGTCAAACTCATATAATAGGAATAACATTTTATAACTATCCAATTTTTTTCCAATACCCACATCAATATTTTGAAAGCTGTTAACCTTTCTCTTTGATGAACTAAATAAAACTGTTACAACTGGCATGGGTCTTTAGTGCCTTATGGGTGACTCACCTCATCAATCTCTACTTCTTCAGTCAATGTCTCCATAACTTTCACATCCACCTCTTCACTGAACTGAACCCCTTTTTTTTCTTTAGCTGAAAACAGATTTAGTGGATACTATTTCAAAATCATCTCAACATATATGAATGCAAACAATGAGTCTTTCATGATGTTAATTTATTGGATACTATCAATTCCCGAATTGCAACCAAAACCTCTGAACGAAAAAAGGTCTCATTAAATATATATTTTCCAGCAGGAACAACAGTTTTCCATAAGTAGGTACAAATATTTTTAAAACTAAATAAGTGCATCAAAACAGTTCCATAGATACAAAATATCCTTTAAAAACAAATGCATAGACAATCATAGATTTTGTTTAAAATATTACTTATTATTTGCGATGAAGCAATATTTATAAATCTGGAGGCAGACACTAAGGAGAATATTTGGATTGTAAAAATGGTGATTACAAAAATAACAAGCAAATTTGATACATAGCAGTATGACCTATGCACTAAGTAAAAAGTTGCATTATTAAAATCACCATGTTCCATATGACAACTATGTAATTTAGAACTACAAAGCACTTACAGTGCTTACATCAGCCAAAGTCATTGTCAGTGGTAATTGTGCATTGAACCAGCCCAGAATTTAATCACTTGCCCACCCTAAAATGTCATTGAAACTCATCGAGAACTTTTGAAGATATTGCATGGACAGACACAAACATCTGGCAATATTATATGGAGAGGATAAATGACTACGACATAGGGGAGGTAATAGTACGTGGATCAACCCATAAATCTGATCACTTCTTCCACAGCCTATTGACAGTCCCTCTATAAAGTTACATTGAAATTCATGATAACTTTTGGAGATATCCTCAGTACAGACATGAGCATATACATAAACGTACGAAAACAAAATAGAAAAATATCTCTCAATCAAAAAGATTATTGGATCCACCCCCAAATTTAACCAGCTCTTCCTTAATCCATTGCCCTACCCTCTACAAATTTTCATAAAGAACTTTTGGAGATACCTTGAAGGCAGATAGATGGAGAGATAGACAGACGGATGGGTGGAAAAATGCAACTGAATACAATTAAATTGCAGAAAAATGAAAGCTGTATAACAGTAAATGCATGCAAAATGGAAATGGGGGACAGAGTTACAGTTACAGTTCCAGCTGAGACTTATCTCACGTTCACTTTGCACTAATGCCATTGGGAAAAGGCATGAACCCACTCTTACCCCCAGCTGAAAGAAAATAGTAAGTTGGCACCCTTTAGCCCTGTAAGGAAGTCAATTTAAGGTTACTCTAACAGAAAAAAAACTTACAGCTTAGCAGTCACCATAATGGATCACAAGCCTGGGTAAAGGTGGAGGGTAGGGTGCTGGCAAATTATAAAACCTACTGGCTACTGAAACCACAGAAGAAGGGTTGTAGTCCCATGCTCTACAAGGAGTCATCAGGAATACAGAAAGTGAAAGCTATGATGCAAATCACTTATTTGGACCAATATTAAACATGAAGTTATTCGTCCAACACAAGATAAGCTAGTCACAAATAGATAAAGCCATAAAAGTTATTGCAAGAGTTTGGCAATGTGAAAGATATTTCCCTTGGTAGTTATCATCAAATGGTAGAAAACTAGCTATATCCAATTGGAAATCACTGCTTGAAGTAAAATAGATACATGTGGTATAAACTGTATCAATAAATCGTAAAAACAGTGTGAAGCTTCTTGAAATTTAGGCTAATCCATACTGTATTTTCCCAGCATCGAGAACGCTCCAACCTCAAGGACTAAGCCCAATTTTGACTTTTTGGAAAATAAAAAGACATTAAGTTTAGATCAAGCCTGGGTAGGCTTGTTCCCTATACTATACCTATAAAGGAATGAATTTTTGTGATTTCATTTATTTTTCTAATTATTTATGATACACTTAGTAAAAAATAGTATGTAAACAAAACTAAGTTATGCACTACATCCAGAGGTCATATGCAATAGTTCAGATTACTGTCCAGCATGCATTACCTTCTTCAGTTGAGTACCAGCCTAGAAAAAAGTAACCTTTGACCTGTAAGATGCAGGGTAAATTTTCAAGATTTATTTGAGTTCCCCATGCAGGGAAATATGATAATCAACTACTGATAAATATTTTATACACAAAATATCGATTCAAGTAGTAATTATATTTCAATTTTGTGGATTTTACAAGATAGGTTTTGAATTTATTGATTTCTTTTAAAAAGAAAAAGAGAAAAAAATTTTTTTTGTAAGACATACTGTCTTCAGGTTCTGCTGTCAAATCTGCAGTCACAAAATTGGCAGGAAATAGACCTTCCCCTCGGTGACTAAAACCTTTCCACCAATTTGGATCTCTGAAATAAAAATGATAAAAAATAAGACTAAGCAAACAAGTGTTTCTTTGTTTAGAATACTTGTAAGTTTCTAGGATAACATTAAGTAATAAGTATCATTTATTGATTGATTATACTTAAAAAGAATAGAAAATGTTTATTATTTCCATTAAAATTTGCTTTTGCAACCAGTACAGTGATAGTTTGATATGGACTTATGTTATTTCTACTGAATTTTCACACTTTAAATCACATAAAATGAGAGAAAAAAATACACATTAATATTGCACTTTTCAATTTCCACCTATGAAAACTAACGACTTTTGCTTTGTTTAATATTAGAAAAACAATAACAGTAATGACTTTTTAGTCTTCCTTATACTGTTAAAATTTCTACAAGAGACCAGTATAAGAGGCACAGAGGTGTCGAAAAATCCCACCTCAAAGCATGCAATATTCTTACTGACACCAGGGAGAGGCTAGCACCAAGTTGTTCAGAGTGGCAGAAGATTGGCCATCCTGGTTTAAGGTGTATAGAACACAGTTGCATCAACAAACTTTTAGAGCTCGCTACACTAACACCTCAGATAGGTGCTAATTATATCTGAACTATCAAAGATAGATTGAATTGGCCTGCAACCATTGCAGTCACACCCACCAATATAATTGAATCTGAAGTGCAGTAAGAGAGGAGATCTATTGGATCCAATGGCTCAGTCCATCATCATAAATCTCTTTACGTTTTGTTTTGTTTAAATGTTTCATTAGAAAAAAAAAACATAACATAACATAAACAAAAGAAAAATAATTCCACACCTCAAAGAAAGTAAATAAATCAATAAATGGAAATTAAGTATGTTTTTGTTGGGCAGGGGGGTTTACATGGTAGTTTCAAATTTGAAACTATGGAGGAAAGTTAGGGCTGGGTTTTACAGTAGAGTTACATTGTAATTAGAACCCTCCTCAAAAAACACTTGAAATATTTTTCTGTTAAATCTATAAAAGAACTTAGAAATATATAAAAATATACATTCAGTCGAAATTTGGTGGGAATCCGTCAAAAATTACACACTAGGGGCTTGCATTCACACAGAAATTTACAATCAGCAAATAAGAAAATAAAAACTAAGTGGGGTCACATGAGAAATTCCAACACAGACTTTCTGCTTGATAGAAGTCTTAATAGTTATTCATACAGAGCAATTTATGTTATGAACAAGATAATCCTTACATTATTTGGTAAAATGCTCATATCCAATATTTTATGAGTGATTTTTATCAGGTCTGGTTTTTGAACAAACTGTTGAGTGGCTATGATTACTAAGGGCTTAAAAATAAGCTATATGGTAATCAATACAAAGGAAGCTTACACATACACACACATAATAGGAAGGTGTCTATGAACTGTTATATAAATAACACTCTGCAACTTTTTTTTGCTTTTGGTAATAAGTGACTAGGACAGTGATAATTAGAAATCAACTTATTTTCAATTGCACAAAAGGCATATTAGCACTTTATTAATCACAAAGTAAAGAAAAACAATTACACATGAATATCACCGTCCTGATCACAAAAGCCAAGTTTGAGGAGAATAATAGCCTATTTTTATACTTTTCCACACAGGGAATCAGAAATTAACACTCACTACCCAGAAACAAAATGGTATTGTACAGTATAACTGTGAAATACAACATGACTGATAAAAACAATACAGTAAATATCTACACCTTGAATAAGTGAATCACCATAGCCTGCACATGTACCAGAACTAATTATCTAAGATATTATCTTAAATAGAAGAACTTTTGACAAAAATTATCAAGAAAAAAAATACCAGCAAAAAGTTTAGGCAATGTTGGTCCGAAATGACCATAAAGACCAAAAAAAGCATTTTTTTTTTCAAAATCATCCCCCACCTTTTTAGATGGTGCCTGGTGGTGCGATCACGCTAATTTGCAGGGTTGTAACCCCAAAAATATGACCAGAGGCACCCGAAAAACACACACACACAGTCAAGAAAAGAGAGAAGAATCTATAGCCCACTTGGCTGGTTGGTTGGGCAGGCCATTTGTGGGGCTACAGTGATTCGATTGTTGCTGATGAAAAAATGAATAAACTATGATTAAAGAAAACTCACGAGTCATCCTGTACACTGATGATTTCCCCTGCTTTAAAGTTTAGTTCATTATCCTCTGCTGCTTCAAAGTCGTAGAGTGCTCTCACCTAGACAAAAACAGAAGCAAAAAAATCATTAGAATTCTTATCACCCAAACAGAAAAAAATTCCAATTGCAACCCCACCTGCAATTCTCCGATAGATTTTCGATAAAACCACCCTAACTGACATGTCAATTCCACATACATTACTCATAGTTGTACATAGAACCTTTGAGAAATTGAATACTACATTCTAATGACTAAGTTCATTTTGTTGTTAAATATATTTCCTCAAGTATACCACAAAATTTTGCCCATTTGATAACTTGAAGCTGCAATTTGAGCCTATTTTTCAACTCAAAATCTAGTACTTGTATAATACAATTATCATATTATACACAAAGAAATACGGTAAGTTACAAGTAGTGGATTAATAAACAAACCCGTAAAAGATACCCCAAAGCTTTTTGGTCAACAAATTGACTAATATTGGGTAAGATATTACTATTGAGATGGGGATAAGCAAATTGAGCTACATGTGGAATATATTTTGATTAATAAAAAAAAAAATCATGTGTGTGTAAGTAAAATTTGCCAAAACAAATTATACATCGACAATAGAGAAAAGATATCAAACTAATATACACACACAGGGTGCGCCTGGTATTCAAGAGCACAAGTCATCCCTGGCCGAGAGGAAGAGAGATTTTTAAAAAAAAGAAAACTTTTAGAAGTCAACAATCATCAGAGTGGCTAAGTTTGTCATCAGGGACATCATTGATGACCCCAGTAAGTCAAAGTGGCCCAGTCCACTACCAAACGTGTGTTGTTCTATTTGATGAGAAGATAGCAGTTCATGTCTGACAAGAACTGGTATAACCATGTGATCCATTCAAAGTGCTTGCATAATATCAAAAGCTTCTTTTAAATCAAGATCAGCCAACCATATATTACCCTTTACAAATGGAAAATATATCACTATTCATACATAACTGGGAACTAAAAGACAGCAATCTCACACCCCCAGTAAAATGGAAAATATTAAAAAACCACACACATGCCAGAACATTGAAACTCCATGCTACCTATGCCTAAATGGGAAATTAGATTCTCGCCTTCACTAAAAAACAGACTAAGTAAACAGAAAAAAATTAAGTAGCTGTAAAGTATTGGTTCTACTCAAAATTTTCATTTAAACAAAATACAAAAAAATATCATTCAACATCTGAAATACAGGTATACAAAAATCAACCACCATTGTTATTTTATTCATTTCACTATTATTAGAAGTAGTAATAGTAGCAGTATTATTGATATAGATATTATCATCCCCCTCCGCCACTATAAGCACAACCTAATCACCTCCTTATAATTATCTTACACGTATAAATGCCAACCCACCATGAATATCAAGAGAATTCAACAAACTAAGGTCATGTAGAAGTGAACCTCAACACTGAGGGAGCAGATAAAATTAAGAAGATGGATTTCCTTGAACAAAACCCACCATAAAAGGCAAATAGATTAACAACACACAGATAAAAAAGAGTCTGAAACATGTTAAGTAGTTTATAACTAGTCAGGAATCTAGTTCCCCCCAATGCAAGATGAAATACAGAGATCAACAGCTAAAAAAAGAAAAAAGAAAAAAGGAATATAAATAAAATAAAACAAAGATTTTCCAACCCCCAAAAATAGACACCTCCAATAATGTCCTAAATAGGGATAAATAAATCAAATCATCCACTCCAAGGGCAGAAATATAAACATGTTTCTGTACCGAATCCATTATTTCACCCATATATATACGTAAACGTTAGAGTACTGTAACATATATACAGTCACAGCAGCTCCTTTATCAGGCTACATAAAGACTCCGAGCCCTTTCAGCTCCAATAAGGGGTAAGACAAGGTGATATAAGCTCACCCAATCTCTTCAGAGTTTACCTTGAGATGATCTTCAGAAACCTAGACAGGGAAAATAAAGGAATCAAAATAGACGGCAAATATCTGAGCAACCTCACTGTTGTGGACGACATTGCTCTTTTTGCAGAGAACCTACATGACCTCCAACTGATGCTAGATGTACTGAACCAAGAAATCAAGACAGCAAGAAAGTAGACCTACACTTGAACTCCAGCAAAACAAAGGTTATAAGCCACAATCACATTGGAAATAAGAACATAGCAATCAAGATCGAAGATGCTTAACTGGAGAAATTAGACCACTACATCTACCTAGGACAACGAATCTCCATGAAATCCTAAAAAAAAAGAAATGAAGTGAAGAATCACTCAGGTTGGGCAAACTTTTGGCAGAGCAAGCTCAACCTTCAAAAACAAAAAGATTCCATTAATCCTAAAAAGAAGGGTAGATAACCAATGCATCCTCCCGAGAGTCACCTACAGAGCCAAAATATGGAACCTAACCAAGAGACTAAATCGCAAACTGAGAACCATACAACGTGCACATGAAAGAATCATGCTCAACCTCACATAGAAAGATCACATGACAGCACAATATATCAGGGAGAAACATCGTAAGATCCATTAGAAAACTCAAATGGCAATGGGCTAGTCATGTTGCAAAAATGATAGCCAACCACTGGACATCACAACTCACAAAATGGATCCCCAGAGATCACATGAACAACCGAGGCTGGCAGAATACTAAATGAAGAGACGAACTAGACAAATTCAGAAATTATTAGCTCCACGGCACTCACGATAGAACAGTGTGGCGAATCCTTGGAAAGATCAATGTCTAACAACTGACATTAAAAGACCGATGATGATGATGATATATAATAATGTCACCCATAGACAGCTGTTTCGTCATATCACAAATCTTCAGTGTGGCTATAGAATCGATATCCACCCAGTACCGCCAGGCAGGATTGAAACCCCAGCTCGAGACATTATATATATATATATATATATATATAATATACACACGCATAGTTAAATATTCAAATTAAAAAAGTTTCTCTCCACTTTTAACCCTCCAAGATTTTATATTTTTATGTATGATTATTTTCATTGAATAGAAAGTAAAAGCACAGTTTAGTATTATAGTTACATCATAAATAGGACCACTGTCTAAAACCTTTCAAAATTATTATTCTCAAAAATCCATTTATATGCACAAGATATATAAATCACATTCTGTATGAAATGCATTCTCTTAAGAATGATAATAATCAAGTTGAAAGTTACTTACTTTTCTGAACTCTTTGTTTTTTGGCAATGAGCTGCTATTTGTGCTATTGAAAGCTGATGGATACAATGTGCCTCCAGATTTGTTTTTCTCTGCCTCTTGTAATGAAAGGGCAATTGCTGTAAAGGGGGAAAAAAAGAAAAAAAAAACAGATTTGGTGACAACTGAAACTTGATAAAAAGTCAGTAATTAGAAAATATAGTTTTGAACAAATAGAAAAATAAAATCAATACTTATTTCTATTCAACATTTTATTAACAGGAAAATTATATTCATTTTAACTTTCCCAAAAACTATTGTAAACATCAGTTTAAATTAAACAGTGATAATTTAAGCCTTGGAAATTTATAATCAAGAATACACAGTAAAGGAGCATGCAGGATTTTGAGTCAGTCATAGATCATACTAAATCGCCAACATTACAAAATCTTTTTTATTTTATTCTATTCACAGAAGAGTTCCACTGTCAATTAAGAGCAGTGCCAAGCAGTTTATGAAATTTTATGAAATTAAGAGTTAAGTCAAATATTGCAGTAAGAGTTTTCATCAAGACACCACCACCATTAAACACTAAAAGTGATATAAACCAGAAGTCGATAAAAATAAAATTTAGTAAATATTCAAAAGCATCATTCGAGAAGATTTTCTAATTCGTCATTAATACAAAGCTGACAGGTAGATTTGGTGGATTTCTTGCTAGTTATAATATGAACAAACTTTTATGACATTTTTAAAGTACTAAAAAGTCTCAAACATACTGGTTGCCATGACTGAAATTTTCTTTCTGCAATCCTTTAAATCATTATATGCAAAGAAAACTCTCTCATATAGAAAAAAAAAAGGGTAGAATCCTAGTTTATAAGTATAAAATGAAGATAACACTTGTTAGCTTTAAAATGATCTAACGCTTGCAGAATTATTCCCCCCTCTGTTGCTGTTGAAAAAATACATGCAGTCCTTTACTTTCGTACCGGTTGCTTTCCTGAAAAAACTGTACAAAAGTTGAATTTCTGAATCTTGAATCACATATTGATCAGGAGATTCTGTTCCCCGAGAGCTAAAAATGTACTAATGCCTGAATCTTGAGCAATTGAATTACATATTAATCAGTTAGTTACCAAATTTCTCTGTGGGTTGCCGACAAATAAGACATGAGAAATGGGATTGTAGCAATCTTTATATCACTTGCAGAATCATTTCCAATGATAAAATACATGGGTGGACCTGACCCATGAGACAGAATGAGGCAAATCCAGGACAATTAAGAAACATTTATTGATATAATTATATAAGTGTTATATAGAGAAGTTATCATTTTTTTTTAAAAATTACCAAGCTGAACGCCACACTTCATTTTCTCTTGATAAATGAGTCTGAAGCATACCCTCTGAAATTTATCTAATTCTGATATTCATCTTTAACTCTATTGTATATGTTTTATGGGGCCTATGCTTTTTCATATTTGAATCAACGTTATCATTTTTTCCAAGATAATATATATTAAAAAGTCACAAATATATACAAGAAAAGAGCAGATTCAATTGTATATAATATTTACAAACATAAATGAGTGGAAAAAAGTCTTGGAAAGACACGAAAGCAATAAATAAAAATTTGAAAAATATCACTTGAAGTATATATTTTAAATAATGAAAGTAATTCATTGATTTTTCTAGGATCAGTCACACACTCATGAATTTCAATCTAGAGAAAATATTCCGCATACTCTTTTAGATGATTTTTATCAATTTTTATGCATGAACAATTCTCTACCATATCTTAAGCAAACCTACAAAATATGAAAGCAATGTTTGCATACAATATATTATTACTTTTTGAGCATTTTAGAACATATTGCCCATTCAAATTTGGAAGAAAATGAAGAAATGAAAACATAAATTTCCCAAGTCTGATGCAGTTCAGTAAAAATGTATGAATGTCCAAATTTTTACATACATAAATTGAATCAAGGGTGTTAATTAATAGAATCCCAATATCCAACAGATGAACCTCATAGACTGTCTGTATATATCACCAAATTACATGGGGGAGATAAAATGATCCAAGACTTTCAAGATTAAGATTTACAGGAGTTATCTCCATTTCACTTAAGTAAGATTAAATTCTAGCAAAAAGAGTTAGAACTTAAAAAGGCCATGTTTTCATAAATTTATGAAAGCTGAAAAACACACAATACTACAGAAAGTCAAAGTTTGAAAAATTTCATTTCTCCAGGCAATTATGAACATGCCTCTGACATCATAAAATATTTTTTATCAATTCTTACAATGGTTAAAATGATAATATTTTCTGAAACTTTCATTTTTCTTTCATGTAACAAGAACTGTTTCCAAGATGTTTTCGCCTGAAAAAGGCTTTTTAACTTTGATAAGATTTTTCTTCACCTTTTAAAACATAACATTCAAGTGAAACTACTTTGTACATTAACTTGCTGACTGACCTTTAGCTATGTCATCTTCTTCTTGTTGCGTCTGTACAGCATCAGGATTGGTAATCAATGTTGGAGTTTTTTTTGGCTAAAATAAAACAATGTACACAAATGAGAAATATTTCAAAGAAATTCATTAAAGCAAACCAAGAGTATTGATTAAATATAACTGGATCCAAACAAGTGTACTCATCTCCTAGGTAACAAAAACGGTTCAACTGGAACTACAGTGAAATCTTCTCTCTGCATACTGTTACTTATGAAGAAAAAAATTAATTTCCTCAATGAAACATTGAACAGTTATTGCCGAGATATTTCTTCATAGGATATTGATATTTTTAGCATTCAAATTATAAAATAGCATAGAATAGAGAGTATAATGCCACCAATACTTGTTAAAAAAGGCTACAAAAATGAGTTAGAGAGAGCAAAGTCAGTGGTCCCCAAACACCAGGCTGCAGACTGGTACCAAGCTGCAAAGCATATGCTACCAGGCCACAAAGAAACGATAGTCCCTCTTATTTCTCGGATTTGAAATTTGTGTTCTTGATTATGCACAGAAGTTTTTAATCAATAAAGGGAAACTACTGTCACTGACTTTTGAGGAAAAAAAAGCAAAATGTTTTGAAGTAAAATTCAGTATACAAAAATGTATTTACAGAGATGAAGAGGCAAAAAAGCCAAACCGATATCACAATCTATTTTCTGAAGGATAACTTCAAGGCATAGGACTCCTGCCTCTTCCTCACTTCTTTTACACCTATGCACCGATGCTTACCCTTTCTTCTCCTTCATGCGCACTTTCTAATGTTTGTTTGATTTTTTAAAATCTTCAATAACCTATTTTGAAAACGTAATATTACAAAAAAAAATCTTTTGTTTCTGTTGAAAAACAAAAAAAGACTAAAAGTTTTGCCAAAAAATGAAGCAAAAAGATTTTCATTATTACAATATAAAATTTGGCTGTTTTGGGAAAATTTTTGGTTGAAAAAATGAACATCTTTTACATAAACAAAATTTTGAGCATTTAAAGACAGAGATTTTCAAATTTTACTACAAATCACATAATTAATGGACTTTAATAAAATTTTGGATACTTATTTAAAAAAACGAACAAGTTTTTTCAAAAAGAAGTTTCCATTACAATTTGTACCCGCCCAGAATTTATTTGATGATTTACCCAACTTATGATTACTAAACAGTTTTCTTTTTTTACACTTATCACAAAAACATATCCTGTTCACCTTTTCATACATAGTTTTATGGATTCCGTACAAAATTTTAGAATTCAGGCATTTAAAAAAAAATGGATAAGGTAATACTGTTTAAATTGTGTAGAAACATTTTAAAACCAAAAGTCTTCCATTCCCAATAAAATGACTGGATTCTACGTTTTATTGATGAAAACTTGTTTTTCTTTTTATGGATCATAATAAGCAAATCCTCAAGAACAAAATTTTTCAAATGTTAATTACATTTTCAAAATAGGGTGTTGAAGATTTTTTTCCTTTAAAAGTGCCTAGTCTCTTCGTATCACTTAAAAACTGATGTTGATGTGGGTTTTGAAGAGCAAAATAATTTCCTGTGTTTATGCATTTCGTTTATTCTTGCTCTTATAAGAAAAATATATCAAGTAGACGCACAACTGTACAGTTGCATAGAGTGTACCCAAGCGCGAAGCGAGAAATGTTTTTGTGGTTAAAAGAGGTGATTAATGAATAAGTTACTTAACTTCTCTTGCCTTTTCCACGGATATATTTGAATTCTGAAAGTAAAGCGTTCCTATAAAAGCCTTTTGTAAGCCGAAATGGCGTAAAGTCAAGAAGCAATTACCATTAATCAATATTGGAAAATTTTGGGAGTGTTCCAAGACCCCCAAAATTGTGAGGATGGTATATCAAGCTGAGTCATCAGGTTATGGTGGTGGAAAATACCAAAGACTCAGGTGTAGAAGAGAGAGAAACAGTGTGCACTGCCTCTATAACAGCTCATTGCAAAACATAAGCTGAATGCTACTCGCACTTTCCGATTTATTTGAAATAGCAAAAAAGTGGTGTAAATTGAACTTTTGGAAAACGGGTCTACCTGTACTTGCATTCAATAAGATACTTTTTTTTTGAGCAAGTAGAAAAGGTGTAACATCAAGAGGCTTTAAAATTAAATATAACTTTAGAAATATAAAAACATTGAATTTGTTATTCACTCAAAAAATTCAATGCAGCTTTATTTAAATCATTTAGTAAATTATAAGTAAGGATTTTGAAACATTTTTAAATTTCATAAGATTTTAGTGAATTTTCGAAAATCATGGGACAAGATCTCAAATTGACGAGATCACAAATGAAAAGTCTACATTTTTTTTTTACACTAGAGTATGATGTTAGCCTGCAATTTTGACCCTGATTTTCGAGTAAAGAGAAGAGAAGAAAAGAAAAGAAAAACACTTCGTAGGTATAAATCAGAGAATAATAAAAGTTTGATGTTTAATTCTGCAATACTTCCAAATTTCATACATTCTTATCACTTGAATTAGTGTGTATTTCAAAGATGAGTACGAATTTTCAATGTGAATTGTACACAGAGATACCTATTTTTAATTTTGCCACTGGATCCATCTTCTATTTCAGCCATTTTAGAATGTCTTTCATTCTCTCAATATCTATCTTCATGTTATTCCTTTCTTCTGTGTCGGACATACCCGTTGAAGTTGGCATTCTGTAACTTCATCAAAATCAATGCTTATCACAACACTCACTTGCTTTATATTGCTGACAGTGTTATAACAGGTGAACAAGGAAATTCCCATGGTTCATATATATATATATATATATGAACAATAGGGAATGAGACAGACTCAGGAGTAAAAGTACACAGAGACTTTGTTAAATCAATTAATAAGTATGCTATATATGTTTAGGGAGGGGTTCCCATCTCCAGTAGCATGTGGTACATGTGTACCTTTCAGTGGTTAAAAGGTTTCTGTAGAAAATGGATTGAAAATAAGATGTTTTGCTTTGGAAGAAAAAATAAAACAGACTAAAAAGATTCCTTCGGGTGATCATGATGAGTGGGACTTTGTTCCGTCTGTGTTGGTCTGTTCAAGGATATAGCTGTAGCAGCAGTAGCGGACCTTAGAGGGGCCATAGGCTGTCAAGGATACTAAAGAGTTGAGCAGTGGTTTAGTATTAGACTGAGTGGATGCTGGTAGGTTGGGGAAAGTTCAGATGGTGGGGTAATGGGGTCAAGGAACATTATATCCTGTATTCTTGATGGTCGTTTTGGATGTTTTGGAAAGTCTGAAATATCAGGTTCACAACACAAACATGTTAATGTTTCTGTCTTTTTGGGCTTCTTCAGGCAGATTATTTAATTTATTCGGATCCCTATTCAAGACACACAGAGACCTGTGTATTTTTCCGGATGGAAGACTAACATATATATGCATACACACATGCACATATATATATATATACACATGTATACACACACACACATACATAAACACATTATTTTATTTTCTTTGTGATATATAAGAACAAATTCATTTTCTAGGATCTTATTATCAAATTCTTTAGATGAACACTTTTAGAATCGAAATCGAGTGCATTAATCACCTTTAAGTGACTTATCACCTATACTAATCTTGCGATTGAGACATTAACCACCCACCCAACCCCAGTTGGCAGATCCACAAGAATATTGGCAATTTTGAACCAAAAATTGAGGAATGCTGACCTAAATATCCTATTTTAAGCCAAACACAATTGAAACATGATTTTTATCTTTATTTGACAAGTATAGTAAATTTTCATCAATTAGTAAGAGTAATATATACTAAATGTTGGTTATAAGTGAATTTTATCATAAATTCTTTCAATAATTGAAATAGAATATCCAAAAGTATCAATGGCTAAACTGATTTTTAGATAGACCTGAGAATAAGTAAAAAAAACACATGCTTTTCATTATAAAACATTTCCTTAAAATGAGATTTTAAGACTCGAATTCCTCAGTTTGGGTCAAACTGGAAAGAGTACTTGAGACAAAATGTATAAACTATATACTGAAAATGTCTAAAATATTTTAGTCAAATTAAAAATGATAAGATATTTCATAAAAGTTTATATACAATAGACAGAAAAATCCACTTGATAATTTGCAACCCCTACAAAGTGGCAATAATAATACGAGAGTGGATTAATAAGTTCATAAGTCTGACATAGTTATTAGCTACATTTTGATCTAGATTTTTCATCATATAATGTTTGATCTATGTGCTCAATAGAGAAGCAATGGGTTAATTGCATTGACAGGAGAAAAGGTTATGATGTAAAATTAATACTTCCCCCTAATTAGGTTACAGATTTTATGTTGTAGCAACACACATGAGAAATTAGTCAAACCTACCATACTATCTGGATCCGAGAAATCATGTCCTTCTTTTTTCAAGCTTTCAAACAAACAAGGAATTAAACTGAAAATAAACAAATAAAAAGAACTCTTTAATAGATTAGATGAAAAACACAGTCTCATAAAATTAATTGATTCTTTAATTGATTTCTTTAATCTAAAACGTCTATAAGCATCTGTTTGTAAATACAACCCGTTCATATGTGAATATAAAGTATCTAGTTAGTATTAAAATCAAATGATACTGTTTTATTTGCTGATTAAATAACAATTAATAGAACTTATGTTAATTTGATAAATATAGAAAAGAGAGAGAGTTGAAAAAAATACTCACTTGAGAGAGGGTTCCTCTTTAAATTCTGGCATTTCAGCCCATCGTTTTATCAATAATTTCAGTCTTTGAGCTACTTTTGGGTGAGCCTGGAAAGAGAAATTGAAAAATTCTTAAAAGCGACTTTCAAAAGAGATTGTGAAAAACTGACAAAAATATAGACATACCCATGGTGGACTACATAAGAAGGCTCAACTACCCTGTGACTGGTTTGGTCATCCTTTGAGAATTAAGGAAAACTGATTTGACCATAATGAACCCATTTACACATTTGCAAATACATAAGGAGACTAATCTACAATCAATATTTAAGTCATCTCCCTTTCCATTTGACCAGGAATAACAATTTTGATCCAAAATAATCAGTCAGCACCACCTATCCTATGTTCCACTTTGTCGAATTATTGACTTATTTCCAGCCCCAAGGGTCCAACTGTTTGGCATTACATATCAAGACATCACTAGAAAAATTGAATAAAGAGATGCAAAATAAGTCGACCATCTTCATCATCTCGAGTAAATATCAATTAACCAGCAATGCATCTGCATACTGGATATACTAAAAGATCCCTCAAGGACAACAGATACTAGTTGATAGGTATTGCTAGGTAATGCTTTCAAACCAACATTAATTAAAAGCAATAGTCCTATCACAAACATTCTATTTTTTACAGTAAGTATATAAATCAGCTTACCTTTTGTCCAATTAAGGTTCGGCATTCAGATACAAAATCACGAGAACAAATTTCCAGGTGGAATGGACGACCACAGTTATTCACACATGCATCGAGAAGCTAAAATAAAGAATTATGTATTGTACAGACAAAAATCAACAGGAAAAGGTGAGTTCATAAGAACCTATATTGGAAGATTTTATTCTTGAACCTCCTCAAATGCTTCAGTCCATTTAATAGCTCATTGAGATTAGAATCAGAATCAAGCAGAACTTTACTCTCTTCACAATTAACAGATATACTTTACAAAAATGTGAAGTATATAATGAGAAAAATCTATATTTTTCATGATTAAGCTTGAAAAATAAATTTTAAAAGAATCTTGAAAAAATCTTGCATTTTTTCTTAAAAACTACAATTTTTCAAAATAACTTATATGTGTGAGTGTGTGAAATATACACAACAAGTCATATAGATTATTTTTTAAAAATCATTCCATTGTTGCTCAATAGAGTAGAGACAATATATCGATCAAATACAGATATTTTGTCTATGACAATGGTACATCCTCGTTTGGCTCTATTCAGCTTCTCAGATAGACAACATAAGTGGGCTTTACAGTTGTATATACACTCATGAAATAAGTTCTACTATGACTTGGAAGGTGACAGTTGGAGTGAGTTGTAATAATTTATTGTGCAAGCATTACATGATATTGTTTCATCAAGGTTTGTTAACTCAGGTTAAAAGAAAAAAAGAAGAAAAAAAGAAAAAGAAATATAAATAGAATAAGACCTTTGTCACTCCAAAAATAGACCCCCCCCACAATGTCCTAAATAGGAATCCGAATAAATCAAATCATTTGTCTGAAGAAGCCCAAAAGGGCAGAAACAAAGGAGTTTGTGTAGCGGATCCAATATTTCACCATATTTGGAGGTCTACTTTAACTAAATGTTGAATGTATAGAGCTCCTCATGAAATAAACCCATCACAAATCAGACATAAAAATACTGATTTGTACTTTGAGATACACACATTATATATATATATATATATATAAGGTTCATATCAAAACAAATTTTTCTAATAGTTTTTAGTCACTATATCTGATATACAATGCTACAGTATTTAAAAATTCTATCGAAAGTATTTTTGTTACATTAGTAAATTCCTTTTGATGCAATTCATACACGGTAGGGAAAGATTGAGGTAAGTCCCAGAAAAGACTATTGTTGCTATAAACACATAGCAACCCTACCATCATATTGTATTACAAATACACACAAATACTTACTGTTAGAGCTTGCATCGTTACAAATGGAACTTTATGGTTCAACCGTTTCACAATGGCTCGTAGACAATCTTTGGGACTGGAAGAAAAAAAAACAAACAAATAGAACGGATTTAGTACTTCAACTTGCCTAAAAAACATTAAAGTAAGAAAACACAGAGCTTAAAATCAGTAAAACCAAGATTACACTGTACAATATTCTTGCATTTTTTTTTGTTTTTTGGAAATAAGTGTTGTTTTCCGATTGATTATGTTTGAAAAATATAGAAAATAGTAATCATTCCCTACAGACTTTGCTTTGCTTTGGTGACTATAAAAAGAGATAATTTTCAATTCACACACACACCAAGAGAGAAGAATCTGTAGCACACTAGAATGGTTAGTCTTGTATGCCATTTATACTTTTTACACATAAGCAATTAGAAAATAACACTCACTCACCAGAAACGAAAATCACATTGCACAGTATTATACAACATCATGGGACAAAGACAACATAGCTGGTCACTGGTTTCCCATATTTGGATGAGACTTGAATGAGAACACATATCAAACTGATTGTAGTGTCATGTGTTGGTGTACACAACAAATTTGGAGTTATGGAAGCACAGCATCCTTGCCCTTTGATCAGTTAAAGAAACGGATGAATTCAGAGTGTATCAAATAAGAGCAAGAAAGCCAATGGCCACAGCTCACAATAAATTGCTTAGTAGTCATGAAAGGGGGTAAATAACATATCAGACACTTCATTGGTGGAGGCAGGGGTGCCAGATTTGGCCAAAGGGAAGGTAATCCAAACTTTCACTAAGTGACTTACCCAAGTCTGGAAGCAGAAGTTCAATAATAGCCACTTAAAGCAGGCCCACCTCAGGTGGCTAGTCTTGAACTACTGTCACCAGACCAGCTTGATTTCCAAATCCATATTCCAATGCTTGTTCTGAGTGAAACTCTAAGATAAACCATTATTATTGGATTATCAATTGTCAATAAGCTGGCAATACCCATTATTGATGGTTTGTCAGCAAAATTAACTGAAAAACTGAATTAAAACAGTATGATTCTATGTCATTATTAATGAAAATTAGTTTGTTTTTTTTCCCCAGATGTATATTAAGACATTTCTCTTTCTAACAAAAACAAGAAAGAACTTGAGAATGAAATATTCAAGATTTTACTCTCAAATGAGAGTAGCTTCCTTTCATAGACAAAAGTAAAAATGAATAATCAGGTCAGCATAATTGTAGGGATCACTGTACACCATAATCTTATTCCTTTTGTTCAAAACTCTGTTTTTCTGATTATATAGCAAGTAAGTTTTCAATATATTCTCTGATCATGCTATATTTCTTTACCAATTAAATATACATCACGTTATAAATAATTTGAATCTTTTTTAAAAAAGAAAACAGCATTGTTTAGCATATTTGTATAAAAATTAAGGTTAAAAATTGATGTAAGAGAGCTTATTTCATGATCCAAACAATTTCAATTTCCCAAGATCCAAGATATCAACAGCTAACTAAATGTTGTCATATTCTTTTATATCTTGATAATTAACTATTAAAAATTATCATTATTATTATTATTATTATTATTATTAGCAGTAGTAGCAGTAGTAATAGTAATCATTATAATCAATAATTATCATTTCTGAAAACATTTTTTCAAAGTTTAGCAATTAATATTTCTCAAAGATGAAAATATCTTGGAGCAGGAGAAATTTGTTCAAGGTATTTGATCTTTTTGCAGATAAAAATGAAAAAAATGATTAAATTTTTAAATTTAGAAAAAAATATAAATAAATATTTTAGCACAGAACCAGTGGATAACATTCAAAACAAATCTAACACAAGCATAAAACTGTGTTGTTTATGTAGTAGTGATATTTGCTGTCATATGCAAATAAACCTTGGTTATACAAACATCTATTCTCTGGATTTCAGATTATCTGAACAAGATTTCAAGGTTCAGCAGTTGTATTCAGTATGGTTTCTTTTTTTTTCATGATTGAATCAGTTATTCAAACAAAATAGTCACTGTCAATCTTGTTCAATAATCATGGTTTCTCTGTGCATAATTAAGTCACTCCTACTACACTTTTTAAGTTGTTAGAATTTTTAACAGGGTAGTATGATTTGGATAAAAGTTTTGAAAGAAAAATAAATAAATGAATTGAAAAAACTAAAATAAAAATAACTGATTTAAATCACTATTTATTTACCTGTAATTTTATGGAAAGAGTAAGACATTCTCAATCAAAAACTTATTTGAACAATCATAGCCATCAAAGATGGCAAAGGGTTCTATCCTTTTATATATTTGCATGTGTTTGTGTGGGTGTTTTTATGTTCCAGCGCTCCTGATCATACCATTTCATCCACAGATTTGAAAATTGGCATCTGTACTCCACTACATCTTCTAGGAAAAAAATTTTCTTCTTCATTTCAGGAAAAGAGCTTTTCATGGCCTTATTAATAAACTCTACCCATCAAAATAACAAAGATTCTTAAGAATCTAGATTTTTTTTTTTTTTTTACTCTAGTTTAGATGTTTTCCAATGGAAAATGCCAGTGATGTCATAAATAGAATTTATTCTGACCATATTTATTCTTGAATAAAAATTTTTTCTATGACTACAAATTTTGATGCAATGGTTGTTCTATTATTGACTGTGATGGTGAGTTTCTATTCATTTTCTCTGCAAAAACATTTTCACAATAAAAAAAAAAAAAATCACTGAATTATTTGATTGGCTAATGTCTTCTGCTTGAGCATTTTTTACATTCATTGTTTAAAATAGAAATACAAAATATGCTCTACAATCTATACGTAGACGGTTTCTGTTTAGAATCAACAAGTCCATATGATGAGAAAACACATTCAACAACAGAAGATGCAACTATTGCAGACAAGAGTTCTTTTACATCAGATGGTGTATCGCCGCTAAATACACTCGCATGTGAATTCCACCATTCAATGGCTGGTATAATCTTGCTTACAGCGAACACATTCAAATGTCTGGATGAGAGGAGACTTCACTTGCAACTTAATCATAGTGGGAACAAGTGAAAGACATTTTGAATTGGCATGATCCACTGCGACCCTAACTTTCTCCTCACTGAGTGCCTTTCCCTGGAGATAAGGATAAACCATATATTGTCAAGATGCTGGGCTTTGATGTTGACTAGGATGTACCATTTGTTTTTTTTTGCTGTGTCTGTCACTTTTTTGTTTTGGGATTGAGCTTAATCAAAATTCTCATAATCCTTTCCAAATATCGACTGCTTCAGCAATGGTGCATGTTTTACCCTGTATATTATCCAGGGCTTCAACTAATGGTCCTTGTTCAGAGATCGCTCCAGCATGAGATTTGATACCTTATTCGTTACTTCAATATCTTCACAAATTTGAAAGATAACTGGCCAGTTGTTAATATGAATCTTCAGACAGTCTGACATGGTGTTCCATTGAATGTCCCGGGACATGACAAGATGTTGACCACCTTGATGGTACCTGGCTAAGGCATAATGAGTGTTATTAAGAGATTTTGCCAAATGCTCTTTTACACTAAAAACTTCCAAATCATGAAAAGGGCTCAAGAAAATGGCCAAGCAGAGGGCACCACTCATCAGAATGACAATTTGTTTCTCAGAAATGGAAGGAAGAAGAGGCAGGACACAACAAAAGGTGGGTGGAGAAGACAGATTTTTACAGGCTAAAAACAGCCAGATAAAACGAAAAATGGTTAGTTTGGCAACCTTATGTAATTCTTGTCTCCCCTGGCTCTTTCTCAGCCTGGCTCTTTCTCCAGCCCCTTGAAAAAAAATATCTCTATTTTAGAACAAGAACAGAAAGTTGAAAGAGGCATCCTCCATGAAGTTTAAATTCCATTATCGCCACATCATGTGAGTCCGAGTAGAAGATTTTTATATGTAAGAAGCATCTCATCAAAGGACACTTTTCAAGGAATTCAAGTAAATCTGACTTGAAACAGCTGAGAAGTTGGATTTTAAAATGAAATTCAAACAACATTGCTAGATCATGTTACCGAGTGGAAGATTTTTCTAGGTAAGAAGCATATTATCAAGGGATACGTAGAACAGATGTGTGCTACATTACAGATTCAAGTTGAAAAAATTTGAGAAACCAATGTATGGAAAAATCGAAATTTCATTACATTTTCAAGTTCAAGTAAGAAAAACCCTAAAACCCAGCAGAGGCAGCCTTGCTAGCATAGGACCTGCCAAAAATTATGGGATCATTTCCATATGAATCTGTTACATAGCTATTTATTCACTTTGCTGAGCAGTCAAGTAGTTTCAAAATGCAGCAAAAATGAGATACCTGAATGAACTTATCTGAAAATAAGACCAGAAGTTCAATTTCCACTTTTCTTAAAAAAAAACATTAGGAATTAAATTTTCATCTACTAAACTGTGAAAAAATTCAGTCAGATGTAATCAAAAAAATAGCAACCCAGATTTTTCCGACTACGCATCTCAGTTTTGCTCTTTCCTTGCCATTTATGTGAAAAATTATAAAAGCAGATTTCCAGAAAGAAAATATGATTTAAATCAAATAAATATTTTTTTCTTTTTTCTTCAAAATGAAAAAATTTATTTCATTTTTTTCAAATCAAAAATCTTGATTTCAAATCATATGCTTCTGAGAATCTATCCACAAACTAGAGGATGCCAATAAGTAGAAACAGGTAGTACCATTTATGTAGTGGACACTATTATGTAATAGAGACTATCAGGGTATAAGTATAAAGTAATGAGCTTATACATAGTGCAGGACTTGTGCGGAGAAACAGTTAGAACAGAATCTGGCATTGAATAGTTTCTGTTTCAAGATGATTGTTTGGCAGAGGAAAAGGCTAAGGAGACTTAATATAACCAATAAGAAGAATGGGAAACTTCAGACAAATATCAAGGAAAATAAGAACAAGTACAACTGAAAGTGTTTTTACTTTACTTGATTTAGGTAACAATATAACAGGAGAGAAAGCATTTGAGTAATGGCATGCCCTGGTGAAAGATTAAGAAAATGTACATTCACACAGCTCCCTACAATATGGCAATAGAATTTAGTAAAGAAATCATAAGTTGCTCTACTATTTAGAGGAAAAAGAAGAAAATCAAGAATATAAAGCTACAGTAGTCAAATTTGAACAAATCCTGAAGAGATAATGTAAATAAAATCCAGTGAAAAATTACTATACAGCCTCTAGCATCCTATCAATACTAATTAATGAAATGGTAATTTTTCTTATAGCATTTTCTGTTTTTATAGTTAACATTTTATAAGACAGAATTTTGTTCGCCTTATAACAGCACAGATATTTTACAAAGTATATGAATTTGAAAATAAGATTATGCAACTCTTTTATGCAAAGCCCACTTTTCCTAAATCACACTCGAAAGACACACACTTTATTTCTTCAAGATGTATAATCAAATTGCAAGAGATCAAGCTCAGTAAGTGATTGATATAGTAACTTTTTAATGATTTCCCTACTTATAGGGCAACAGGAATATACATAAGAACACAACTGGATCAGGATTGTCATAATAGCATAGAATTTAGAAATAGAGGGAGCTTACAGGCAGAAGTTCAATACCAGCATCTTGATTTCTAGATATAACGCTATTCCAATCCCTGAATCGAGTAAATCTCGAAGATAATTCTTTAAAAAGTAAATAGCTTATTTAGTGCAATGGGGAAGTGTGGAGTAGAAGATAGGATTATATCACGTTATGGCCAAATCTGGCAACCCTGATCTGTATATTTATCTGATTGAATGTTTGAGATAATGAGAAACCTTCGTGCTACAAATGATGTAAATAGTACCAAGTTTGAAATGTGTCATTGTAGAATAAATTGTATTGATTATCAATCTTCTGGCCTAGAAGCAATCAAAACATAACCCTTAGCTTATCCCTCAATCAGCATCTCCCCATTGCACTAAATAAGTCATTTAGAATGAGAAGAATTATCATTAATTTACCTACTTCAAAATTCAGTGGTGACATAACATTTCTGCATACTTTATTTACCGTGTAAATGGAATACCAGAGTATATTTCATAGCATATGCATCTTCTAATTTCAAAGAAATGGTTCTATCAGTCCCAGGTCACATTCCTCCCCTTTCCATCCTATATTCCTCTATTCCTACCCCATTTTGAATTATTATCTAGTAATTTTCCCACCATTGTACTTTCATCTGATAGAAATGCGAGTCAAGTGCCTCCTGTTTGAGAATCACTGCTTTTGGGGTACAATAAAAAAAAATTTCCAATAGTCTGTGTACCTGAAACATTAATAGAACGGGGATGAATGCATAAGTCACAGATGTCACATGTAAATAGCATAAACCAAACCTTCTTCCATCAATATGTCTCCCACCCACACTTTCTGGTAAATTGGGGACTGCCATTATTCTTAGTTGCTATGACACAGTTAACTTTATCCATCATAGCACAAGTACATAATTAACATTGTCCTCTAATACAAAATACAGCACACACTGACTGTGGCAAGTGGACCCTGTGGAGGAGAGTATCAAGCGAGCATTTGAAGCACTAAGTATTAAGTTAATCCTCTGATGAATAGTTGACCTTGTGAGCTATGAACAAGCAGGTATGGCTACCACCAAAATATATTGAACTTCAAGTGAGGCAAGAGGGCAGCGAGAAAACAAGGTAGAATTGGGTGAGAGATAACTCAATCAATCAATATCTTTCTCTCTCTCTCTCACACACACACACACATAACTATTCAATAATGCAGAGCTGTTTTGACATTCCTTCCATAAACATACACTTCAAAAGCCATTGTCCTTTAGCCATCCCATTTTCATCTGCTATGATAGCTCTACCAAGAAAATATCAGACTCTGCTGCACCCTCTCTCATTGGCTCTGCTCAGTACAGCTTGTCAGACTTCTTATAGATTTTATTTGTTTGGGACACAAACAGCGATTGTCAAATAGTTAACATTATCAGTCAAGACAAGTTAATAATTACATAACTGATAAAAAAAATGATTATCATTGCATATATGGAAATTGCATTAATATTAACCAAAAGTTAGAAAGAGGAACACCAAATGAAAATTTGTGGAATGTGTCAATACATTATATAAAATAAAGTTAGGATACAAGGATTAAATAAAGCAAATATTGTCAAAATTTCTGAGAGGAGTCATTATATTCCATTAGTTTTTAGGTATATATTCTCATCTTTGTATCATCACTACTTTTCTGTTGATGCATTCTTCAGTCATCCTAAGATGGATATTTTAAACATACCATAATATATTTTTATTTAATACAGTAAATAAAGATATTCTACAAGCTACATGATCAGAGAAATACAATCCAGATCCATTATCAACTAAACAGAACTCAATAGCAGCAGTAAACAACTGGTAATCAGTATATAAAGGCCTCAATTTTGCAACAACTGATAAGTGAATACTTTTGTGGCAAGATGGAAAAAACTTACACATTTGATTTTACAAGCTAGCAGTAGTAACCACTTGTAGTAGAGCAGAGTAATTAGTTTACAGATTAAAGATGGCCTATTCAGAGGACCCCCTCCCAAGTTTCTCCCAACCTAGTTATTTTATGTTAGGCAGTTAGACACCAGCGTTGTACTGATACTCCAAGCTAGCTATGAGATGACACATCCTACATTAACCCAGAAAATAGAAAGAAAAATGTGTCAGTCAAAAAAGATAAACAATAAGATTTTCTGACAAAGTTTTAGTGGTGTAAACACTATGAGCATAAAATGATATCAAGGAAAAATAGGTGGTATTTTTTTTAACAATACCCAAAAATTAGGGCATCAAAAATAGGAAAATTTCAGAGGTTGAGGGTTGACAGCCAACCTGGAAAAGGCAACGTGTCAGAAGTTAGGGAGGTGGGAGAAAAGGCTTTGATGATCTATTGCCTTCAACCAATTATCAAATATAAGCAGAATGCTGCCTGCTCAAAGTTCATTGACATAGTGTCAATCTACTTGTTGGAGGCATGGTTCTGTGGTGGCTGGGTTAAAAGCAGGAAATTGTCTGAAGCCACACAAGTGTTCGAATAAAACGCAACAGCCAGTAGGGCTTGGACATTGCTCCATCCTTTCAAAGTAATAGGATGCGAAAACAATATATTCCTCTGCCTGAAGAACAAGCCTCATTCCTACCACTTCCTGTTGAGGTATCTGTCAAATTATAGTACAAAATTATCCTATATTCAGTAAAACATACAAAATAGTAACACAATACTGGTTATATCTCATCATCATTTTTTCAAAATTCAAAGAAGGATGGAGCAAGCAAGACTACACCAATAATTACCCTCGGTAACCTCTACCTAACCTTAGCAGAATAAATGAAGAGATTCTAATACATCAAAATATACAACGTGGGGGAGGAAACAGGCAGGGCTTGTTGGAAGTTGAGGTGGGATGCTTCACCTTATCTGGAAGAAATAGCTCCACTTGAGGAATTGGACTTGAAAATATGAAAACCACAGACAGATGGATTAAGAACTCCAGCCTGCTAAATGAATATCACGAGAAGAGATGGCCCCTATGACCTTTCAGGGGAAAACCTGAGTTATCTCATTCTAAGGAATAACATCAAGACCTGTCATTAGGACTAACTCAAAAGATACCAAACTATAACTATAAAGCTTCAGTGAACTTACCTGATATAAGAGGGTAGTTGAAATAATCTGTGGTCAATACATCAGAGTAGTTTTCCATTACAAAATTAATCTATCCAAATTACATATAAAGGTTAATCCCCCCATGAGGAAAATGACCAAAAAAAATGAAAAATTGTCTGTACAACATCCATACAGTTGTGGTGGGGGATATAATGATGAAACCGACCAACCCCTAATGATTAAACTTTTTTTTTTTTAAATCGAGAAGCCATAATCTGAGGAAATGCTAAGATGGCAGCATAGTCCAACATATGGGAAGAAAAGAGATCATACACGCTTCTTAAAAGAGATAAAAACAGATAAGGAAGCTCAGCAGAGAGTGTATAGGTTGAGATGAAATGCATAAATTAGCATGAAAAAAGGCTGCATTAGCAAAGCCAGTATAACTCTTACAAACTGGAACTGCTTGAAATCATTCTTATATACAGTAGAACACTTCTAAGGATATAATTTATTAGAAAAAAAAAATGAAACTCCAGTGAATTGAATAAAAAAAATTGAAAAAAATTACTTGAAAATATACTGGAAGTAACTCTAATCATGGGTTACTCCCCTTGATTTAAGATTTGAATTTTTTTTTTTCCAGAATAATTTCCAGTAAGAAAAAATAGAAGCTAATAACAGAACCAAATAATGAAAAGGAGAGTTAAACAGTAAATCAAAATGCACCACATAATACCTTCCACAATTGAATAAATCATAAATGCCTCATAAATGTACAGAGAAAATTAGCAAATGAGTTGATTTACTCAGAGCATGAAATCAGATTTTTTCAGTCTGATAAACAATTCACCATTGGCTGGAAGAAACTTTGATCTAAAATTACAAGAGAAAAAAAAAACTTAAAGATGACTGATACACCTGAAGAAAGCCAAAAAACATATTGACTGGAACATAGGAAAATATGAAGACCTAGTATAGAAAGTAAGGAAAAACAATAGAAACTAATAACAGAACCAATGAATGGAAAGGAAGAAGCCACAAATCCTAGACCACATTGTATTTTTATGTAACAGCATTGCCAGAGTTGAAATTAGTTCCATTACAATCAATCACTAGTTATTTTGTTCAATATAGCAGTTTCTAAAAAAAAGTATTTTTTTTTTTTTTTTGAATGAATGAATAAATAAGGCTTTACTTGAGTAATAACAGAATACTGCAAAATCCTTTTCCAAATATTTTGCAATAGCCAAAGCTCAAAGGGTTCTGTCCATGTTCCAAAATAGATATAAAACATGCTAATAATTTTGAAAACCTTTGAAACGCTAAAATAAAATTTCAAAAACCTTTAAAACGTTGAAATAAAATTTTTAAAATTATCCCATTTTCTGCCTCAATAAGTTGACATAATTTTTCTTCATAGTTCAAATGGTTTCAGGAAATTTAGTGTTACAGACAAACACATACAACAAAAATGCTGTTTTTACATCAGAATAGTAAATCAATATATGAACATTTCTTTTGTCATTCATCACCAAGGATAAATATATTAACTGAAAGTGTTTTTTAACACTAAATAATTGCCCTTGAATAAAATTTCTTTAAGAGGTATGAATGGTATTGGTTAACCACTATCAAAAACTAAGATAAATACAAGAATCAGGAACCTGCATAGTAAAATGTCAATCTAGTAGTACAAAGAATTCAGTTTTCATGATTTGAGCTCTTTTCATCATTTCCACATCTTTTTACAATTCTTTCAAGAAAATTTCAAATAGTAGACCCAAAACAAAAAATAATTCAAATGGCCAATCCACAAACTTGACGTAGCAAGTTCTCTGAAATTGATATTCTTCAACTTCTGTAATTAGTCTGATTGTTATTGATATAAGCACAATGAATGAAGTGGGCAGCTAGTTATTGCTAGCTGCCTGACGTATGCCCCAATGAGGCAGCAAGGTCTAATTGCTAATTAATTTAACATTAGCAACAGCAAGGCTACGTAGTACTGTTTTCTATCCAGTCACAATATCTATGAAAGAAAAAATAAAGGCTAATAGCAGTGAGCCTAACTTTAAACAATTTTACTCTCCTAGTACCACTTTTAGACATGCACATACCCAAGTGACAAAAAAATAGTCTCTGAGACATGCAAATTTATGAAGCTTTTTAATCTGAAATCAGATCAAAGGAAATTTCACTATTATTTCTTTCAATTCTATGGTGTTAATAAAACCCTATATTAAGTACGGTTCAAGCTGCCAGCACCACGATTTATAAGTTTTATAATGTAGGTTTGAGTACTACCTATCCAAAATACCTAGGACCAGAAGTAAATTGGATTTTGGATTACACTTACCCCTCTATTAAGTTTTCCCAATAGCTTGGCTTTTTATGCAATTGATAAACATGAACGCTTTCTCATTTTTACCTCTACCAACAAAGTTGGGGGGGTATGTATTCAGTTGCATCTGTGTCTGAAATTTATACAATGGGGTTAAGGTAGAGTCAATTAAATTTTGGGACAGATACAGGAATTTTTCTTCAATTGAGGGATGAAAATCTCCAAACTTACCCATTTGGAGTTCGTCCAACTTTGTCACAGATATCCATTATTAGTCCCCAATCTTCTGTGGTTCGCATTTCATTGGTTGCTTTCTCTGTAAGAGAGAAATCATGTACTTATAAATTAACATATACAAAAATATGGATTACAATGACAGATATCAACTGGTCACAAAACATTACAAAAGCAAAAAAGCCAGAAAAAGAATATGTATACACAAAACATTGAGTAGATATTTTTCTTGAACTTCTTTTATAATGAAAATATTGAGTTTCTCAAGCACTAGCTGCCTATTGATAGATAATGGCAATCACAGCTAGTTCTCAATATCTTTATGAATTGTTTAAAGGAAAATAACATTTTAAAAAGATCATACTTCACTAGAGAGAGTAACGGCGAAATTTCAGGATAAAATGAATCAAGAACCACAAGTTAAATGATGTGTCCAACATCCTTATATTCATATTTTGAAGGAATATAAACAAAGTAGTGATAATGGTAGTAGCAGCACCATTATTAGTTTTGGCAGTAAGAGAAGAAGAAATAAGATGAGGATAGTTCATTGAAGGTCATGACCAAGTTTCATATCAATCCCACATGATATGGCTGAGAAGATTGATATTTAACACCCAAAAAGTGTCTTATAAAAGCCTTTTAGAAAACTAACACTTAATACGTCATTTTTTTTTTTTATAGATTCGTTGATTAAATGACTGTTCTCCTAATGACATCAGACATTCTTTTCCAGCATCAAAACAGTAAATAAATCACATTACCCCCCCATCTGCCTCTTTCTGTTGTTCAACATGATCAGAAAATTATCTTATAGAGATGCATTGAACACATCTAAAAACTATAATGCACCAACAGTACTACTTAGTGTGCACAAAATTAAACACTAATTGAATCAATTCTACAGTTAATGAGTTAACATGAAACCAGAGAGTCAAGTGATCAATTACCTCCAAATAGTAGTATTTACCAAATTAAAAGGATCGAATAATTAGGTTTATGGCAAATGATTGATTAAATTAAGAAAACTGATCTATAGTCACCTATAACTTCAGTTAATGGATTTAGTGATGATGCAATAGAATGTGGATTAAGTTGAAAAATTTCCCACGTTAACAAATAGAGGTATAACTTCCACAAATAAAATCTAAAATTTTGAAAAAAAAAGACTTGTCTCACATGATTCATAATCAAAAAGAACACATGAAATACGTTGGTCTAGTGATGTTTTTTTGAATGTTATCTAGCCTAAAAAGATGAATTTTAGACCAGCAGAATGCTTCACTAGCCAAGCAATTCTCCAGAAATAAGATATAGTAATAATGCAAAGAAAATTTTTTTTGCAACTCAAAATGTAGTAATGTTTACTTCTCTGTTCAACAAAAACAGAGAACGTTTAGGTTTTGATCTGATTTTCGACATATTTCATATAAAATATGAAAAATATAGTAAAAATTTCAAACTAGTCAAAAGGTTTGTTCACTTCATAAAGTAAAAAAGAAAAATAGGACGATTATTTTTATTTCATACATTAACTTCATGGAACATATTTATGTTCATGTTCCACCATCTCGTACCATCTTCCAGGCAAATTCATAATTCCATCTTCTCAGAACATTTTACCTTTCTCAGCAAAGAACTGCTCTATGAACCTTTTACAGTCTTCAAGGAAAGAGAAATTTTTTCATAAAGAGAATTCTCTGAGGACAAGAATAAATCGCATTCCAGAGATGTGATATCTGGTGAAAATGGCCAATGAGTGAAAACTTCCAGCCAGGCTGGGACAATTTCTACCTACTCACCAGAGAAACATGGAGTCCAGTATTATCCAATCATGTCCTTTGTATCAACTAACTCCGGACGCTTCTCATCAATTACAGCCTTTAATTAATCTAACTGGGAGCAGTACTTGTTTGAATAGATTATTTGGTTCTCTTTAAGTGGCTCATAGTAGAAAACTCCCTTCCAATCCCACCATATAAAGAGCATCATGTTCTTTGGGTGAAGACCGGCCTTTGCTACGATTAATGGTGGTTCATTCCACATTGTTATGAAATATACATCTTATAAGCCCATCACATATTGTTTTTAAAAAATATCTTTTTTGTTATATTCAAATAGTGGACCATACACAGAAATATAGTCCATTACTACTTTTTTCTTTCACTCATGTGGAAGCCACATATTCAAGTGACAAACATAACCAAGCCAGTGCTTGGATATTTCAAGAATGCTGACTACATAATCTTCCACACAGTCTAACATTGATTATTCTTTAATAGTGTCTTGATTTGATCCCTATCAACCTCAAATAATCTACCCAACCATGGAGCATCATCCAGTGAGAAATCTCCAGCATAAAACTTAGCAAACTACTTGACGTGTCCAATTATTCACAATACCATTTAAGCTGAGTGCAGAATGTAACACTCATTCACTCGTTTTTTCCATTAGGCAGATGAGTTGGACCACTTTTGGTGAACTATGAGAACAGTGTGAAATCCAATGAAAATTCAGGACTATTGCCAAACAAGAAAACTGGTTTACTTGCTTTTTTTTTTTTTAGGTCTGTTTCATCTCACATTGCAGCTATAAAATTAGTGGTACTGCAAAATTGCCACGTGGAAATCAACTTTAAACTCCATTTCATGAAATAACAAGATTGAAATGTTTGCCCAACCTAATTATATACTATTATAAAACCTATTGTGTGCAAAGTAATCAACAAATTCAATCAAGATAGTGTAATGTCAATCTTTCAAGCAACATGCTAAAAAGTACTTTTCATGTAACCATTGCATTTTATAGTTCTGCAAATTCAACAACTATAAATCCAATATTTAATCCCTCCAAGATTGTGCGAGGCTATTTTGGGCTTTTACGATTTAAAAAAGCCCAAGTCTTCAGCTCGAACTATTCAAAGAGCAAGAGTGAAGTGCAATGATTTTTTTTTTTTTTTCAAACTTCAATGCATGTGAATAAAGAATATTACTTGATGAGAACAAATAGAAAGATGCCATTTCATGCAATATTTTGTTTTATAAAAATAACAAAAAAAATCTATCAAAAACTGTTGCAGAATATTTGAACAGCCGATTAGCTTGTACAAATACATTTCTAAAAATAATCCAATCGAAGTTGGCTTACAGGGTTGGTCCAGCCTGTCCATTAGGCGAACCTAGGAGGTCACCTAGGTGTGCAAAGGTCCTAGGGGCACACTCTGAACTGAAAATTATAGTTGTTAGATTATGATCGGTTCAAATTATAAAAGTGTTGCCTAGAGTGAATGAAACCCTGGCACAAATTTCAAATCTTGCCTAAGGTGCATGAAACCCTTGCACTGACAATGTATACTGATGAACACATCAGCCAAGGATGTATGTGAATGCGATTTTTCTGAAACATTAACGCATACACCAACACACACTTACACACAGCTGGCAAAAAGATCTCCAGACATTCTTTGTCAATAAGAAAAAAAAAAGGTCACTTTTATAAAGTACTAGAATTCCATGCTAAAATGATTTTAAAATGAAAGTGGCATAAAATTATATTTTGAAAATAAATAAATATTAGCCACCTGATATTAAAAGAACAAATGATGGATTACAAGGAGTTAGGTTTTATTAATTCAATAGTGCAAATTTTGTGCTGATATGTAGTATTTGGACTGGTTTGATACAGGCCTACCAACAGCTGTTAGGGTCTCAGAAATCCTATCACGTTTTAACCTAGTGATAACCAGGGTGGCAAATTTAGCTATTTGAGAGCTAGATTTCGCTATTTGGGAGCTATAATACTATTTTGCGGTCAACCATCCAACCGTTCACTAGAGGGAGAGGCTACACCTGAATGTATTTCAATTTTCATTGATAGCAGTTTCTAAAAGAGTGTAACAGAAGGACGTAGGAACAGAAATGTGGATGTGTGTATTGTTCTCAAATAATTAGAAAATTTTATATAGTAGAACAAATTACTTGCAGAAATATATGTAAGAAATATTTATTTCTTTTAGAATCACTTATATCCACAATCTTAGGAGCATAGATAATTTAAAATCAGATTTTATTTTTTGATTCAGAATATTCAAAATGTGCACTAAGTATATTTGTATAGAGTTTCAAAATCTTAAAATATAACCAAACAGGGGAAATACGTCCTTTGATATATCCTACATTACACTATGAATGAAAAAACAATCATTCACTTCATGTATATTTGGAGAAGTAGCTGTAATGGAAGAAATATTCTGATGAACAAAAAAATAACAAACAATGTCGTCGCTTAGTTTGACAGAGCTTCTGGAAACACTACACAAGTCTTTCTCCTATTGGTTGCCAGGATTCAATCCTAGAACTACCAATAGAAAGCAGTTCATGGGAAAATGCAAGAAGAACTCTGGCCAAGGCCAGCAATCTTAAGAGATAGTCCTTGTGCCTTGTCACAATTTCCAGAAATTACCTCAGGTGACCTCTGGCATCAACCACAAATTGACAATAATTTTTTGCATCATAAAGATATACTCCTTTGCCAAATTTTTGTGTCCTAGGTGCAGTCATGGTTAACAACTTGGAAAATTTGCAAGAAATGACATATGGTGACCTCAAATGACCCCCGACATCAAAATCATATTTCTAAATACTTTAGCAGAGAGAGAATCTGCCTCTATGCCAAATTTCAGTAGTATCAATTCAAAAATATAGCTAACAACTAATAAAATTGGCTAGAAATGCCCTCAAATGAATCCAGAGGTCAATATCACATTGCATTTGACCGGCCAAAAAAAGATTTACCTTAAGACAAATTTCAGTTACATAGGCACTAAATTATTGCCAAAAACTGAAAATTGGCAAGAAATTAGTAGAATTGATTTCTGGGCAACCTTGCTTAGCCTATTACCTTTGATGAGAGAAGATTTACCCACATGCCCATATATTTCAGCATCCTTAGTGTAAGATTGTGGCCCACAACTCTGAAAATTGGCTAGAAATGACCAGAGTTGATCCCAGATGACCTCACTGGTCAATTCCACACTGTATATGACTTTCAGCACAGAAAGATGTACCTCTAAGCCCAGTTTCAGTTTCACAGATGCTAAATTGTGGTCAAAAACTTGGAAAATTATTCTGAAATGTCCAAAAATTACCACTGGTGATCTTGAATAGCCTCAGAAGTCAACATCACATAGATAGTGAGATGTAGCTATATGCTAAGTTTCAGCATCCTTGATGCAAGATTGTGGCATTCAACTGAAAATTACCAAGAAATAATTATTGGTGATCTCAAATGACTTAAGGTCAACCTCACACAGCTTATGTTCAAGGTTGATCTCTCCTCAGTCTACATGCTGAATAATAAGTCAGTAGGCCTTGTAGTTTTTGTGGAGAACGGACACAAATAAACTAACATAAGACTCAATTATCATAAGTATGGAAACTCAGTGAGATATGTCCTTTTTGGGAAAAAATAGATAGATAAAACTTAGGAAAAACAAAAGAACAAAATACTTTGTTCATATACAAGGATTATCAGGATATTTATGGTGGGTATCCTCTTCATTCGCAAGGTTTCAAGGCAGTGTTACTACCACCTTGGCTGGCTAAATTTAATTCAAGCACAGTGAAAAATTGAATTCAACTATTAAGAACTGTAGTGACATCCTACCACATCTGATGGTACTGCTGTGAAAGAATAAGGTCAGGTTAGATATTAATAATAGCTTACGAACAATCAGTGCCGCTAATGCAGCTAAAATAAAAAGTAATTTTTCTTGTTTATTACTTTGCTGGTTTAAATATTTTAAATGTTGAGATCAGTATTGATGGCAACATATCCTTTAGTTCTTTCTGAAGCATTGAGCAAATTAAGATGTTCAACAACTTTTAGGCAAATATTAATTGTAATAAAGTACCCTTGTCTGAATATGACATGAGAAGAACAAAAATTAATGATTATTATTATGAATGTTAAGTCTGACTAACCAGGTCTCTGAGAATGAGTGAACCTGTTGATTATAGCTTAGAGCCCATAATGATATAACTAAATGAGTTTTTATTTTTTGCTAATCACAGAGACGGGTAGAGCAGGCTACTGAACTAAAGCTCACTCCTATTAATAGGCATCAACAGATTTTAGTTCAACTCTTAGATTCATAGACCGCTCGTAACCACTATGAAACTTTTCAATGAATAGGATTTTTTTCAAAACGGAACTCTCATGAATTGAATTAAAAACAAGTAGAAAAAAAAATTACCAAAAAGTGCAAGGGAGGTAATTCTAATGAGGAATTACTGTGATACTACAACTGGTCAGGGGAGGTTTAACTTCATAAATTATTTCTACAAAGACACAATATGGCATTTTAGATTTTACAAGTCGGTTTGAAGTACTGGAGTTTTGATATAGATTGTTTTCTTTCCAGAAGATGATGTGAAGTCCAAATGGTTAGGACTAAACTGATTCATGGACAATGCCAAAAGTCTCATCTTACCTAATGAGAAAAGAAATGTATCTTTTTCTTGGAGATAAATCAGTCACAGGCCAAATTGATACGAAAAAGCCAGGGTTAATTCCTCCAAACTTAAGTGCGTAAATCTGAGATTTCAGACCATACAAATCCAATCTATTAATACGAAAGTTAAAATGATATTATAGATTGCAAAAATCCTGGAGATACTTTCGAAAATCAGGAAAGATAAATTCCATTTGGTCCACAGACCTTCATTGGTCACAGGCAATCTGAAGGTAAAACCATAGTGTATATGATGATAAAAAAAATTAAACTTGAATTTCAGCTGGGGGCGTTGTGAGGAAGAATTGGAAAATCAGGAATAGATAAATTCCTATAGATTAATTTTTGCCATCTGGTCAACCATGCTGGCAGAGGATAAGAGAAATGACTCTGAAGGAATGCCAATAAAAGGGGAATCAGTCTAGTCTAAGGATAATTGAGATTAGAAGATATTGAATTGTATTTTCTTCTTGTTTGCTTGAAATATCAAACAGGAAAGCGGTTTTCATGCCCAAACTGGCAAATGGCAGACTGTAATTATTATAATGATGATAATAATATAGAACAGGATGTGATGAGCACCTTTGTATGATCAGTCTTGTGACATTAAGAAATGGGAACACCTTTTTTCTGTGGGGTCCTCAGCCAATCAAATCATATGGTCGGAGTAGAAAAGGTGATAAAATCTTACCAAATCCTATCCAATCATGGCCCACCAGCTGATATAAAATGCATTGGAGCCCTACCAAGTATGACAAGGAGTAGACAAGCTTGAGATGTCACAGATGGATTCACAGCAAATTCACTGTAAGGAAACTTGACCACTAAATGGCATAGGTTCAAGAAGGGTATCATGCAGGATGCACAATATCTAGTAGTAGGTTCATGACAACCACTACAAAAGTAGGAGGTATGCAATGCTGAGGGCCAAAAGCAGATGACTATGATACAAGACAACTGGCTGTAGAGCCTTCATAGATGGTATAAGGGTGATGACTCCATCAATCCACGAAACATGATGCACCCTCAACTCACTGGTTATGGTTGCAATTCAAACCCGGAAAATCTAGGAGCCCAAGTATCCTGAAAGGAAAGCTGATGAAAAATATCCTCAATATTCAAGGGTCTGAGATTCCAACAATCGAGAACAAAAAATCCCCAAATGTAATCAAACTCTTGTATAAATGAAATATTTCTAGTAGTTCCTTGAATCTTTGGAGCTTTTTAGTAATTTCAAAACTCTTTTTTTTCCCATTGAGACTAAGGAGTAACACTTTTAGAATCACTCCTCACAGAGGGAAGAAAAAGAAAAAAAAGGAGGAAAAAGAAAAGAGAAAAGAAAAAAAAATGATAATAAACACTTTCCAACTGCAGTAATCTAAGTAGTAATACTGGTAGTATAGGCAGACACATGACTTTTGAAATCTACTTTTCATTCATTAAAACATAGAATTCAACTTAAAATAAATATTGACTTTTTATTCAATAAATCAATAATTTTGACACCGTTTGGTCAACAGGTTTACATGAAAGAAAAAAATTTTTCTTCCTAAATTGGCAATTCTGTAATTAAAAATCTACTAAAAATAATTTATACCTAAAATGGTTATAATTTAATTCAAAAAAATTAGTTTCATCATAAGTCAACTGAAATGTGGCAAAGCATTGTCACATGTTGCTTTTTTTCAACAGTAAGGGTTGGTTTAATCCATCATCAAAAATCAATAAGTGACAGACAGGACATGTCAACAATAACAGATGACATGTAGGGGGTAGAATGCATCATTTGTTTTCAAGATATCACCGGTTCTATAAGGTGTACACAAATGATTTTCATCTCAGTTTTCCCCCCCAACCTTTCTTCTTACTAATGCTACAAAGAATCTGATGATAATAAAATTCTTTTCGATTTTAACGTTATTTGTTCTTTTTTTGTGGAGTGTCTATTTCAATGAAGTTCATAAGTCTGCCTGGAATACTAACAATATAGGAATCAGTCTTGTCCACTCATGCAATATAAACCTAACGATATGACTCAAATAAAGAAAATTGATATTTTCATCAATTGCATACCATGGACTTTATAAGTATAAGTTCAGCTATTGTAAGGAGGAGTGTTCTTTTGCTAGTTTTCCTTTTCATGACCATATAGTAATGAGCTATATCCATTAGTCAATATGATAATTGGAATCTTGTACTTAACCCAAAGATTTTCTATCTTTGCATTAAAAATATATAAAATCTACAGGAGGAAAAGAAAAAGTATGACACTATCTGATAGTGTCAATAAGCACTTCTGTTACTTCAAGAAGAAGTAACATCTTTTCATGAACTTTTCAAGAAAAGAGTCAAGCACAATTGACTATTTTATTGAGTAAATTACTGGTGTTCCAGATTTGATGTAAGAAAAGAATCCAAGTAGCATTCCAAAGGAAATTATCAATCACTACCACCCATACATACTACTTTTTACCGCGTAAATTAAGCAGTGGTGGTGGGTGAAATCAAGTTACCTTGGTGAAAATACTACCAATATGGCTTGAATCATGAACTTATGGTTTTGAAAAAAAGGTCTGGTCAGTCACATAGAGTGATCAATTGAAAAATTGGAAAAAGGAGTGACCAATGAATGTTACTTTTCTTGCCTTTTAGGGGTTGTGATCACTAAAAAACAAGTGTGAATGTCACTGAACCCTAACTAAAGGACCAATTTGACCAACTTACATTGAAAACTGAACTCCTCCAATAAAAATAAAAAGGCTGGGGGGGGGCAACAACAACAAAAAAAAACCCAACTCCTCCCTACTCATTGAATGCAGTGTCTGTGCCAAATTTCAGGTTTTTACAAAGACAAGGCAGGGTGAAGTCCAGATACATACATATAAATGTCAGAACACATGAATAACCTAAACCCAGCAACAGTGATTTTACCAGTCAGTTAGAGGTAGCTATGATTGAAAAGATAATACATGCAGTATTCAAATAAGACTAATAGCTTTTCTATTTGTGTCATTACAAATTATACCTAAAAAATGAATTTTATAACTAGCAAAAAATAAGCTACTTAATTCTACCTTTCATAAAAATCGATGAAACATGAAAGGATTACTTGAAATACAATATAGAAATGAGAAAAAATCTAAAATAGTAGAGAAAGTATTATGCAAGTATTATAAAACTTATGTTTGTACTCTGTAATTTACTAAAAAAGTTCGTTTAGAAATAGTAGCACATTATTTTTAAACAAAAAACAACATTCATTATCATGATCTTCACAAGTAACAGTACTTATGAATTCGAGTTAGTTTATAATATTATGATAGGCAAAAAGAAAGCTGGTAGCAATTCATTCCCAGGTAAATAAAGGATTTGGGGTCATAAACAAACTTATAAAATTTTGAAAATTACCAATATGCCAAAATGTTATCTACTTTTTTTCTTAACAACAGTTCTTCGATCCATATAATTAAAAAAAAAATATAATTTTCACAACTGAGACAAAAAAAAAAGAAAAATTGGAAGGTGACTTCTAAAAATCCTTCATTTACTTGAATGGTACATATAAAACTTCGAAATGTTATAAAGATGACATTCTAATATCAGAGGCAATCAACTAATAATTATTATATAGATATGAACAGTTGTATATAGTAGAGAAGTAAATGGATTTTGTTTATAAATCCTCAAAGTAACTTATTGACTTGATGTTTAATTGTGATTCTGCAAATTCCAAAGCATCAGAATCCATCTAATTTTTCCAATACACTTCCATGTTGCATAACGACTGAAACAAAATAATACCTCAAATAGGCTGTAATCCCTTTCGCACTACAGTATAAGAACCTAAGATGTTCTCTGCATATATATTATCCAACTCATTTTTCAAAGTTACACCCAATTGATAGGAAAAGAAATTAAAAGGTAAAATGTCAGAGGAATCCCCCAATTACCAATTACACTTTTATAAGCAAGAAGAGAATCTATCAATGAAGAAAACAAGAACTATGAACGAATGCTACTGCTGCTTCTACTCTACTCAAACGAAGTGATTATTTGAAACAGGCTGACAGATTTTTGTTGATGTATTGGGAATATAAACATTAAATATAAAGAAAGGATAAGAGCAGACAGAGGTAAACAAAGTGCTCAAGAAAAACACTGTAGCATCAGTTTTTTTTAATTAGCAATGACCAAGTTCAAAAATAGATAATAGAAATGGCAGTATCAGAGGAGAAGTAACAGTTGTTTGGGAATAGAAATAAATTCCAAAACCAAACAATAATATTTCACAGTATCATATAGCAAAGGGCTAAGTCCACATTGCATTTTGTTGGTGATGAATCAAGTAGGTATGAAGATAATTATATCAATCTTTATACATGAAAGCAATCACCAAATATCAGACAATTGCATGAGAAGCTTACTAAAAAAATGGGAAGTGAAAGTGGAAGTACATCAAGTACACTTTCTCAGTTATTGATATATGTAGGTGACTGAGAGAAGCTCATAGACGCACTCCTTTATGGAGACACTGGCTTGTTAGAGAGATCATTCAGATAGATATGATTTCAGGTTACTTCAACGCAGTTATCATTCATAAGTTTAACAACTTAAAACAGAAATATGAAAAGAGTATATGGAGGACAGTATGAAAATCTTGAAATATCAGAAAGGAAAAAATAACAGGAGAGGAAGTGAGTTCCAAATGGAACACCAAAAATTGTCACCATTGTCTTTTGAAAATACACTTGAAAGATTATCATCATCATCGATCTCTTAATGCCTGTTGTTGGGCATGAACATAAACCTTCCCCAGGATTTGCCACTTTTTTCTATCGTGGGTGTTGCAGAGCCAGTACTTTCTGAATTAGTCAAGCTCGTCTCTCTATCTAATATTCAGCTGGCCTTGATTGCACATGTGATCTTTGGGGATCCATGTTGTGAGTCATAATGTCCATTGGTTGTTAGCCAGTTTTGCCATATGGCCAAACTTCATTCAAATGATCACTTAAATGTATACTTCACCTTAATAGAATTACATTAACATGTTTTACAAGATTTCTCGAATGAAAATGGTTTTAAAATGTGATTGCCATATGGATTAATATAAAATGAAGACAAAATGAGAAAGTTTTGGATTCTAATGAGTAAATCAACATATTACTTACACAAAAGATACATTCTAAAGTTGGAATATAAACAGCATTTCATGACTGATAAGATAGGCAAAATTACTCACAAAAAAAATTTATCTTCAGAAAAAAATTACATGACATTTCTACAGGCTGATACACAGCAAACGCTAATATAATGTTGTTTTAGCGAACGCTCCAACTGTGCATGCAAAAGCGCACGTGTGCGTGCAATAGACTTACTTTCAACCTTTGTCTTAGTCATCATCACACCTTAATGACAATGTGTTTGTTTCTTCAAGTGAATATTTTCTTCATTTACTAATTAATTTTGCAACTCAGAAGGGCATCAACAGAAATTAAAAGTAAGCATGTGAACTACATGTAGTGCAGAAACTAGATTGTTTACATTAAATGACACCAGCCAGTGATAGATATATATATATATATATATATAGGATCTTTACCAATTCAACTTGTCTAAAAATGACTCTTTTTCGTTTATCACTACATACAGCCAACAGGATTTTTTTCTTCTCTTTTACAACAATCTTTTTTCTCTTCCTACCCTTTTTTTTCCACATAAGGATTTCAATCAAAACAGTAACAATATATTTGATAAAGTGTATGTAGAACAAACAAATAGTATACACCATGTGACATCAAACAGAGATAGGAAAGGTGTCTCTTTGCAATAAAGAGCCATGGTGAATTTGCAGATTCATAATTTGTTTGTTAGTAACATGTACCCACTACTGTGTATCAGTAAATCTTTTAAAATAAGTGTTTTTTTTCTTTACAATTTCTCTCCAATCTAATTCAATCAAATTTGTGGAAAGTTTAATTTTCAGATTTATTTATTTGATAAAATGTCAATAAAGTAATTTTAATTTAAAATAAAACTAATTAAATTAGTTTTCTCAAAACTGACAAATTTCAAATTAAGAATTGAAACACAAAAAAATTACTCATGAAATATTTTTCTGTCTTTTTTTAATATTTGACTTCTGACTTCATTAACCTTTGTTTAAAAAAAAAAAATGGTTTGATGTAAATATCCTTGTTCTGTTTGAAGCAAATGTTATGATAAAATTGAAATTACCATTTAATTTTCTTTTTTTAATGATTCAGGTAAATTTCATGTGGATTTCATTTGCTTTCCTGTAAGAATGCTGACAACTGGTGTCAGCTGAAAATTTGGGGTATTTATTCTTCTTGAGATCTCTATAAATCTACATCTTATATAGTATCAAGGCTCTTTTGTATTAAAATGTTTGAGATTAAAGAAAAAGGTGAAAAAAGCTGTCTCTCCAGGTAGCATTGTATTTGATGCACATCTGCAATTAAAAGACAACCATCTGCCCTTATCAGTCCATTAAAAGAATTTACTGTGGTTAAAAAATGCACAAATTAACTTCATATGCAAAATATAAGGAAAAGTTACCAAATTTAAAAGTGAACCTTATAAATTCATTATTTTTGGGATAAAAAGTTTTAGTAAAATTAATATTCTTATGATAATTGATATTTTTGCAAAATTCTAGTAATTATTCAAAGTATCTTTAAAATCAAAAGTATTGCTTCATAGTGGCACACTTTAGTTAAAGTTTCATTAGATATTAAAAATCAATAAAGCTGAACCAAACTAACAAAAGCCTGGATTAATAAAAGAATGAATTGGTTGATTAAATGAATGAATAAATGTTCATAAATTGAATAAAATTTTAGCAAATTGAAATCTAAGAAGCACTCAATTACTTCGAAGTGTATAAAATCCAATAAAATTCAATATGCTTGTGTAATTTCTTTCAAACTGATATTTTCAAACATTGTAAAAATCAGTAGGATATTACCTTCCTTGAATTATAGATATCATAGATAAGGAAATTCTTTACAAATTTCAATCTAAAATTCACTTTATTGAAAGATTTATTTTGTATAAATTTTGCACCTTTCAGGAAAGACACTAAGGATAAATGAATTATACAACATATTCAGTAAAAAATTTGAAACTTTTAGTCTAATTTTAGTAGAAATCAATACACTTTGGGAATACACAATCATGAGAAATAGAATTAATCGCCCAACAAAATGCTTGATGGTTACATATTTGATATCTGCTTGTTTAATATATTTTCAACTATACACAGAAACAGAAAATGATACATTTACATTAGTTAGTAGTTTCTAAAGAACTAAGTCTTGCAGGAGAAAAAAAAACAAAAAACAAATAAGCTAATAGAATACTGGTCAGGCACTTCCATAACACTGTCCTAGTCTTTCTTTTTTTTCTTGAGTAATAAGTATTATTTTCTGATTGATTATGTCTAAAGAAATAGCAAATGTCAATTATTCCCTTCAAACTTAGATTTTGTCACCAGGACAGTGATAATTTGAAATCATATTTCCAATAGGACACCAAGCAAATTTCCACATTTCTGATTTTCTGATCACATAAAAGTGGAGGAAAAAAAAAACAAAACAAAAAAAAACAACTACATATAAATGCTTTTGTCACCAGGACAGCAGCAAAGATAGAAGGGAATAATAGCTATTTTTCTAAATTTTTAACACATAGGCAATCAAAAAATAATACTCACTACCTATGAACAAAAATTATGTTGCACTGTGTTATTGTTGGAGCTAAGTAAGTGAGTTGTGTTCTCCAATGATACTGACAGATTTTGAAACTAATAGTCAGGAGTAAAAATACTCTTCTCAAAGTCTACCAATATTAATGACAATGATGTGCTGAGATGAAAAGATACTACATACAATTTATAAATCACAAACTATATAGTCAGTGCCAGTTAGATCAGGGTCCATCACATTTAGATTTTACAAAGTCACACATGACAAAAAAAAAAATAATTCAATAAGTTGAAGAGCATCAATAAAGAAAGCGTAGCAGAATCACAGGAATTTCCATCCAAAGTTGGCAAGATACTCATCTAATTCTGGTTGGTAAACTTGGCCAATATTGATTGGATACGGAAATCGGGATGGAATGTATATCCCACCTTCTTTGATGTAAGGGAAGCTCCTGGACTAATCAGAACAGCCCACACAATCCTTTCTTTTTCATAAATATGCCACAATTTGGAGTTGCCAGGAGGACCCCATGCCACTAAGACTGCAAGAACACCCATTTGACATCTGTAGAATGTCTCAACTGAACTCGGACAGAATCTTCGTCTTTTTACAAAACCGCAACAACAACTGTACGTGATAGAAATAAACACGGGTTCAAAAACTCATTTATCATCCTTCATGATTCAATTCAGTCAAGTCAGTATTGTTGAATTGTCTGAACCATCAATGAGCCAGCCTCACTCAGGTATCGGAACAGTATATTTTTTTTTGTTATTTTACTTTGAAAATAAATCAAAAAGTGATTGCTTCACAGACTTGTTGACAGTATTTTTTAATGAATATACAAGAACAAGGAATTTTCTTTTGCTGTAATATTGACGAAATGCATCAGTTTTACTGCAAAAGGAAGTTCAGTATCACTAATACACATTAAACAGAAGTATTAGGGGTCAAACTTTTTTGCATCTCTTATCATTAGCTTTATTGAAGTCTAAATTGGCTTTTGAATAATTTTTCAAGGGGGTTGTTTTCGATCTAACTTATTTCTTTCAACCTTTATTTCCATTGACCGTGAATGATATGAAGACTCTCAAAATGTTTTATTTGCTTTATGAAGCATGTTAAAAAAACAACTAACAAATCATTTTTAATTCATCCCCCCCCCATCAAGTAAAACAGAACAAAAGGAAGAGGATTTTGCATAAAAATCAAATATTTTTGAGGAAAAAACTCACATCTTTTGATTTTGAGACGTACTTTTGCACATTGAAACTTCCGTCTCTTTCTTGTTGAATATTTTTAGCAAAAATAAACAGCAAATGAAGGAGTTTTTACTATTCTACTTGTTTTTAAGAATTCTTTTTAGCTATTTCTTCTATCACTCTTGTCTGAAATGAAAATATGTTTACAATTTAGAAATCAGAAGTCCATGAATAAATGCGACAAAAAAAGGGGAGTCTTCTTAGTCTGATTATTTTATGAAAACCTCCTTAAAATATATCATGGAGCTTTTTGCTAGGTTAATTATTCATCCAGACAATTCAAACTGCAACTCAGTCAATATCATTAGTAACCATCAACCGAAACTGTCAATAAAAGTTTCTACAGTTTTCAAGTTGGTCAGCCAGCCAAACTATGTATGTATCATGCATGCAGTCTGTACTAATGGAGCTAGAGGGTTGAAAATTCAATCATTCACTCATTATTATGTCTAAAAAAAAAAAAAATTTTTTTTTTTTAAATTGTCTTTAAAAATTTCTTCCCCCAATAAGTTCAAGTGGGGGTTTAATTTTGTAATGTAAGTTTATGCTTAATTGACCCTTCAGTCTGTGTATGACAGCATTCACTTTTTCGAAAATTAAGAATTTTTTGAATATTTAAATCACTGCCCAACAAAAGGTGAGAGAAGTAACTTATTCAATGATCAACTTTTCCAATTTCTAATTGATCACTCTAACATGGCTGCCAAAAGATGATCATGTGACAGTTTCTATTGAGTGACTAACAAAACCTGTCTATAATTGATGTTTTAGAAACAAATTAATCCCGACTTGTCTTACTAAACACTCATAGTGTTTAATATACAATTTAAAAAATGGTTTGAGTGCTTCAAATTTATAACAGACTTGTTTTCTCTCTCCATCCACTGACATTTTCAAAATCTTTTACAGTACTGAAAATTTGTTAAATGCTCCAAATTTGATTTTGGAAAAAAGTTACAATGAAGTTCCTGAATAACTGAATAATATATGAGATTAGGTTCCGTGGAAAATGCTCTTAAATATTATTTTTCCAAGTGGACTTCTTTCATGTGCATATTTATTATTGTACACTTTTTTCTGTGGGGAATTTTTGGGTTGGCTTTTATCATGTGAGCATTTTTCACGGAACCATATAACCCGATGAAAAGGAATCAAGTTGAGTGAGTGCTCAAATTATTGCCATCAGGCTGGCAGCCTACTGTCAGTTATCAATGCCAAAGAAACACTCAGAATAGGAACGAAAAGAGAGAGGAAAAAAATAAAATATCCGAATTGTTTTTCTAAGATAGAGAAAAAAATACACAAAATACTAATCATGCTAGTAGTGTTGACAGTGTTGCATGACTAGTGTTGATAGTATGAGAAATGATGATAATCTAGCATAAAAGAGATCCAAGATCACAAGCAATTGCTGGTAATCAATGCTATGAAAGTAAAAAGCTTCTACAAGAAAGAGCAAAAAATAGAAGAAAGGCAATGAATAAGATAGAAATTTTGTCAATATCAGAAGTGGTGATTCCATAATGCAAATTAGAAAAAAGAATGAGACAAAATTAGGATATGGTCTTGAAAACAGTCAATAGGACTTGGTTAGAAGCAAACAGAATCAAATTGACAAGGAAGGCTAGATCAAATGAAAATCCATCAATTGAATATTCGATAATAGCCAACTGGTTTTAAGCATTCAATAGGACAAGAAATTCTGCCTAGAGTCAAGCAATACACATCATCTATCTAGAATGAAAACCTATTAAAAAGGTCAATTTTCAAAAAAATGTTAGAAGACTTCAAATTTCATATCACAAGGGAATGAATAACAAACATAAAATAGGAAGTAACCAAGTCAAATGAATAAAAAATGAGCTTCAATCAAAATCATGAGAAGATATAGATTTGAGAAGATATCTCCACAAAGCAAGTAAGAGGATCCTTTAGAGGAATAAAAATGCTCATTCAAGTTGTTAGAACAGTTATTTATACCTGTATGTAATTATGAGCATTACAGAGGAAAAGAAAAGAGAATTTCATTGCATTAAAGCGCTTGAGAATAAATAGTTAATAAGTATTTGTACCAGTTTTACTCACTCTTATTAGTGTTGTAATAATAAGCAACAATAATAAGATGAAAAAACTTAAAACCGATATAAGTATATAAAACCCCAAAGCCACCTGCCTATTCCACATTTTAGGTCACAGTTTTGCATGGACAAGCCTGAAATTTTTCATAGTGTTACATATTTTCACTGCGAAGGAGATATGATGGGTATTTTTTTTTATAGTTTTCACAATGGAGTTTTATTTACAGTGTAATTTTAATGCTCAAGTGGACCCCTACTTATCAGACTGACATGACCAAAAGTTGATTTCACATTTAGGAGGCTGAAATTCGGCATAGATGTACATCCTTCCCCTTCCCCAACTGAGTACATAGGCATGTGAAGTTTATCTCGGATGTCATTCAAGGTCATTTCTAGCCAATTGAAATAGTTGTCTATAATTTTGCCCCTAAGAAGCTGAAATTTGGCATAGAGGCACATCTTTTTTACAGCAGAGGTATTGAACTATGAGAGGTTGGCTCCAGAGGTCATTTCTGATTTTTTTCTAAGGGGCTTAATGGAAATAACTCATTTCCTAAAAGTTTAGTCAAAATTTTCTCAAAAATCTCCATCATTCAAAAGAATTTAAAAGATTATATATATATATATATATATATATATATATATATATATATATATATATATATAGTGTGAGAGAGAGTGAGAGAGTGTGAGAGAGATTGAGAGAGAGTGTGAGAGAGATTGAGAGAGAGTGTGAGAGAGATTGAGAGAGAGTGTGAGAGAGATTGAGAGAGAGTGTGAGAGAGATTGAGAGAGAGTGTGAGAGAGATTGAGAGAAAGTGTGAGAGAGATTGAGAGAGAGTGTGAGAGAGATTGAGAGAGAGTGTGAGAGAAATTGAGAGAGAGTGTGAGAGAAATTGAGAGAGAGTGTGAGAGAAATTGAGAGAGAGAGTGTGAGTGTGAGAGAGTGTGAGTGTGAGAGAGTGTGAGTGTGAGAGAGTGTGAGTGTGAGAGAGTGTGAGTGTGAGAGAGTGTGAGTGTGAGAGAGTGTGAGTGTGAGAGAGAGAGTGTGAGAGAGTGTGAGTGTGAGAGAGAGAGTGTGTGAGAGAGAGTGTGAGTGTGAGAGAGAGAGTGTGAGAGTGTGAGAGTGAGAGTGTGACAGATTGAGAGACAGTGTGACAGATTGAGAGACAGTGTGACAGATTGAGAGACAGTGTGACAGATTGAGAGACAGTGTGACAGATTGAGAGACAGTGTGACAGATTGAGAGACAGTGTGACAGATTGAGAGACAGTGTGACAGATTGAGAGACAGTGTGACAGATTGAGAGACAGTGTGACAGATTGAGAGACAGTGTGACAGATTGAGAGACAGTGTGACAGATTGAGAGACAGTGTGACAGAGTGAGAGACGGTGTGACAGAGCGAGAGACGGTGTGACAGAGTGAGAGACGGTGTGACAGAGTGAGAGAGAGTGTGACAGAGTGAGAGACGGTGTGACAGAGTGAGAGAGAGTGTGACAGAGTGAGAGAGAGTGTGACAGAGTGAGAGAGTGAAAGAGCCAAATAAGATTTTGATGATTTCTAACATTTTGATTTTATAACTTTTGTTTTAATATTCACTTTCGTAAAGTATCATTTCAGTATTTTCCAGAGATTCAACAACGTGTCTTTTTACAAATATTCCAAGCTATTTTTACTTCATTAAAATACTAGTGGGGATTACCAGGATTGCCTAAGGAAAAATAACTTGAAATTTGACAACACAGTAGACACAATATGTTCTTTGATATATTTCTTCTTACATAGAACAGACCAACAACCCAAAACCGGTTTATTTGAGGGGACACCAAGGCATTTTGGATGATATTTCAGTACTTTTGCACATTTTTTTCTCATATCAGGAGTGGTGCATCCTGAGAAGACCCACACACACTCAAGGACACACCCATACACAAATATTCGTTTTAGTCAGATATTCAAAAAAATTTGAAATAAAATAATTTTTGCAAGTAATTTTTTCATGCTTTCAATCCAAATGTCCTTTGTTTCTTCCAGTAATTTGTCACTTTTTAGAACAATTAATTTTCAAGCTTGTAAGAAGGGGCTTCTATTCACAGTGTAACTATAATGCTCAACTTGACATGGGAGTGTGCACAAACATTGACTAAAATGAACATTTGATTTTATGAAAATTTCATGAAATATAATTCGTTTTCCTGTGTTATATTTCAAATTATTTTTCTCCAGGCAACTCCTAGTATCCCTGCCAGTAAAATAATAATTGCAAAAATGCTTTATCTAGAAAACATTAGAAATATAAGTTGTATCTACTTGTTTATTTTTTATATTAATGACAGCTATTGCCTCATTCTATTTCACATGCCAAGAATGAAATAAATATTAACTTGATCTCCTGGAATTTGACCAGAGCAGAGAAACTCATTTTCAAAAATTGATATTAAACAAAGCTTTTTCAAATACTAATTTTTTTTACTGGTAATATACAAATCTACTAAGGTAGTATCTACTTGTTGTTGGCAATTCTCATTTACAAGTATCTTGCTCCTTTTGAATTCAAGGAAAGATCAACAAGAAGTGTCAATGGCATGGATTTGTTAAAGGCGGACCCCAACCAACCAGAAAGTGACCCACACATAATGATCTCAGAATCATCCTCTGTGGCACATGATATGAGGTATGTAGGATCAGGTGATAATACTACAACTGTTATAGACTCTGCTAATAACAAGTTTGTTCAACTAATTTTTTGTTCAAAACAAAATATCCAGAATATAAATAACTCGCATTTTTTTCTTTCTCCTAGACATTTCAAGTCACTTCATCCTTTACAAGCCAATTACAGCATGTACAAAATTAGAAATTATGCAATCATTATAGATTTGTTGATAAAGCCAACTTTTTTTTCTAAATATACCTCTTTTTTGGCATGTAAATAACTGGGGTTGTTGAATCAGCAGGTAAAGCCTTCAATCCAAGTCAATATGTAATGGGTGGCCTATCAAGTCAATTTGACTCATTAAGTAAAAATAAAAGGCATTTTTTTTTTCAGGAGGGTTACACTAACTTTATTGAACATCTTTATCATTTGGTTCCATTAACTTCTGACATTTTTCGAGTAGCTTCATAATTCAAACCTCTCAAAATTTCATCTATCTCAGGAAAGAACTGCTTTACATGCGTTTAGCAATTTTCTAGCATAATGAATTTTTTTTGTTAAGAGAATTCTCTAAAGATTAGAATAAATGGTAATCCAAAAGGTGCAATATCTGGTGAATGCGGCAGATGAGTGAAAAAACTTCTAGCCAAACTGAAACAATTTCTGTCTGATCTCTAAAGTAATACGCAGTCCAGAGTTATCTTGAAGGAATATTACGCCCTATTTCTTAACTACTGCTGACGCTTTGCATCAATTACAACCTTCTATTAGTCTAACTGGAAGCTGTACTAGTTTGAATGAATCATTTGTTTTTCTGGAAGGAGCTCATAGTAAGGGACTCCCACCATATAAAGAGCATCATGTTCTTAGGGTGAAGACAAGCCTTTGGTATGGTTAGTGGTGGTTCGCTCCAATTGTCCCACAATCCTTCATTCTTGTGGTAAAGTATGCACTTTTCATAATCAGTCTCAACAAATCAAAAACAAAATATTTTCATAAAGAATGCAAACACATGAAGAAATAAAGTCTGGTAAGTTTATTGCTGAATTTTTAAGAAAGCTACACATCAAAAGGATTAACAAAACCATAGAGCATTGCCTATCGAGGAATCTCCAGCACAAAACTTTGAATGATTGAACAAGACAAAAGTGTTTTGCAAGAGTATCTTTTCTACAAAGTGAACAAATCTTTTTTTGCATTTGAGCTGCATTTTTATCTTTTTAGAAATAAAAAAGCAAAAGCCAAAAATGTTGCTTATTTTCTTCCATCAAATATGAAAGTCAATAGGTGAAAATGTCAATTTTGATAATTTTAAACGAAAATACATGCCAATATGATAGCTGTCACAATACAAAAAGAAGTGATCTTTTCAAATTATTGCTTGCAGTGTTGATATAGTTGAATACACTTCACTTTCACACATACAAAGTTCAAGAGGGCATACTACAATTGTGAATGAAATTTACACCTAGGGTTTTGAATTAAATATAGCAAAACATTTTCCTTAAAATTTACATTTACGGTCACATCTTCATCAAATAATAATATATAGTTTATACAACAAATATATTTGTCATATCATTTTCAAATTCAGTAGAATATAATGAAGTGTCTGTGCTTTGATCATATCAACTATATTGGATACAATAGGACTAAATTGGAGGTTTCTTGCATTATGTTTTTCAGCCCTGTATATAGTCACATCCAAGTTTTTTTAGTGAGTTGTGTATGTATAAATGCAGTTATCAAAATCGTTTGTCACTTATAAGTAACCTTTTCGGCACATGCATATAAAATAAAAATGCACATACTATTCTCTAAACATAAGAAACTGTACAAAAAAATATTATAAGTGGTAAAATCAATAGAAAAATGAACATTTTTCAGCTCATATAGTAAGAATGAATTGAAAATGATGATTTGAAGAGAAAGCTTCAAAGTTTTCCTATATAAAACCATGAATGAAGAAAACTCCCAACTATGTATAAAATAGTTGGGCATGAGATCTATAGTTTGGGAAGGCAACCTGTCTAGGAGTTGAGCCCTGTGAAAGTGATTTGACATCCTTCCAGCTGCTCCTGTAGCCAAGCTGAAGCTGCACATACCATTCTCTGGACTATATCAGCAAGGCTTCTGATGACCAGGCATCCCAGGATCTCAATACATTTTACCCCAGAATGCACTTATAGTGAGGATTTCAGATAAAAAACACCACTGGAGAAAGATTGAGAGCTTCTCAGACAAAACAGTGGTTGAAATACCAAAGATAAGGATGCTAGCCCAAATAATTCATTAAATAATGACAATACTCCACCTCAGAACTTCAGACAATTTTCTTACTTTCAATCTTTTATTGCAAGTGAGCTGATGGTAAGGTCAGCCTTATCAAATGTATTTGTCCAAGAACTGTTCCATATATTGGAAACTATTAAAAATAGAAGCATGCCGTTTTCACTATTTGGTAACAAGTGTTTAGATGATTGATTCAAATTTTTTTTAAATGATCTAACCTGTTCATCATGCGTTTTGAAGCTGGAAACTAACAAAGATAGAAACATGGGTTTTCCAGCAATCAATAACTCTTTACTTCAAGATTTATTAAGTAAGAGTGGAAGTTTTTAGTAGTTGGAGAATTATGGTGGTTTTTCCCTGTAGGAAGTCATTTTTCCTAATGATTGCATATACAGATGTGAAATATGATAGCTGAACAAAGCATACAAACAATATTATTTCAAATTCACATAAGCAAGATTTACCTCATTTTTAGTCTAAAAAATGAACAAAGATCTTTTGAATGTTTTTGCCAAATGATAGATTATCAAAAGTAAAAAAAAAAAGTAAAAATGATTTTTGCAAGTATTTACCAAGTTCTAAAACCTAACAATGGCACAGTGAAAAATTCTTGTTTACCTTCACTGTGTAAGCAAGGGAGCATTATATCTTCCCCTTTACTGAGGATATCCTTATCTAGTCATAAAAACAGCCAGGGTTTCAAAGGTAATCATATAAAAGAAAACAGAAAGTACAGATACAAAGAAAAAAAAAGAAGAATGTTAGGTGAAATAAAGATGAATTTTAAAAGCAATGAGAGAAAAAAGTCCGATCTGTTAGACGTCAAAAAGAAAAGCAATTTAGCTCTGGTTCTCTCTTTCAGACATTAAAAAATAACCCATGATATACTGTGGTATTTATAATATGGAGAAAAAAAATAGCCTATAATTTTGCAATCAGAAAACCTAATAAGATTTTCTTTGGGGAAAAAAACAAGAAAAGCTTAGAAGTAAAAAATTTCTGTAAAACTCAAAATTATAACAGGCCATATCCACTGATTTAAACTTCTGGAACAAAAGAGTAAAAATGATGCAATTCAAGCAAAAAAAAATTCTTAATATGGTAAGACTAAAAGAAAAGAGGTGTTCTTTTTGATAAAATTTACAAGGGATATCCTCCAAAGATTGCAATGTTCAACTGAAACTTAGATCATTTTATATGAATTTTTAATTTAAAAATAATGATTTGTCCATTTTATTCCTCAAATACTAAACTCAATTAATTGTAACTACTTATACATTCCTGGATAAACCTAGCTTTTTTATTCACATCTCCCACATGCTCTATATATGCTGCTTAAAGATCATTAGATGGATTAACCACATGGTTAATGAATTCACATAAAAATGATTTTACAAGTAAAATTTCATAATAATGATGCTACATTTCACACCTATATATAGGCATATACACATATAGGTGAAATTGTAATTGAAAATTTATTTACAAAAGATTTAAGAAATAAATACTTCTGTACGTTTAACTCTGCCAAGCTGTTCTTTTCAGTTATATTGTCAGTCCCAAGCCTGGATAAGGGAGGAGGGTTGAATGTAGGGCTAGTAGCATCACAATAGTCATTGCCCCAATGATTGCTACAGCAATAAACAGGCTAGGAAGATACTTCCACAAAAGAGCTCATTATGTATGCTTGTGAAAGCCTCTGGAAAGCCAGTTTGCCAAACCTTTCAAGAATAAAGGCAGAAATCAGGATAGCGATCTGAAACATTAGGACCTTGTTTGAGAGTAGGAAATCAGCTCAAGTAGCAGACTGGAATTGGTAGAAAAGAGTTAGGAAGCCAAAACAGACCTGGAGAAGATCAGTCAAGAATGACGAAAAGGCGATCAGACTGACATGGGCCCAGCTGAAGAGAACTGCCTAAAACTGGGCCTGCTGATGTAATCTGGTAGCAGCCCTATGTCCCAGAGGGAGTTTAATGGGAATGAACAACTGTTACCAATGAAGCATTGTACAATGCTCAAACCCAAAAAGGAAAGTAAATAGAGGCCCATTTTCAGGATAAACCCTTCTTCATAATAATTTCAGTAGGCCAAGCATGTAGGAAATTCTGGGAAAATGAGTTCAATAGGACCATGTGACACATAGGGAACTTAATTCCAATCTTTCTCATGAAACAGAGCTCCTACTATTTCATAAGAGCACACACACACATAAGTGCTTTGTAACGAAAATAAAGACATCCTCTAATCTGAAATTTTACAAAGGCCATTATTTTGTTTCATGTGAATGATGACAAGGATGTAATGGAGACAATCACAATGAAAGCTAGCCAGCAATTGATTCAAAGTGTGAAATTAAATGATACGGATAAGGAACATTGTAACCTCAGCATTAATAAGAAGCTTATCAAAGAGTTAGTGAGCAACCGCTTCCTTGAATTTAAGAGCAGAGGAGAGCCATAATACATGGCGACACATACATATATGTCATGGCGGACCACACTTGGAGGAAGTAGGATGGGCACAGGCCCTTATGGGATTAGCTACAAATTATTGACAGGGAGAACAATCGACAACTACGACAACTGAAGGGAACAATCAACATACTTCCTTCACTCAAATCAATTAGCCAACCAAGCATTGATATCAATAGCATCTGGGAGCTTCTCATCATAATAAACTTTTCAAAAAATGAAAGCAAAATGGATTACTTATACAAGGGAGGAACCTTGGAAGTACTCTATGATATACAAAAAACATATGACACGCCCACTCCAACCAAATATGTACTTGGAGTAGTGATTCGTCAGTCTAGAACCAACACCTGATTATGGTACACTATCAAAACGTTGTGATGAATGAATGAACATAGACAAAGGAAATAATACAACCATACTATACATAATGATTATGGTGTTCGTTGTTCTAAGACAGAGCATCACAGGTTCAGGATATCTCCCTCTAAACCAACAGCAGTGGAAGATTTGAAGTAGTCAGGCTGATGATGATCTAGTCCAGGCTATTGTAGATAATTTTGATGCTGATATATCCCCACAGAATGGTAGGCAGTGTACACATCAACTAGCTATCCTCACACATCACAGACCCCTGAGGAGGGGAAAGAGGGCAAACCAACCCAAAGATCAAGAGGATCCCTAAAAATTCACTACACCACTCATATGATATAGACATCCAGATACCAAGGACCTAAACAGCCTGCAATGCCACCAAATGGAGCCACAAAGGCTGTCTGCTCCCTGAAGTCACTTGCTAAGTAAAGAGAGCTTTAGAGGCTAAGTTTCACACAGAATCTTCTTACTTAGGACAACTATCCAGAATTCGATGGATACAAACATAGCAGTGAGTAGGTTCATCTCCCTCAGGCCAAGACAGAAGTGCTTCACTTACCCCTGATTGATATTAAGCTGTCTTTTTCCAATATAATGATGACAGCCATAGCCGAAGTACAAAAGCTCACACCTGAAATTGGCCAGTTTTTCAATGTCCTTACATGCAACCTGCTACTCTACCAGGTTGCAGTGCATGTTCAAAGTCACGCACTGATGAGTTTGGTTGTGGCTATAGGTTTGATGATGATTGGAAGTGGGCACTATAGTGTCAGGTCTGGATGCTGAATGGGAAGAATTTCCCTCAGAATGTATGGGTTGGGAAAAGACTCATTTTAATCCTGAAAGCTGGGTACAAACTATCAGTCATTGGTAATGTGGATGCACCATTCCAGTAAGTTATCACCTAAACCATTGTGTTCATCTCAGCATGTTATGGCATGAAGGAGAACATGGACATGTCACACATGAGGCTTATTTGTATGGGAGGAAAAGAATGGGAGAGAACATGTTTACTCCAAACATAGTTGCTCTACCGCCAATAAAAGAAGCATTGATCGAGAATGTTTGGGCCAACTTTCAAGTTATCTTGTGGCAAAATCTCAATGTAAATCAGTCATTAGCAGTGAACCTGAAAGTATTTTGACTGAAAGAATGACAACAGGTCACGGAGCCTAACCAATCTACCAGAAAATGGGAAACTTGTCCCAGACTACATTTTGAAGATGATCAGGTATGGCTACAATATTAAAAGCCCTTGTGACCCCAAGAAATGCAGTTGTAAAGTGTGTGATTTTCCATGCACCATGTTCTGTGTATACTGAAGATCCAAATAGGCTGAATAGACTATCATCAGCAAAATTTGCTCTTCACATCAGTCAGTGTCATGTATTCCGCATTTCCATGCATTAATGAACAAGACGCTATGGGTGTACAGGAAGATTCATCCAGCACAATCCGTATTCTCACCAGAAGTGTGTTTTGCTTTTATGATAATAATAATGATAATGATAATATTAATAATAAATAATAACATTTTTCTTGTAGTCTGATTTTTGCTGGGGTGTTTTGCATTGCTTTTACTTTACACAACAACTATCATTGAACACAGGGGACATATCAGATATCAAGCTGATTAGAAAAGATACTACACTTTACTCTCAACTGATAAGCCTCAAGGACCACAGAATTAACCTGTTAGACCGAACACTATAGTAGCACCAAAGTAGTTTTGATCATTTTCACAAAGACAATTTCACCACTCATCTACAGGTATTAACTTAAAGGATATCATGTACATCTTCTTGTGTAAGTGTCTCACAAGTCAGTTATAGAAACATAATACTGGTTTTTGGCAGCATCAACAATGTTCAATGCATAGAGTTATAATCAATAAAATTTGCCATCACTAAAATACGTACGATATCTCATTCATGTTTATATAAATAGATCATGTCATGAAAAGGATTAAAGAGATCTACTTGAGCCAGACTTACAATCTAGGATAAAAGATGAGTTCAGATGGTTAATTAGAGATTTGAGAAACTGTTGTGAGTAAATAAATTATGAAGAATGTTTCCCACTGACCTTTGGTTACACTGGATCAAACCATTGGATATCATTTTTCCAGTGTTTCTAATAAAGACTAGAAGAATAAGAAATCGAATTCGATCTATTCCATAAGACTATGATTAAAAAATGAACATAGCAGTTAAGAATGTAAAATTTAGAGAAAACATAATAGCCATGTTCTTGTAACATATCTGAAAGTCATATCATAAATGTACTATCTTTATTTCATGGATTGTTAGGCTGGAGAGCTGTCAATTAAGACCTATCCATCAAAATACCAGTTCTCTCCCTTGCACTTTCAGACATTTATAATGAGAGGTGACAGCAATGAAGGATGGTGGGAGCGTTTCAGTATGTCAGTGACAGTCATCAGTACTAGAGATGCTTATGCATCAAAAAATCTAATAACCATATTTCTTCAAGTATAACGCAGAAGTTTGGTATCCAAATCCAAGTTGAAATAGTCATGATATACTCAAATGTATTCAGTGAATATTTTTCTACATGGCTAAAATTAAGACCATTTGACTTAAGCAACCTTAACTAAGAAATATAGTTGACTTGCATGGCTCACTAACTGTAAATGAAATGAATTAAATAAAAGCATTTCAGTAGTCAATGAATGAAACTTTTCAAAAAGTTTGAGCTTTTCTCATCGGGGCTAGTATCTTTGTTTTTTCTTACATAACTTTATTTGATAAAAGTGAAATAATTACCATTGTAACAATACAAAGTGCAGCAATTGATACCTTTTCAGTTTTTTAAATGGCTACTGTTCTTGTTAGGGTCAGTTTGATTTGAAATCCATCGTCAACATGTTATTCTGTACTGCAGCTATTTTAAAACGGGACAGGTAACAATTGCTCACAATATAAAAATAGTGGGCAATTATTGTATAACAGCAGTATTGCAGTACATAAATTTGAAACAGAAAAACATGTGACTGCTGAACTGTAGTGCCAAACAGAGTACCATCTTATACAAGAGGTAAGAATTTCATACATATATTTCACCTTTAAAGCCAGTATTCATATTATATAAGGATCATGTTTTGCACAAGAAAATATGGTAAGTAAATATCTAAAAGTTGCAAACTAAATCAATTCAGCGAATTTAAACAATGTGTAAGCTATTAGTCATGAGTTTCATATAATTATCAACAAATTTATCATTAATGTAATTAATGTATGTGAATTTTGTCAATCATAAAACCTTTCTCATAAAACAATCTTCATCCTTGATTTTTTTAATTGAAATACTGTAGTAGGTCTATAATTTGAGCATCAACTAAAAATGGTGAAAGTTCACATGTTTCAGGAATTTGAAACTGAGCATAAAATTCATATAGTAGAGGCTGAAATGGAGATAGAGACGAGCAATTACAATCACACAATCATGCCAAATTTTAAGCCATCAAGAAAAAAAAAAAAAGAAAAAAAAGAAAAGATCCTGATCAATTTTTTCACAATCTAGCCACTACATACATGAATTGACTCTTGAAGTCACAAAGCACATTTTTTAAAGACAGAAATTCACCAAAAAGTGCAAGGAAGTAAGTTTAATCAGAAGTTACTCCTTGATTTAACATTAAAATCCTTAACATGAATTTCAGAGTTAATTTTACCCAAATATTTTTCAGATGATAAAGATAACATAATAAACTAATTCATATAACATCAAGATGATTTTTTAAATAAGAAATATACCTCAAAATTGACTACAAATCCTGGTTTCCCTCTATTACGTCAGTCTTTGGTAACAAGTCTAAGCAACATGGAGCTTTGGAACTTTCCTCAAAACTATTTGCTGCCAGAATGATGCTATACCAGAAAACCAGATTTGACTATAAATTGTTTCAATTATACGAGGAGGACACATAATTGGCTGAAATTCTATTTTTAATTCTCACTATATAATGTTCAATCTACGTGATTAATATTCACCATTGAATTAAGTGCATTGGCAAGGAAGGAGATTATGTTTAAAAAAATAAGAAAAAAGGCCTTTTTCATCATTTTGGACTTATTGATACACTTACATAAATAATCATCCAGGAGAAAAGATTGCTCAATGCTTTGATTAAAATGAAATCTCTAAAGTTTCTTACAATAATGCCCAAAAGCTACCCATGTATTTCAATATAATTTCGAGGAAGCATGGGTAAAAAGCCTTGAAAGAAGTCAGGAAATTTTTGAGCAGCTCCATGCACAATTTCCCTTATGTCCTAGATAACTGTCAGCAACTACAAAATATATCAAAAAATTCTGTGTCTGTCTACACAATTTCTCAATGAATTTCAATGAAATTTGTGGAAGGTTCAGAAGGTCAGGAAAGATAAGATACAATCCTGGAGCAGATTCATGTACAGTTATCTCCCCATACATCATGGTTATCTGTCAACACCACACAATATCTTCAAATTTCTCAGGTCTATATACGATATTCCAGGAAGTTCTCCATGAATTTCAATTAAATTTTGTGGAAGGGCTGGCAATAGGCTACAGGAGAAGTCAAGAAATTTTGGAATGGATCCATACACAATTACCTCTCCACATACTACCAAACGCTCCACATCTCACAATAGCTACAAAAGTTATGCCAGCCCACATACCAATTTTCTCAATGTATTTCAATCAAATTTGTTGGATGTGATTAAATCTTAGAGAAGATCAATCAACAATTACTTACCCTATGTTATAGCTATCAGTCCTTACAAGCACTTAAAAAGATTTTTTTCAAAAAGTATGATATTTGATTGTATATACCTTGAAGTGACTTCCTCTGAAGCACATAGTTCTTTTGTAGACTCAGCCCACCATGAAATTTATTTTCCAACAATACATAGTATGTCCATATTTGATGAAAATTTCATTTTTTGTGACAAAAGCATTATGAAAAATAGTGCTATTTTAGGGGGGCAACTGATACAGAATATCTACCCAAGATATTCTTACTCACTGAAGGTCCGTCTAGCATGACCAATTGGTTTCATTGGTCAACTCTAAATTCCTACAGAGTCCTATTACAGCATCAGAACTATAATAAACACTTTATGACAAAAAAAAAAAAAAATTGGAGGGCTCGAGATACAGTTACACTGATAGATAATAAAGGAAAATGAGTCAAGATATAAATCTGCATTTATATGTGTGTACACATAAAACCTGTCATTTGATATAGACATGGGACCAAGATTAATTAGATAAGGGTACCTTTTGAAAAAAAATAAAAAGCTACAAATACTTATTTGAAGCTTCTCTACTATTCTGAAAATAATAGTTAAATCAAATTAATGTATGGATAAAAGTGCAAAATAAGCATAGTCCAGTTGATATGTAACTTGACCTCTCATGAATTGCAAAAAAAGAAAAAAAAGATAACGGATTTTGTGTCCTCAATATGTTATGATGAAGAGAAAAGAGGCTACAAAAATTGCATGATGGGGAAATCCCGAAATTCAAAATGGCCACCATCTGCCTCAGTGACAATCTCTTTCAAGAGCTGGGCACTGTTAAAAGTTGAAATCTGCCATATAGACTGGACTGAAATGCACAGGTACAGAAAAGTTCCTTGTAAAATGCTAAATACTTAGCTTTATGTTCTTGTCAGTATCTTCCATGTTCAACAGTTACAAATAGACAAGATAAAACTAGAGGAAGCTGATGAAATATTCTTTCCAACAATATCATGTCAATTTATTCACATTTGTTGACCCTATATTGCTCTAAGTTATGCAGGACCACAATATGAGTGCAAATACAGACCCAAAACTATTATTATTGTTATTTCTATTATGAATTTTTAAAAACTAACTAGCTAAAAACATGCCTGGGGTCCCCTAGGTGCACACATAAAAACTTCCTGAGGATATGTAGTACGATTCTCGAGTTACACTATCACATTCAGAATCACTGCCATATTATTTAGCAAATGCAATTTGGGCTCTGATTTTGATTGAGCTCTCCTGTTATAACAAAAATTGGTGACAAATTTTACTCTGAGATGCCTTGACCTGCATAGTTTACCCAAAATCAGAAGAGGACTTTGAGTGACTTTTGATTTGGATAATGATTTTTCTGGGATGGCAAATTATACCGTTTCCTCTGCGGATTGATTTCGGCTTTCCCGAGAACCAATGATCCAAACAACTTCAAACTTGACCTTGCATTTTATTAGGTCCTGAGTAATACACTTGCCGAATTTCAATTAATACTGTGCTCGGTTTTCAAGATAAATTTTTGTCACTAGGGTGGATGGCGGCCATTTTGAATTTCAGGATTTTCAAATTATACGATTTATTTAATTTATTTTTGTAGACTTTTTCCTTCTCATTCAGAACATAATTAAAGACACAAAATTCGTTGAGTTTTTGTTGTTTTTTTTTTTTTGCTGCAAGTTGACCCCATCTTATGAGTAAAATGCCTGGACTAGTAAGGAAGGTAGGGAGAATAATTCCAACCAAGAAAAAAAACAGAGGTAAACAAACACATGTTCTTAGTTGAATGAGAAAAAAATCCATAGTGTTGAATCACCGGTATCTTTATTTTTACCGTTACTTTGTGTCTGGAAATGTGACTGAGAGGCATTAGGAGGGCATTATACATATAACGAGAAAAAAAACTTTTCCTGTATTCATTGATAGCAAACATCACAGACATTGAAGCCAAAAGTCTACGCCCTAATTCAATTAGGATGAGATGGAGTCAGATAGGAAAACCCTTCTCCTCCACTTTTTAAAATTAAACTAAACAAAAAAACTACAACCAAAAAACCAACACATGCGCGTGCTACAATGAGATATGTCTGTTGCATGCTAATAGAAATTATAACTAAGTAAACGTCTTTTAAAAATGTTCACTGGGAGGTCAGAAAATGGGGGTCCAGTTCGAATACCAGGCAATTCTGTATATGGATCCCCCACTTTGAGATCGCCATGTGTAATACTAAATGGGGACAGGCTAAAATAAACATCTCTACTACTAGACGATTTAACTGTATCAAAATCAAATTGTGATGCAGAAGCTAGAAAATAAAAATATGGTTGAAAGAAGCAACAACATTATATCCAAGTCAGCGCTGACTGTCGTGTCTTGTCACTACTACTGCCACATCATTTATCATAAATATCTAACAAAATTACTACAACTGAACATTTTGGTTAAATCTTTGATGATGCTGGATTTCTAGTGATCAACTGCTTTCTTAAATTACAATAATATTGAGACAATATGAGGAAAAAAAGAAACAGACTACTGGAAAGTCTATTACCATTCATTTCATTTACAAAAAAGCTTAACGTTTATTTTCTTCTGGTATTTGTGTTGTGGCAAACATTCCAAGTGTTGATACTACTATAACATCTTTTAGGTAACAATAATGACAAAAAACAAGCTACTGTTGCAAGTATTAAAACATCAACTTTAACTAAAATTCAATAATTGAATATTAAAATCTGTCGTAGAAACAATTATAAAAAATGACAAGAAAAAAAATTTGGAGGAAATCATAGAAGGGTCAACAAGTGGATAATTTGTAGCTTGTGTTGTTTGTTTATCTATTTCTGAAATAAACAATATTTCATTTGCAATTTGTAAAGAAAAACTATATTTAATTGGAAATTACAATTCTATCGCTCCTACATTGACCTATGAAAAAGGTTATAAATAAATCATTTAAATCATCGATAAATACTTTTTTTCTTAAATGCATATAAAATGAAGCCTTGAAGGTGAGGTTTTTGTAACAGCGTAATACCAATTTATTCGGTTGTTCAATAATACAGTACAGTTTCGTTCAATCTCACTCTTTACAGGATTTTTTTTCGTCATTTTGATTAAATTGACCTTTCAGACGTAAAATAAGTCCAGATACACGATAAAATGTTCCGTCTCTTCAAGATCTTTACTTAGAGAAATGAAAATATTTTCCAAGCTATCAATGACGACTGTACAAAAAATGCAACAAGCACTTTTCTAGTGTACATTGTAGCCAACATTTCCATGAACATTAATCACTGATCTTCGAAAATAACTTTCTATTTATTCTCCAGTTTAAATATCTATTGTCGCTTTTTGTATTTACACACAACAACAGAAAGAATAAAACTGAAAAATGCTATAATAAAAAAAATGAAGATCCCAACATGTAAATGTTATTCATGATGAGCATGTCCGAAGAATTTCCACCCATCCTATAGATACACTAAGTGAAAGTCTTCTTCGGCGATAGAGAGAGATTAGGGATTATTAGATGCTGTATAATAACGAAACGATCATCAAGCTAAAATTGATCCTTACAAAACAAATCTAAACAATATAGAACGCAGCAAATCAGAAGTCGATTACTACACAAAGGAAATAAAGCTCAAACAAAAGAGGGGAAAATCGTTATTCGGCAATCTTTGTGAAAGCAAAAATTTTAACCATTGACGAAATCGACTACGGAACAAAGTTGATAATTAAAATCAAGTATTCATTTAATATTATTCATTTATTACTAATTTTCTAATTCATTTATATAATCAATCATTTGCTTATATTTTATTTACTCAATGTTTCTTCATGGTTACCGCAATCCAAATTCTGTTCGTCACTCATTCATTATTCACTTTCTCTTGTTTTATTGGGGCGTCGTTTTTTGTTGTTTTTTTTTTTCACTAAGTGAGCGAGGGTGTGAAACTTCACAATTTGCAATGGGGACTGCCTTCACTACATTGTGCCGAAAAGGCTTTTACTGCCTGTTGCTTTTTACAGAATACAGACATCAGAATACTTTCCCCATTTGAGCATCCGTAGTCGATTTTGTCAATTGTTGAAATGTTGCATTCACAATAAGTAGGATTGCTCCTTATTTCTTACCAAATTAAAATGTTCTTTTACCGAATAGTTTTAATGTTTCAAAGTAAAATGGCTCACCAGCAATCGTAAATTAAACTACAAGCTAACGGATAAAATTAATACATAGCGATATGATCGAAGAGGCTCATTTTCAATGATCACGCCATGAAATGACGAAGCCTAGCAGAAACATCTTTAGTGTGCCAATGGACATCCGTATTATAAAATGGGTCACTGATGCCTAAAACACAACAAAACCAGGTGTGTCTCGATTGCCTTGTGTGTTTTTTGTTTTGTTTTTTTGTAAGTCTTTACAAAACTCAGTAATAAAATAATGAATTATGAGAATTAATTTAAACTACGAGCTAATGGATGAAATTAGTACATTCAGATAAGATCGAATTTACAAATAGAGTTTTTAAAAATCAAATTGGAAATAAATATTTCGAAGGTGTTTTGATAGCTTAGAGTTACTATGTTACTAACAACTGAGACCGAGATACACCTACATCACACCTGTTCGTCACAGGTGACCATTTGTATTTTTTTTGATAAAAGATGTTTATCATTTTATTCGATACGTCCAAATTTTACCAATTGTTGATTAAATTTTATTAATAAAAAAGCTTCATAAAATTTACATAAAATGCAGATAAAATAATCGTACTTGATCAAAAACATATAGATATTATAATATATCCGATCGAAACAAAATCAGAGAAAAATTACTATCAGCGAACAATAACATTTAGTCTTTGAGTAGGATTTTCATTGTATTTTTAGTTTTTCAAAAGAAAAAAAAATGAATAATTGAATTAATTTGTTCATTTCAATAATAAGAGACCAAAACAACACGAAAAGATTAAGATTCAATAAATTTTTTGGTTTGGTCTATCATTATTAAAAAAAATCATGAGGCTGGCGTTTAAAAGATTCAAAGTAGAAAGCCAATGCTTTGAAAAATATATGATTTATAAACAATAAAAGAATATTTCATAAAAAATGAAAAATCAAAATTAATTGAAGTTATATATTGCCAGGTAGACTTCATCATTTTTCAAATGAATTAACACCATAAATTTGATGAGTGCTCACTTTTTCCGAACTAAAAATGAATGTATCAGGAATAAATGGAAGATAAACAACAATAACTTCGTTTCTTCTTTCATTTTGTCAAAAATCACAGCAGAAATCTTTGAAGTCATGGTTTGTTTATTTCTAAGCAATGAGAATAATTTCAAAATCATGTTCGTGTAACACAGATTTGTTTTTTTTTGGGGGGGGGGTACTCAAATTATGGAAAGAAGGAAGGATCATCAAAAATTCTGTGATTAGTTTGTAAAACAGACTACAAAAGACTAACTTCAAGTACAAGTAGCTTTAGCTACAAATATCTCATAACAAAACTTTAAAATGTTTTTTTTAAATCAATAATTGATTCGTAAATAAATGGTCACTAAGTACACCAAAATTTCATGAAAATTGAATTTTATAGCGTTCTGGTACTCATAAAGAAATGAATGAATACAAAAGCTTTGTCTCTTATGTCAACTGGTGAAAAAAAATAAAATAAATCATTAGATATAAATGAAATATCAAAACGGGATAAGAATTGTCTTCTCCTTGTTGATATTGAGTTTATTTTTATATAGGTGTGTAGGATACACAATACACCATTTACTAAACCACTATAGTAGTCAAATTTTAGATGGTAAATATGTTTTAGACAAGTTTATATCTGCAACAAGTAAATCAAATAAAATACAACTTGTAGAAAGAAGTGAACATTATCAACACGTTTTCTTTTTTTTTATATTCATTCATCCATCCTGAATTAAGACATTGCCATTAGTGAGTAGTTATTTTTAAGCTACGAAGGATTAATGGACATAGAATTTAAAACTAGGTGACAAAATTACTTATACATTGAAATGGATAGATGACCAATAAAAATGACATTAGCAGGAATAACTGAGAAAACAGGAAAGATGAAAAAACAACCTAGTTCTAGTACAGTTAGTTGTTGTTTTCATGCTGTTGACCTTACAATTCTAGTGAAATCATGGTTTAATATAACAGAAACGATAACTTTTAGTGGGATAGTGATACTTTTGAATCTGGCTTCTTTTCTTTTTAATTCACCGTTTAATGTAAACATTATCTGTGTTTGAGAAAAATATATATTTCAATAATAAATAATAATAATCAAGTTTAGGGTCAACTTTCTGAGAAATTAATAAGGGAGAAAAAGATCAAGTTTAGTTATTAGATCAGCTGCTACTTTTATCAGTAAACATTCCATATAGCGAGTTACAACACTAGCTGATTTCAATAATATACTTCTACATAAATCTTGATCTGTTATTATTTACTACTACCAATAATGTTTTGTGCATTAACATCTTTTTCTATGTAACACTCCAGTTGTAAGCTCAAACCATGGAGGAGAGAGACGAAAAAAGAATTGGGTGACTTGTATTTAAACACATATTTTCTTTCTGAAAGCAAAGACTTCAAGTAGGTTTTTTACGATACAATGAGTACTAGGGTACAAATAAATGTATTTTACTTACCCACATCGGGATCAAACGACCCGGCATTGCTAAATAATGGCATATTGAAACCTATGTAAATGCACGATGTATTTTGTGTGTAACTCAATGCAACAAACAGTAAGAGACGACGACGACAACAACAACACTCTCTCTGCCTTTCAATATCCTCCTGCCACTCTTTGCGCTGTCTATACTCCCACTGCTACTCTATCAACTGAAACCATCTCTGCGCATGTCAAATAATATGACGTCACTGATTCCTACTTCCGCCCGGACTGGCCGCCACGTGAGCCTGACTGAGGCTTAATAATTCAGTCACTTCCGTTCTCTGCTAACCTCTCACAATCAAAACTCATGAGGCTAGATATATATTTTGAAGTACACATTCAAGAAGTAGATTGAAATCAAATGACAGGAAAAATGTCTGCATTTTATTCCCAAACATATGGCTAGTGCTGTTTATTCTTAAATTAATTTAATACAAAATCCCAGCCTTGTTTTGTTGAGTTACCAAATAATTTCATTGCATGATCCAAAACCAACAATACTGTTTTGAAATTGTTGATTTAGAGTAGTGTTTCCCAACCCATAAAGTTGGTAGAGAATGATACTTTGATAATTAAATTTTGATTTAAAGATTTATTCTGTGCATAAAAATGTAATTGGACAAATGTATCTACAAGTATTTGATTAATTCATATAAAAATAATGAATCTAAAGGATGGGCCTGATGCGATGAGTAATTCTTCCAAATCCTGCTCAAACTTAGTAAGGAGTATCCTTGTCTTTTAGCACTACTACCACCACCACCACCACCACCACCATTGTTTCCCAGCACCCCCAAGTGGGCACTGGCACCCATTTTGTGAATCATGGATTTAGATAATTGACAGAATGGGGGGATGTGTCCCTCACCCACTCTTCTTGTCGATGAATTTTAAGATGATTTATTCAAGAAATCTAGTATATTCGTTAGATCTTCAAAATAGATGAGATTTTTTTCTATACATTTGTAGGCCATGTCCGATATCTCCTGTTTCAATATGAAGGCTGATGGGGACTCTTTCGTTGAATATTTCATCTCATTCTTGAATATTTGGTTTCATTTTTAATAGCATTTTTTTTGTTAAATGCATTTTTTGTGTGGGCATATGTGAAGTATACTTATATACTTGTTCAAAGATAACTTACAGAGTAACCCTTTTCAATAGCCAAAAGGACATAGGAATATCTTAAGTAGATTTATTGACAAGATAAAGTGTGGGCACTTGGACCCCCCCCCCCCTAGTAGTAGACTAGTAGCCAAGAGTAGTAGACGGACAGTCTGCAGGCCGCCAACCCCTGGCCACGGCAGTAAAAGAATTGATCAACCCCTCACTCTCTCTTCCTCTCTCTTGACAAGCTCTCTCTCTGAGTGATAATATTGTTGGGTCTTCAAGTGAAAACTATCGATGCCTTTTCGGTAAGCCAAAGAAGAAAAATAGAGGTTCGATCTTCATTTCCCGACATGCCTCTTCTGTTCCCCCCTTACTGCAGCTACAGTGCCGCCAAAATGGTACATCAGCGAAAAAAGGTTCCCCACGCCATTATCCTTCACTCCAACTTCTTGATGGACTTTGATGACAAATTAGAGGCCTGCAAATCCCTGGTTAAAATCATTAGGTATGCCCCTGATAATAGGTTTTAGGCTATTTCACGTGAACAGTTTGCTGGTTAGTTCTATTTCAACATAGGGAGAAAAGTATTTCAAATAAAGCCAAATGTAGTCAGTATAGTATTTTGGAAATGCATGATTATCACAATACATAAATCACATAGATTAGCTATGAGATAATCTGACTGAATAAACAATAATTTGAATTAAAGAAAACCTGTGAAGAAAAATAGTGAATAATATTAAATCTTCATTATAATGGCACTAAATTCAGTGTATGTAACCAATACTGTTGTTGATATGTGATAGACAAAAAATAATCAATTTGAATTCTAATTTGGTGATTACTACCTGTATAGAACACCTAATAAGAACCAAACTCACTCACCTAACTCACTGCAGTCCAGTAGCAATGGCTTTTGAGACAAGCTCACCAGCTAATATGCAGAAGTAAATATCAGATTCTAAATAAAACATTTCACCATTTTAACAAGAACATACCAAATGAAATAACATGGTTATACCATATGAAATATTTGATGTGTAAAGTTTGTTATTTTTTAACAGAATAAGTATAAAACTTTTTGCAATTTCAAAATGTATTCCATTTATTTCTTTTCGGCATTATATTTTGAAAAGTTTATATCAACTCTTAAATTCATGAACCGCTTGTAACCATTGTGGAATTCTTCAATGAATAGGATAGAGAAAAATGGAAGTCTTTTGTGAATTGAATTAAAGAGAAAATGTTCAGTTACCAAAAACTGCGAAGGAAGTAACTATGATCAGAAGTTAATCCCATTGGCATACTTTTTGAATTCATTAGAATAAACTCAAGAGTTAAGTGTTCAAGTTACCTTTACTCAAGTGTTTAAATACAATTTTTGTCCATTTTTCTTCCATAAAATATGGAATCTCCTGAATTATCTTTATGAAATTAAAAGTTAGTGTTTATTGAACTAAACATATCAGCTGAAGCAAGAATTCCAATGAAAATCATTTATCGATTCTTTGAAAAGAAAAAACAGATTTTTTACTTTAAAATCAGTGGTTCTTAAATTTCTTTGTTCCATATCCCTCCTCCATAAGTAAAAAAATATCATGTCCCTCTCATTATGAAAAATGTAATTAAATCATATGTTTAGTGCCAAAAAGAATCTCATATGCTTTCAGATGTGCATACTGTAAACCCCCTTATCAATGGACTAGTTGAGAGGAGCAGGTGTCCACTAATTCTGATTTCCGATATTACCAAATTATGTATGAAAAAAAACAAAATAGCCAAAAAACATTTAAAAAAAAGCATGAGCACACATTACATAGATATGAAATAATTGTAAGAGAGTATGAAATGATAAATTATAAGGGAAATGAGATTTATAAATTTTATTCACTGATAACACAATGGCACTCAAGGTTACCGAACATGTCCGATTTCAGACAGTGTGTCTGTTTTTTGCCCTGTATGTCAGATAAATATTTAAATCAATCGGTTATCCAAAATTGTCCGACCCCACATAAATTCAGATTGATATTTCCAAAACCGAAACAAACATTTCTGTATACAAAACATCCTTCAGAAAATTATGATTTATGATTTATCATTCAATTTTTAGTTTTCATATTGTCACAAAGTAAAAAGATTGATATAATCTAATAACAGTATAAGCTACAATCGTATTGCAGGAGCACATTCGGTATGAAATAGCCAAAATTTTCCAGGAGATTAACCGTTAACAAATCCTGTGTCTGAATTTATGAGTCGCGAAACAATGTGATCTTATTCACAACCAACATATTGTCACCACTTGAATTTACAATACAGTGCGGATATCTTGTATGATTAATTGTACACAATTTAATCTTACGTAAGAGTTTAGAATGTGGGAGTGTTGCTATTATAATAGCTAGAGAATTTTTTTCACTTAATTAAAGCACAGATTTCCAAAGATTCAGTATGGTCATACACACACACACACACACACACACACACACACACACACACACACACACACATACACTCACACACAACTTGCTTCCCTGATAGAAGTTACCTTTTCTCATTAATGGAACATAACCAGAAGAAACGAATATCAGATTCAGTTCAAGCAGTTTGTACTACTCTATTACTCAGAAGAAATATTTGTTCATAATTTTTTGCTTACGTTTGCTTGAATGAATCATATATTTTTGCATTTGCCAATTTCAATATCATAAATGGACATCAAAGAAGATACAACTCTACCATGAAATTGAACAGTAATACTACACTCTGATATTGATAATAGCAGAAAGTGCTGCCGAAAGCGCTACATCTTTTGGAGAGTATTTATTACACTAATGAAAGAGTGAGAGAGAGAGAGGGAGAGTGTGTATTTGCTTGTTCACATTTGTATTTATTATCATACTTGGTTAATCATACCATCAACAAATGGAGGATGTATTTGAATGATTTTGCAATTGAAAAATATCGTGTTCTTCTGCATTCTCTCACGTTCATCCAGAATGAACCCAGATTTTCCTGCATTTGCCAAAAAATAAATAAGAGAGACTACCCTATAATTGATATATAATATTATCTCCCTTGACAACTGTTTCAGACAAAAATATAGACACACAATAGTCTGCTCTTGATTCATGTAATGGATTAATTATGAAAGATTGGCTCATCAGCCGTATAATAAGATCCTTGTAAGTGGTCAGGAAATAATGTGACAGTTGTAGTGTGATACTCATATCTTGGAATTATTGACTATCATACGCCACATATGATAATCGAAAATTTCATGATATGGATATCACATTTTCAAAATACGCTATTGGTATGAAATAACGTTGAAAAAAGATGGGTCAGTTGTAGTGTGATACCAATATAATAGATTATTGATTATTTATATATATATATATATATATATATATATATATATATATATATATATATATATATATATATTTGTAATTTAATAATTGGACAATATAGAAAAACAACTAAATTCTTCTTTCTGATAATGAATATAAATATATATATATGTATGATTTTGTGCAATTTTTTAGAATATCCAAATGGTAGTCAAAATATTCTCTATGAATAGATTTTATCCAGTATCTCTGAAATCCGGTGATAAGAGGTCTATTAATAAGAAGGTTTATTGTAATTAAATTTTTGGCTCTCAACCAAACCTTGCAGTTTCATGCTTTGATTAATTCCCATTTACTATAATGAATTAAGAATTAGTTACTATAGATTCTATGGTAAAATTGGTAATTAATAGCAATGTGTAATTAGGAATTAATAGTATTGTATGATTAAAAATTGATATTATTGTATACTTATGAATTATTCAGTGAAGCCTTAACACAACTTAGCTTTGACCTACAGAATGTTTTTTGCTCATCACATGTAAATTCCACATTGCACCACAATATATTCAAAATGTCCCTTTGTTTCAGATTCAGTCTTACAGATAAAAGTCAACAGATGCAGGCAAAGAGTTTCCATCTCATTTTGTATTACATCTATCTTTTTATTTCAAATACTTGTATAGAACTCATCAAAAATTACAGGATCATTTGGGTATAAATCGTCACTTCTAGCTAGGATCAGAGCACTCCCCGCCCTCTGCCTAGGATCGATGTGTAGTATCTCTACACCCACTGAAAAGTGTTGCACTCACAACAACAACAAAATATATATACATAGATATATATATTGCATTTTACATAAGTGGATAACAAAGAACTAATGAGAGTCCAACAAAAAATTCAGTATATTTTGAAATTCCAAGAAGAAATGCAGTGTGAGATGTTGAGAAGCATAACTTGTCTTTGTCTGAAATCTTGCAACTTCTTGAATTCACAAATTAACTTTCCATAAAAAAATTTAGTTACCATATTTGCTGGCCTGGTTTACAAGGGTATTTGGAGAATGACCACACATTGCAAATCATCCAAGCTCTATGACTGTCCATTTTGAGCTTCAGTAAACAAACTCCTAGTCATGATACCAGTAGATTAGTTGCAGAGTAACGTAGAGTTTTTTCTTGAATTTAAATGTGCATCCTTTACAAGGTGTGATCAAAAAGTTCTGAGACTGTCACAAATAAATTATGAACGGGGTAGTCAAACACGCTGAAGTAAGGCATGAGCAGTAATTGTTGCCAGTCAGCAAGCTATGTGGTGTCATGCTGTGCACATTTGGACCTGCGTTACACGTTTTTTATCACCATATTCATGTGCTCATTTGCAATTTTAGGATAGACCTCAAACTCGCAAAAAGCAAAAATCAAATTCTGTGTCAATCCATGAAATTTGCAACGAAGACCCTTCAAATGTTAAAACAAGCCTATGGCAATGTAGCAATTAGCTGAGCAAGGTGTTTTGAGTGGAACTTGTGTTCCAAGTGTCATAGAACTTCACTGAAAGAAGACCAGAGGTCTGGGCAACCCTCAATGAGGCCTACCACTGAAAATGTCTAAGAAATTAGACAAATTATTAGAATCATCAGATAACTATCAAGTTGCTGATATAGTCAACAAGTCATTAGGATCAGTTATTGCAATACTCACATCCATTTGAACATGCATTACATCACTGCTAAACAGCAATCTTCATGGTGGAAGAGCTCAGTATCTCCAAAACCGAAGAAGGTGAGGCAGGTCGTGAGTGGGACCAAAAGCATCCTTGTCATTTTTTTAGCTTTTGTGAGTAAGTCCTCTGTGAATTCATGCCCCGGGGTCAGGCTGTCAATACTGAGTTCTACTGGACTGTTCTGATATATCTGCTAGAGAACAATTGGCACAAATGACCTGAAGTGTTGCTGTGTTTCTCACCGGATTTGGCTCACTGCGACTTCTTCCTCTTCCCTAAGATGATGTTCAAGCTTATAGGTTGTTGTTTTGACACTAAGGAAGAGATCCAATGTGAATCGTAAATGGTGCTTGAATGCTTAAAGAGCAGGACTTTCAAGGAGCTTTCCAAGTGTGACAGAAGCATTAGGAGCAGTGTATCACTGCACAAAGTGACTATTTCAAAGGGCTGATGGTGGCTAAGTTTAAATGATATACAAATGAAATACAAATAGCTGATAGTCTTGGAATCTTTTGATCATACCTCGTAGGCAGGCAAATAAGCTACTTCTATGATAACAATGAGGAAGCACGAGTCCCTGCATTGGTATGCTTCCTTTTTCCCTTTCTATGCTGTGCTGAGACTTCATGCTCCAAGACAATGGTTCTTAACCTTTTTACCACCATTTTCCTCTTCAGTAGTTTGATCTTACCATCATATACTGCTCACATCTCCAACCTAATGGTTAGTTTGGTATGGGTACAGAAAATCTATGAACAAAATTAATTTCAATATATTATGTTCACCACAATATTATACAAACACTTGTGAGAAATTCTCATTCAGCCCCTACCTTTTTTAAATTGCTCCTCCCCGCTCCAATAGGGGCCATAAATCCTTGGTTAAAACTATCATAATGACCATTTTCACTTAAAACATTGAGTGAAGAACAACAATTTCACTTTTGTTTATCGATAAGGACCTAGAGAGCATTTACAAACAATAGACCTAACTTAGCAGCAAAATCATAAAATGTTTTTTCAACCAATCAAAATGCACCACTGAAGACCCAGTATTTTTTTAACTCATTCTCTGGAGCACATTCAAGCTCTTAAAGGGTAGTGACTGAAGTTGCACCAAGATGTTCTTCAGATACTCACCAACATGTGACCGTTCATCTTTCAAAAAGTCATATAGAACGCTCAGATAAAACCAAACGCATACAAGTATGAGGTATTTACATACTCAAGCATATATCTTACAGCATACTTACAAACTTTCGTTTGCATGTGTCTGTGCAAATGTGCATATAACAAAATAAATCTCTTGTTATTACAAATTTTACTAAATGCTCAATCTTATCATCTTCTATCATTGATATATGATAGCATTGTATCAATGTAAATTTCATTAACAACTTTTAAGCTTACATTTCTTTACCATTATCAGCAATCAATTTCCAATGGAACAAACCACTATAAGGAAAAGGGAAACTACACCAACAATGTGCAAGCAATCTGTTGCGCATACTTACTCAACAGTGTATTTGAGGGAAAAAAAGATAACTTCACTCTAGACGAACAATGTACTTATCCCTCTACATCACAAACACAAAGTAGTAGACCTTCATCGTACTTTAACTGTAAAAAGACAAAATCAATGTTGGATCCTCCACACTACCTGCAAAAAAGTAATGATTATAAAATTGCTTTTATCACAGATGTTGATTCATTTAATAAATATCTAATAAACAAACTATGTATACTCATAAGTGAACTCTGAGTTTAATCAAAAGTTGATAGAGTCCATTCTATAAATTGAACACTAATATGCTGCTTTTAATGTAGAAACAAAAGGTATAAGCTTATGCATAACTAAACAATTCAGAGTGCCTTAAATAAATGTTTATGTAAGATGGCTATAATCTTACTGTTTGAACAAATATTCTACTTATATCTTAAATGGGTCAATTTTTGATAAACAGTAAAATTTATCTAATATTACATACAATAGCTGTATCTAATGATCAATTCGTTCACAGAAATGGTTATGAGTTGTGGGTTGGCCGAGCAGGTAACAGCACAGAGAATGGACATGGTAAGCTGAGCTAAACTTAGACAGTTTGAGTCAACTTTGCATTAATGCTCTTGGGAAAGGCATAGATCCATCTCTTCTTCCCCTAGGTATGGGTAAAATAGTGCAAAGTGAAGTGAGTGAAGCCGCTTTGGGTGCTTGTTTTCAATAATTACAATTTGCGTATCAAAAGCTGACTAAGTAAGAAGCAATGTGACATGTGGAGTCCAAGCAGAGACAGAAGGTACAGCCAGCATATGAGTGCTACTCACTGACCAGAATAGTTGCTATTTTAATAAAAAATATATGTCTTGAGCATGTTCATTTTTATTTTATCTATGCATTCCTGAACTTGATTAATGAATAGTTTTAAATTTGATTTTGTGGTCATTCTAGATATACAACTAAAACTATATCTATCATTATCTACAATAATAAAACTACGTTGTGGCTAGTTAAGTATCATAACATCAGCAATTATGTTTTATAGAAAGAAGCATGTGTTACTTTCCTGAAATATTTGGTTTTAGAAAACTTTCTCTAGAAACTGGCTGGCTGGCTGGCTGGCTGGCTAAGTATGTATCATGCATATAGGCAGCACAAATAAAGCTATAGGGCTGAAAATTTAGAAGTTTATTCCTTATTATGTCCAGAAAAGATTTTTTTAAATCCCCGTAAAAAGGTTTTAGGGAAAGTTTAATTTACAATATAAGTTTATGCTAAATTGGTCCTTTATTTTGTTTCAGCTTTATCCATGCTTATTTTCTGAAAATTCAGACCACAATAGGTGAAAAAAGTAACATATCCATTGATCAACCCAATTTCCAATTTTCATTTGATCATCCCCAATACGGTATGCTACCAAAAGACATTGATTGCACAATAGTTTTTTATTGGGTGACTGACCAGTTTAGTGGCTTTGTAATTATGCAGTAAGGCATTCAATATTTTATTAGCGGAATGATTAGACCGGTGCTTCTTAAACTATTTTAGTGTCATTCACCCCCCCACCCGAGTCTTTATTTCATTCATCCTCAGCTAAATTTGCTTATGCTTCTGGTAATTTTTGTCTTATTTTCCCTTGTGTATGATTTTATACATAATCCATTTTGTCACGTCTAAAACCATGGAAAATTAAAGAGACAAAATAATCAGTGAAATGATATGAAACATTTCTACTTATATTATTGACATAATAATAAACAGTGTTTCATATTCAGGTCAATTATAGAAAATCTATAAAGAGAGACTTCTGCTCTTCTGCTCTCAAATTTGATTGCTATCCACTTTAAATATCTGAGTAAATCAAGTCATTCACTCTCCCTGTTTCATTTACCCTTTATTCATCCCTCTGGTTTCATTTACCCCTAAAATAACTTAATTCACCCTTAGGTAAAACATTCATCAGTTTAACGAAGCACTGGTTTAGACAGTCTGTGTCACAAGGTGAAGCTAAAGTTCAAATTTTGATAATAAATCACATGTTTTTATAGTGTGAAACAAACACATGCTTCCTAATGGAGTGAAATGCATAAATGATTAGAATACCCCAAATAGTCTATATCATTGAAAAATCAATGTGTCATATGACTTAATTCCTTAATTGGAATGTGCATTTTTTTCATTAGATATCAATACATTTTTGCACATATATAGAATAGCACATTTTTCCATAATATTACACTGTATCTCATAACATTTTTAAGCAGTTCTGTTTTTATTTATTCATACATGGGGAAATTGGGTAACTAAAAGAGATGGTTGCCAGTTTAAAAGATCATTATAATGACCGGAACCAGGAAAACGGGAAAACATTTGACTATGGTCCATTTTTTTTGACTGATTGGTAGTTGGATGGGTTGGAAGATTGAACATGGAATGCCAAGGTACAAATTGTCCAAGTATATTAATGGAATAGCCCATTGAGGTGTTACTACCCACTAGAAAGTGGTTTTGTTTCAATTCAACCATGTATAGAAGGATACTTTATTTGATAATTTGGAGAAAAGAAACAAATTGATAGAAGCTTGATGGTATACAACATGGAGATATTAACTTTGAGGTTCATGGAAAAACTTGTTAAATTCTTTGGTTAAATATGTTGGTAGAGAATCAGCTCAAAGAAGTTTTTGTGTAAAAAGTATTCTTAAAAATGATATATTGGTTTATATGCAGTCTGGGATTAAAACTGACATGATAGATTCAATATTCACACAGGTGAACACCTGATAGAAGTGACACAAACAGCGAGTCACGTCTGTTGTTATACTTACTGATCCCTCATCATTAAATATGTCTTTGGGGTAGCCTACATGAGTAAACCCTGTTTCAAAAAGTTGAATGATGTGTAGTATAAAATAACACCCACATACAATGTGTTATGATATTACTCTGTATAAAATAACAAACTACATATTAAGTTATATATTAAAATCATAGCTGGAAGGGAGGTGGTGTTTGATCAGCACTGCTGGGAGGAGGGTATGTTTATATAACTGCTTTGATTTAAAAATCCCCGAAACAGTTACATGGTGAATAATTGATGATCCCAACAAGAAAACTTATGCATTGTACCATAATGACAAAGTATATGTAAAACAGGGAAAAAAATACTGAAGAAAATGATATAAATTGCATTGAGAGGTATTGGGGAATGAGTGACTGAAGTGACACTAAATATTTTGAAATAGTTTTTTAATGTTGAATGTTTAAAGCTGTAAAGCTTTGTAGACTATATATATATATATATTCATCAATTAAATACATAAATTTTGTCTGTGACAATGGTATACCCTCAACCCGCTATTTTCAGCTCATTAGATAGTCTATGTAACTGGGTTTTACAGTTGATTCTATACTCAGAAGATAACTCCCACAATGATTTGAAATGTGATGGTTAGAGTGAGTTGTAATTATTCAACTTGCAAGCATTTTATGATAGTGTCTTATCAAGGTTTGTTAACTCAGGTTACATTACAATTATCTTTTTTTGCTTCCAATTGTTTTATGATGTTTGTTTTTTACTTGTTTGTAAATACATACTAATATTTGTAAGTAATGTTGAAAGGTATTATTTGAACGAGTAATTTTCATCTTTAATTCACATTATTTGCCTGTGTTCAAACATGTTTTTAATTTTTTACTATTTTGTTTTTTTTTACGAAGAGAACATTTTTTCCTCTAATTTGTTTTTTGGTTTTTCTGGTGTTATAAAAGTTTGTTACTGCATTGTATCATTTTATTTCATTTTAATCTGCTTTAAAGTTTTTCTTTGTCATTTTTTAACAAAGTTATCATTTGGTCAAGTTTATAATTCAAATTTTGTTATTTCCTTTTTTATTTTTTCTGTTTGTTCTGTTTTTTTGTTTTACTGTACTAGGGTGTTTATTACATTCTTGAGTAAACTTCTCCCTGTGGTGACATTTGACACCGATCTCAGACTTTTAATCTGGTAATTTTTTTTCAATCCATAAATTTTAAAATTTGTAGTTTTTCTTTGAGGAACAATTTGCACCACGGATTATGGTTTCTACACACATTATTTTTTTCATGCTCTATGCTTGAATTTTTTTTCTATCTTTAAGTTTCCAGAAATGAACAGATAATGGGGTGTGCTTGAAATTTAATGAGCTGCTCTTGAAATTTAATATGGAGATTTCTATGTAGAATTTAGAATCACATTTATCTATGTCTGTGTATATATTTGCGCTCTGTATACTACTTCTTGTATTAGGCAATTGCTTCCTAGCAGGCATTTTTCTCTATGATCACATTTTTTATCAAGATTTCAATTTAATTTTTTATCATTTATTCGCTTTAAAATTTTACCTTTATGGTCATGGATTATTCTTTCCATATTAATCATGCAACTGTACGACAATTTCAATTAGTTTGGGTTGAAAATCCTGTGTAATCTGTTGTTCAGTTGGAAGTTGGCAATATTTTTTCAACTAGATCCAAGAGGATTTTACCGATATTTTACTGACATTTGTCATTACCTGCTTACTGAAGGATGAGGGTAAATCAAATTTTTTTTCTATATCCTTTGTTAGTTTTGGTATTTTTTGTTAATTTTTTATTTCATTATTGAATTCTAGTCAATGTTTTACAAATCCTCTACCATCAACTGCTTTTATATGTATATACATATATATATACATAGTTGAACCTTCTGTTGATTTGTTTGTTTGTTTGTTTGTTTGTTTGTCTGTACCTCTTTCAAATTGAATCTACATTAACTTTATATTTGATAAGAACACTCATCAAAAATCAAAGTGTTACACAGGTTATATGAATTCCAGATCATTAGATGTCATTTCTGGCTATTTCTAGCAACTTCTCCAAATTGTTGGCCACAATTTTACATGAACGATGATGGAATTAAGCATATAGGTAAATCTTCATATGGTGATGGTCACAATCTATGTAATGTTGATGTTGGAGGTCATTCAAAATGACCAGAGATCTTTTTTTATCATTTCTAGCCAATTGCTATTTTGAAAAAATTATTGGACACAATTTTGCACCACTAACTAAAATTCAGCATAGGCCTCTATTCTTTCACAACCAAAGTATTAGGCTATGTGATTTTGGCATCAGTTTTTTTTTTTTTGTTTTTGTTTTTTACTCAGAGTCACCCTATACAAAGCCCAGGGGCCACTCCAGGTAAAGGTTTAAAGTAATTTCAGGTTTGCAAGATGTTTATTGACCCTGGATTTGAAAAGATGGATATTATACCCAGCAGGAAAGCATTGGGTGATGGAGCTTCTCTGAAGCACTTTCCATGAAAATAGCAATAGAGAAGAGCAAGGCTTGCTACATCATGTCAATGGGAAAAAGGTTGAATAGATGAGAATGGATCATCCATCATCAACAAATCCAAGAACTCGATCCTGCACATTATCGAGGTTAGATAACACCTACTGGGTTAGATGTCATCTCTGGTCGTTTCTAGCAAGTTTTTTGAGTAGTTGACCTGAATTTTGCACCTAAAAATGCTGAAATTTGGCATGTTAATTTCTCATCATTTCTAGCCAACAAAAGCAATCCATAGTAAAATATTGAGTTTGTTTTGAAGTACAAAAATTTTTTGACCTCACAAATAATCAAGTGGATAAGATCAAATTCGATTGGATAGATAATAATGACCTCTAAGGTTATTGAAGGGCACCAGAGGTCATTTTTTTTTTATTAAAATAGATTTTGCAGCCATTTTGCAGTCAAACAATTGTATTTTTGAAGGTAAATTTGTACATGGGATTAACATTGGCAGGAAAAGATGATGCCAAATAACAGAATCATCAGAAGTCAGCAGAGGTCAGGTCTGGATCAAAATAGCTTCTTTCAGCCATATTGCAGCCAAAGAATTCCATTTCTGGAGGTGAATCGGAATACTTGGTCGACTCAAATAGGAAAATATGATACGATAGGTGGTGCTGACCTTTAAGGTCATTGGAGGCCAGCAGAGATCAATTTTGAATTAAAAAAGCTTTCTTTAGCCAAACAAAAGAACTTTGGCAGCTACAAAAATTGATTTTTTTCTGTTTTGTTTATAAAAAAGTTGTGCAAACCAGAAAAAAAATTGTCAGACAAAAATTCTAAAATTGTAACCAGACATAAGGACTATCTCTCAAGATCGCTGACCTTTCCTCTATGGCAAGCTCAGTATTTGTTATTCTACCGTTGGATCCCTGGACAACCTTTTCATACTGGCATCTATTTGGAGACACACTTATGGTATGTCTCCAGAAGCCCTGTCAAACAAATGGACAACAACAACAATATCATTTGTTCTATTTTGTGCACCAGAATATTTCTTCTGTTACAGCTATTTTTTTCATTTGAAAATAGTGTTAGTAATCATTTTTTCATCTGTTGTGTTGTGTAAGGAGGAAAATATCAAAGAATATATTTTTTCCTGTATGGTTATACTAGAAGTTATTATTCCTCAATAAATACTTACCAAAAGATAGAGTGCTATTTATGGATAGCATCTATAAACATTGAAACCAAAAATTCATTCACTTGCATGGAAACAAGAAGAAATTAGTAAAAAAAATCAAAAACTAGCTCCTTTCCCTACTTCTCTTATGAAATACATATGTATGATTGTGTTATATCATATAGAAACTCTTATTTGAAAAGATCTTCCATCATAATTCGGTTAACTTGTCACTTGGCCTAGACAGCGATAATAGAATAAACATTTAAAGGAAAAGAGACTGCTGCAGGAATTTAACCTGCAACCAATTGAGCTAAACAGCCACTGGTAATGCAAAGGTCCAACTAGCTGTTTTCACTCCAAATTCTCATCTTGTTTATTCCCGGTCTATATCTGCTCTGATTCATGTCTTTCAACGCAACTGTATGAACAAATAGATTATATGATCTGACAGAATGATTATAAATTGTGTTATATTATATTAAATATATATCTATCTCTATATATAGGTGTGTGTGTGAGTGTATGTGTGTGTGTGCAGGTGGTCTGTAGCCTGATACGTGGTTATACATGGTTATTGATTTAAAATGTTCACTATATAATATTGAACTAAGTTCAATCTGTGTGAATATTCAACACTGAAGTAAGTGCATCAACAAGGAAGGAGGTCGTGTTGGAAAATAAATAAGTTTTATGTTGTACATCCGTGAATGTGATAGATATATGGATATGATATCTGACTGTATCATATAGTGGACAATGTGGAAAATAGTATTATTTGAATTAAGTTTATTATACTTACATGTTTTGCCAACCGGCTTTGTCAAAGTAATTAATTTAAATGAAACATATATTGAAAAGTTTGTTCTTTTTCAAGTAAACAATGTCACAAAATTTCACACCACAAGAGCAAAGATGCTAAATTCTTAAATGATGAAGAAACAGGAAAACAAAAAATAGATCCATACATTCGAATTATTGGAGGGGTATGAACAAAGATTGGAGTGGATTTCAGGGCTTTGCTTTTGTGCCATAGTCAGTTATTGTGTGCGTGTGTGTGTGTACAGTTATTTTCAAATTGATTATGATAATGATTATTACTTTCCATATTATCCACTCAATAATATATGAATGTTTATATATATATAGAGAGAGAGAGAGACAGACAGACAGACAGACAGAAAGAAAGAAAGAAAGAATGCATATGCTAGATACATAGATAGAGAGAGAGACAAATATGAACTGGCTTCAAGCATATACATGCCTTATTTATTTTTAGTTGTGTTCGTCAGATCACATGTTTGATCACATATCCTGCTCACAAGGAAATGATTCAGGTTTGTTATACTCAAATCATAGTCTAAAGGAATGCAGTGAAATCAGTTTTTTTCTTGACTGAAGGAGCACCAAATATCATTATACCATATCTGTACAAATCTCGATGCTATTAACATCATAACTGAATGTTTCTTGTCTATAACTCTGAGAAGAGTCATTGACCTACCAACTTTGTTTTGGACAGAGATGAATACAAGAGTTCGAAATATTCGAAACAAAGTTAATATGAATGTTTCTTATTTTCTAGATTTTTTCATAAATGCAGGTGTTGGGATCCAATAAAGCCAACCACATTATAAGCAAGCCATGATAACCAAGTTCGTCAATTTAGCTATTTTGCAGCTAGATCTAGAGCTAGATTGATATTTTGAGGTTCTCCATCCATCCACGTTATAATGCTAACCATACTATAATAAACTGCTGTATAACAATGAGACCCATATGCAGGCTTTTTCAGCCTGTTGCTATTATGCGAATGTCAAAACAGTGTGAAAATAAAGCTGGGAAGAATTATGATTTTCTAACAAAGAAACAAAATATATCAAATCATCAGTAGCATGTCCCTCGTTGGACATAGACCTTCCTCAAGATCAACCAGACCTCTCAATCATTGGCTCCAATGTGCCTATATTATCTGAACTTGTCTGAATCATCACACTATCTTTTTTTTTGCTGGCCCCAATTTCAAATATGATATCAGGGAATCTTCATTGTGCTTTCTTATGTCCAGCAGTTGTTTATCATTCTTACAATGTGACATTTGAGTTTCTTTGTGTTTTTTATGATATATGATTTATGAGATATTTTAAGATCTCACCATGTGATGGGTGGGGGGAGGCATAAAAGGAAAGATACGCAAACAGCACTGATCAGTTTCTTGAGAATCGTTTTATGCTTATTGAAAATGATGTATCTGACTTGCCCCATACTATGGGCCAATTCACCCAAACATTGGGCCAGTTGATCCCTTTGTCAATAGGTTAGCTATAAAGCCAAACTGTGAGTCTTATTGATGTTCCCTGATATATATGTGTGTGTGCGTGTGTGTGTGTGTGTGTGCCTGTGTGAGTGTGTGCGCCAGGTATTTGATAATACATCTTCAATGGGCTATGAGTGATGACCAAACATAATCTTACGTGGCATGTACAAAATTTTAACTTCCTCATTTCTCTACTTACATAGCAGCTTCTATTCTGACTCAGGATATGAAAAGACATCCTGTGTGCATGGCTTAACCACCTACTATAGCCACTCAGAGACTGACAACTTGTTGAACGTTGCCAGGTCCTCGTGTTTAAAATCAGGAATGGCAGGGATGTATCAATCATGGCCAAGACAAAGAAACACTATCAGCAGTCATCAGGACTGCCTAGTTCTTTTAGAAGGTCCAGGACAACATGAACATGATCCCTGTTAGTTGATAAGGGCTATCGCCAAACAGCACAAGGTGGCAAAATCAACTCTCAGCCATGTGGTGTGCAAGGCCAAATCCTATGTGACGAGGAGAGAACAGTTCATGTACAACCAGACCCGTGAGAACCGTGTGCCTGGCATGCTCTGATTCTTTTCAGATGAGAAGAACTTCAACCAGGATCAGAGGGGTGAATAGGAAGAACATCGGGTGGCAAGAAGAGGCCTTATATGCTCCAGCTGAACTCAGCTCCCTCCCACATGGCTCATATGACCCAGGAGTGACTGCCTAGCCTTCCTGATTTGAATACCTTGAACCACTCTTGGGGCATTGTCAAGAGGGACACCAACCATCTGCCCATTGAAGGCTGCCATTGTTGATGTGATGGCCAACATGACTGAGAACCACCTGATCTGGGCATTCAGTCACTTCTCAGGCTGTTCTCAAGACTGAAGGCAGTTTTTTTTAATTACCTATTTCTTTATATCTAGTTAGACATGTGTACTAATTTTCATGAAAATGTATTGATCTTATCATTATATTGCTTTGAAAATCTGTTTGAAATGATCTCCCATCATTACATGTGAATGTATCATTTGGCCTCGACATTGTAAACAAGTAAAGAAAATGGCAGCAGTTTAGCTCAATGGTCAGAGCAATGCTACATCTTGCACTTCATCCATAATATCAGCCACTAGATTGAAATGGGATCCTAATGGATATTCAAGGCTTTGTGCTTCTCATTTATATCTGGAAAGTATACTACATCTGTTAAAGAAGATGTAAGCTCAAAATTTTATTCCTGTTATGAGATGAAATGTAATAACATGGCCAACAATATGCAGGTATAACATTGATCAGTACACCAAAATAGATGGCCTCTTCAATTTCTCCTTGTTGATATTCTAGTATTCTGTCTGTTTCTCAGGCTCAGAAACATTACTTGATATTGTTTTATTTCCTTAAGCATCATAGATTAATTTTATGGGGGCAGAACATCTCAATCTGTAAACTTATAGTGTCTTATTCCTTGTATATAAATTTATGATATTACTTCCTACGATGTAATGTGTGACACTTTGAGTATTCGTTCAAAAAATGAACACGTCAGCGTCATGTTATCCAATAATACATCTGGTTTTAGCCCATTTTTTATTTTCTCTTCAAAGTGCCTCTAAAAGTGACCAGGCCGCTTATTCACTTACCATTGTTCAAATACAATCATTTATAATTGCCAAGCTGTACGAGATGGTCTCTGAAAGGAAACAAAATTTTGTTGATGCCTGAAGAAAATAAGGTTAAATCAGTAAATGTTGCTTAATTCATGATAATAATTTTTAACAAGGAAGATTATCTTTTATGCTCATATACGTTCATCATGATAGTTTTTTTTAAATCTAGCTTTACACAGTGCTGGGACAATTCATTACTAGTAAAATCGTCACTGATAAATTGGTCACTGGTCAATTGGTAACCATTCAATTGGTTGTGAGGTAAATTAGTCAATAGAACAATTTGTCTTCTGCGTCAGCTATAATTTGTTTACATCCGTTGGTTTGAATGAATAGTTTTGGTGTGTTCCACAGTGCACAAAATAGTACCATGGGAATAAAGTCATCCAAATATTTAGAATTTAATTGATGTATTAAAATGTGAAGAAAAATGCTGCATTGCAAACATGTGTTTAGAGCAAAGGAGCCGTTCAAAAAAGAAAATAGAGAGATATGAACCTGCATATGAGAATGTAATAAGAAAATAAAACTCTGAACAAAAAGTGAATTTCTGAAAAGCAGTTGCACATTGATAGTCTAATGTATTAAGTTTTAGTTTTGGTTTTTTAATTTTGAACATCTTTTGGGGTTGGTAACAAATTGTCCAATTGACAAATTGACTTCACAAACAATTGACCAAGACCAATTGGCCGACAACTAATTGAACAGATATCCTTTGCGCAATCATTATCTTGTGAAGTTTATTACTCTAGTGTTAATTTTGCAATTAAAAGATTTGTTGCAAATTCAAGTGTTCTCCATTATAACACAGAGATTGGGGTCCAATAACATCATCCATGTTATAAGCAAGCCATGATAACCAGGGTTACCAATTTAGCTATTTCGTGGCTAGATCCAGCTCTTTTCCATCCACCTGCATCATAATGCAAATCGCACTAAAATGAACTGCATTATAATGATAAGGCCCGTAAGCAGGTACTTTTCATCTGTTGCTATTATATAAATATCTAATTAGTGTAAAAACAAAGCTGGGAAGAATTATGATTTTCTGACAAAGAAACAGAGTAAATATATCAAATCATCATCATCTGCAGCAGCTGCAGCCTTTTAATGATCCTCATTGGACGTAGACTTTCCTCAAGATCCACAAGTCCTCCCAACCATGGGTACCACAATGCCAATATCTTCTGAACTTGTCTAATCATCACACCATCTTATTTTTTGCTGGCCACAATTTCAAACATGATATCAGGGGATCTACATTGTGTGTTGTGATGTCCAGCGGTTGTTTAACATTCTAGCAACATGGCTTGCCCATTGCTATTTGATTTTGTCCATGTTTTTCATGATATCTCTGACCCCTATCCATTCTCCAATATAGTATGATCTCTCCATGAGATGTTAAGCATGATCCTCTCCGGTGCGCATTGTATGGTTCTTAGTTTGAGAGCAAATCTTTTGGTTAGGTTCCATTTTTCTGCTACATAGGTGATAATTGGACATATTGGTTGTAGATCCTTTTATTTTTCAACTAATTGGATCCTAGTGAACATTTTCTGTGGAAAATCATCTTTATGAATTAATTGATATGTACCCATATGCCAAATGGGTACATCTTCTCGCGGTAAAAGTTACTGGCTGTGCATAGTTGACCTCAGAAGTCATTCAACGTTACCAGAGGTGATTTCTGTTAATTTCTAGCCATATTTTCAAGTTTTTGGCCACAATTTTGCCCTTCTGAAACGGAAATTTGGCATATAGCTAAATCTTTTCATGGGAGATTTAAACATGAAGTTTACTTATGGGATCATTCAAGATCACCGGAGGTCACTTACAAGCGTTACCCTCCCTTTATTGTGCTGTTATATTTCAATCCCTCCTCCCCAGAAATGCCAGGTACCCTAGCAAGTCTATACTAATATTTGAGCCTTCTGTTTATTCATTTGTTTATTTGGTTGTCCGTGCCTCTTTCACATTAAAATTACAAGGCCCATTGATGTAAAATTCATCAAGAAGACTGACTAAACATCAGTTTTTAACATAGTCTATGTAAGGTTGAACTCAGAGGTCATTTAAGATCACCAGTGGTCATTTATATCCAATTTTCAAAATTGTTAGCCACAATCTTTCACCAAAGATGTTGAAATTTGACATATGGGTACATCGTCCCATGGGGAATGCGCTAGACAATGCAAAGTTGAACTCAAGGGTCAGTTTTGAACCTTTCGAACTGAAACTTGGCATAGGGGTGAATTTAATCACTGCAGAGGTACTAAGAATAGTGAAGTTGACCTCAGAAGTCATTCAAAGTCCCCAGGGGTCATTTTCTTTTTTTGACCAAAGTTTTTCACCTATAAGAACACTCACCCTAATTTGATTTTATGAAATCTTCCCAAAATATAATTCTTAATATACCTTAATACCAAAGAATTTTATTTATCATTTTTTGTTAGTTTTTGATTTTGCAAACTGTCATTCTTCCACAACTTTAAAAATAAAGACAAAGATCCTAAAATAAATATAGTCTTGAAAAATTGACTGATGGTTTTTTTTTATCTAATTCAAAATGTTTTATGAAATTAAAGAATGTATATTAAGTAAGTAGCACCCCTTACCAAACTTTTTATGTACGTATATTTCAAAATAAAACTTAAAATAAAATTTATATGGGAAATAAAAGTAGGTTTAGTTTATTCAATTTCAAAATGAAAAAATAAACAAAAGGTATATAAATAAAATTGTATTGTGTTAAGATAGATTAAAAATACTTTAAAACTGAACTTGCAAATTCTATTCTGCACTGCTTTAATATCAAAAATTTAATTTGATTTAATGAAAATAGGAATGAAATGTAAAATTCAGGCCCCTTCAACTGTGTAAAAAGAATAATATAGAGAAGAAAAAGTATCACAAAACTTACAAAACTTTAATCAAAACAAGGATTGTGTCAAAACAAGGGTTGTATATTGAAATAAATCAATACTGTTGAAGAATGAAAAAGTAATATTTCAAATGGTTAAAATCTAGGCCCTCCAAAACAATAAGTCTTCAGCCTAATGATGAAAAAATAATCAATCATTTTACACCATAAATTTCTCAACTTGACCTCCTTCTTTGTCAATGCACTTAATTCAGTGGTAGATATTAATAACACAGATAAAACTTTATACAGGTATACCTTGATTAGTGCAGTCAATTTGTTCCAAAGTTTTCAGTACTGTTCAAATCCGTCAAGGTCTTTTTATAATTTAATATCTTCTTTTTTCAGCTTATACTTAGTTACAATAATTTGTGCAGCAATACCTTAATCATACTACATAAAGACTGCACTACTCGAGATATTGCTATATAGAGAACATACCGTATTAAAATTCAGCAAATAGCTATGTTACTAACTATGGATTTATTGATCCACCTTTGCATTTATCCAGAGGTAGATCCAAGGTGTTTGGATATTTTTAAATATCTAGATAAAGAAATTTTATAAGATAAGATATATAGCGAATAAAAAAATTTTGCACATATTTGTGCTGATGTCTTACTTTCTGTTTGATAGTTTTGCTATTCGTCTTTTTCAGACACTTATTTTGTTGGGTTTTTTTGTAGGTTGTGTAATAGTCATAATCATTTTTAAAGCTATTCACTGTTTTAGCTTCTATCATTCCTGGGTCCATCAAATTGTTCGGATTGTTGCCAACTCTATGTGAGAAGAATCAACTTTTTGAATTTTTTCTGCAATACTCTTTATATATATATTTTTTTTCTTTTATTCATTTTGAAGAATTTTTTGCTGGGATGTTATCGATGTCATTTATTATTTTAAATGTTTGTGTCACGTTGCCTCTTATCCCACTTTCTTCTCTGGTTGTTAGTTCTAATTTTTCAGGTTTTTTTTCAAAGGGGTGGCCTTTTAGTTCCAGAACAAGTTTTGTTGCTTTTCTCTGAATTTTCTAATTCTCTTATATATTTTTTGCAATGAGAGAACCATGCTTGCACTGCATATCCTTACTAGTATTTTACATCTTTTATGTATAGTATTTTAAATGTTTTTGTACCAAGTAAATCAAATCAGCTTTTTATTATCCAAGTTATTTTTGCAGTTTTTTTACTAATTTTTTATGAATGGTTATGGATTTTGGGTTTTGATGTCAAGATTATGCCGGGACCTTTTTCTTTTTCGGTAGTTTCTTTTTTTTCATCATTCATGTAGTAGATTTTCTTGTTGTTTTTTTCCCTGTATCCATTATTTACTATTTGTCTATTATGAAGTGTAGTTACCATGTTTCAGACCACTCTTCTGATTCATCTTTGTCTTAATCTATTTTTGTTGCATTGTGTTGGTCTTTTACTGAGTTACACATTTTTATGTCATCTGCAAATCTGTTACATTTGGATCGCAGTGTTTTTGGTAAATCAATGATGTATAATATGAAGAGTATTGGGCCTGATACTAAACATTGCACCCCCCATCCCTGTTTATTACTTTCCATTCTGACTTTGTACAGTTGAGCATTACACATTGCTTCTTTCCTGTTAAGATGTCTTTTATCCATGTTGAGATATTTCCTTTGATGTTGTAGGATTTTAGTTTATGTAGCAGCCTTCTGTGAGCTTCTGAGTCAAAAACTTCACTGAATTCAAGATATATCATATCATTTGGTTTACCTTTGTTGTCTTGTTTTTTCAATCCTTCAGTGTTGACAGTAAGTTAGTTAGACATGATTTACTAGGCATGAAACCATATAGAGTATCTGAGATGATGTTGGGCTTTTCTATTTGTAATAATTTTTTTTTTACTATTTGTGATGTAAGTGAAATTGGTCTGTAGTAAGAAGTTAATTTTTGGTCTCCTTTTTTTGTTTATTGTTGTGACTGTAGCATTTTTCCAGTCCTAAGGTTATTTTTTCTTTTAGATATATATTTGTTGAACATTATTGTGATTGATTCGGATTGTTCATTTGCTGTTATTTGTAAAATTTTAGGATGTATATTATTTGGTCCCATTGTTACAAACATGTTTATGTTTCTTAGTTCTTTATGAGCTTCTTCTTTGTATGTATATTTGATCTATTTCATGTTGAGTCAATCCATATAAATAGGTTTGAGGTCTTTTTCAATATGGTAGTAGTAGAGATTCATTTAATATAAGGAGGTTTTCATCTTCACAATCTTTAAATAGTGTAGTAAAATACTTATTTATTTCATTTGCACATTCTTCATTTGTTTTGAATTCCATTCCCTGGCAATTTTTATTCATTTTACTGATAGGTTTTCTGATGTTGTTCTTTTGGTTTGCTTATCTATTGAAAACTTTTTTGTGTTAGATCTTTTTTAGAATTGCTCTTGATTTTTCTGACTAGTTTGATTGTTTTATCTCTTTCTGTACAGTATTGCATGTATTTACATTTGGTTTTGCTTTTCTGGTATGTTCTACAGACACATCTCTTTACTTTTATGGCCTTCTTAGCTTCTTCATTGAACCAAGGGGGTTTGTTGCACTTTTTGTTTGAATTGTGGTTTGTCTTCGGGACATTCGTTTGAATGTTTTTGTTGTATAGTTCTTTCAACTTTCTCCAAATTTGATCTATGTTATCATTTTTGAACAGTAATGTCCATTTAATGGCGAATGTTGTCGTTATGTTTCCTTGGTTGCATTTAAAGTAGTTATGTCTGCTTTGATAGGTTTTGTTGTTTATTTTTGTTTTTATGTTGTATTTCAATGTTATTGTTGCTTGGTCACTTTTTCCTAATGGTCCAGTTATCTTTATTGTCATATTTTTTTGTTTGGATTAAGTCTGATGTGCTGGGTCTATTGTTACCCCTTATTCTCATTGGTTCCTTGATTTGTTGCTTCGGGTGGTTATTTCTAATATTACTAATGTATTTGTTTTATGTTGAGTTTTCACTTCCAGGTCCTCTGACATTTTTCCGATCTCTGTTTGGGATGTTCAGGTCCCTAATTACGATTACGTTGTCTTCATTGTCATTAGAAGTGGTTGTAATTAGTTCTAGTAATGAATTTACATTTTCGTACTCTATCTGCAGTGTTTGGGTGACTCTTTTATTTATCAATCTGAGGAGCAGGTTACTACTTTCTGTATATATTGTAATCTAGAGTGATTTGTTAAATGATTCATTGTTTAATTTTTCATGTGATTCAATTTCTGAGTTTTCCCTAATATAAATCTTAGACGTTTCTTGTCTTTTCTTATTATATTCTATCCATTTATTTCTAAGGAGTCATCTTATATTTTTGCTCAACACCAATTTTTGTTGATGGCAATTATGTCTGGGTCTTCTATGTTTATTTTTATTCCGAACTCGTTTAATTCACCTTCAAGACTTTCAGCATTAGTGAACCAGCATTTGATGTTGCATCCTTCCATTTATTTGTGGGGGTTTCTAAAAGTTTTTTTTATTCGTTATTGACTCCATTAAGATAGGATTTGTCTTTTTAGGTAAATGGATAAATGGGAGAGGGAAAGTGAGAGAGAGAGAGAAAGAAAGAGAGACTGTGTATATGTATTTGTAGTATGTTTAATTAAGATATCTAATCTAGTTATATTTTTTTTTCAATAAATTCTTCTTTTTTGTAGATATTTTTTTTCATCAAATTGGAATCATTACGTGTTTGTTATTCTCCTCTTTTGAAGATGTTGTTTGTTTATTTCTATTTTTGTTTGTTGTCCCTAATTTTCGGGAACTGGAGCGTTTTTCTTTTTTTTGTTTTCCATTTTGATTTGGTCCTTTTTGTCTTGTTTGGTTGTCGATGTTGTTAAAATTTGTTTTGTTTCCTGTCTTTATTATTTCAAATTTTACTTTTCTTATATCTTATTCGTTATTTGCTCTTCTAGTTTGGTATTTGGAGAACACTCTTGAAAACAAAAATTCATTATATCCATTGTCTTATTAGACAGTTGGAGTGAAACAATTTTTTTTTCTTATTTGGACCTCCTCCTGCACAAAATGTTGCATCTGTCCATATGTATAAATATATATATATATATATATATATATATATATATATATATATATATATATATATATATGTGTGTGTGTGTGTGTGTGTATGTGTGTGTGTGTGTGTGTGTGCAATGCTCTTCCATAGGAATAGAGCATTCTAGTGGATGGGGAATTTAAAAAGCTAAATAAATATATCGCTTTAATTCAGCCTTACTGACCGTCCAGTTCCAAAACGAAGGTTTCAATCCTGCCTCATGGTACTGGATGGGATAATGGATTGTCTATAGCCACACTGAAGAGTTACAATACAACAAAACAGCTGTCTGTGGATGACACAATAATTATATATATATATATATATATATATATATATATATATATATATATATGCATGTATATATGTACATATATATGCTCTTCTATAGGAATAGAGCACTCTGGTGGATGAGGACTTTCTGCGTAAATGAATATATGGCTTAAATTCAGCCTCACTGACCACCCAGTTCCATAGTCCAGAGGTAGGATATCAGCCTACGGGTTCGATGTGAGGGTCTCAATTCTGCCTCGTGGTACTGGATGGGTTAAAATTCTATAGCCACACTGAAGAGATGTAATACATCAAAACAGCTGTCTGTGGATGACACAATAATATATACATATATATATATATTTTGTTTTTTTTTAATTTTCTTTCTCTCTCTCTCTCTCTCTCTCTCTCTATATATATATATATATATATATATATATATGTATATATATATATATATATATGTATATATATATATATATGTATATATATATATATATATATATATATATATATATATAGAGAGAGAGAGAGAGAGAGAGAGAGAATTTTTTAAAATTGAAAAAAATAGAGGGGAGATACATTGAACCCCCACCAACCCATCAGGCTGGCATACACAAAACATACTTCAAATATAACAACACTGGAAAGCAAATTTTATCTAATAGAGCTATTAAAAAAAAAAAGTATGACCTCATATCAAATTGACCTTTGATGGTTCATGTTCATACTAATGCAACAAAAGTCAACATGTTTATTAGTCACAGATTTCTTCTTTCAGATTAAGACATAATCATTTTTTGACGTCTTTTATCATTGATCTTGTTGCATAAATTTGCTCAAGCAAAACTGCAAGTTACCAAGACAGCTTTTGATGCTGGAGAAAAGCAAGATCTTTTGCATGCGTTCCTCTTCAAAGTAAGAACCCAAATTATCCATGATAAGTCTGGTTTCTTTCCTAATGAGTTTTAAGAGGGTGCAAAGAACATAGGCAATAAACAAAGGCTGTTAATACCTGCCATTAAGCGAACCTCTACTTTATATAAGAAACTAAACCAAGAATTCCAAGAAATTATTGCTGAATGCGAGATACAACAGCCTTTAACTCCAAATCAACTGATAGGAATGCTAGACAGTGGTCTACTGCAGAGTCTCTATAATGCCATGTTTGAGTTTGCTGAAAAGAATGAATATGGTTATGCTACAAAAAGTTCCCACAATAAAGCTCTACAGATTTGGTCTCTAGCAATCAATTGGAGAGCCTTAACACAAGAGAGCTCAGTTCATATCAGGCACTTATGAGGCTTGTCATTCAGAGAGTGACCAGCAACGAGGAAATTGCAAATATGCTGGACAAATGCAATTACACCATTTCTTATCAAGATATAAGAATGCAAAACGTGGCATGGTCCAGAATGGTTTCTTCAAGGCAACTGCTTTTGTCAAACATGCCTAAAGGAGTTTATATGCACATTACTCCAGACAACAACGATGGAAAGACAGACACAATGACAGCTGCTGGCACTACTCACAATACGTTCAAGAATTTGTTTCAACTGCCAACTAAAGAAGAGGAGTCTATCTCTCGAACCAACCAACGAACAGAATGACGATTTGACATCTGTGGCAGCATAGACAGTAAGCCAGCAGAGGTGCCCCTGCATACCATATTGGGAAACCCGTTGGACCTTCACCTATTGGAAATTATAGAGACTATGAGAATTCACATGAGAAACTCTATGTATGTTTAAAAAAGTGTGGCATGGTCTGCTGTAGAGTATCTACCTTTTATATTAGATGGCAAAGAATTACCTTTATTCAGTGGTGGGGGGCTATGGTTGGTGTTACCCAAGGTGGTAACTCATTGTGTCACCCCACTCCTCCTCCAGAACTTGCTCTCTTCCCAGGATATCTAGAATTTTGGTGATCTTTTTGTACTAGTAAATTATACATTATCGATTCCATTTACAAACGAGTCTATTCGTCTTGAGCTTTCAATTATTCAGTTCTGTATTGTTAATCCCTCTGCAAATTTTTATAGTAATTCATTGAGAACTTTTGGTGATATAATGTGAACAGACATAAGCATACGCAAAGATGTATGGGAAAAAAAAAAGGGAATATCTCACAATCATAGAAAAATTCATGGATCCGCTATAAAAATAAACCAATTTTTTCTCATCCCATTGTCTACCTTCCAACAGAATTTCATAGAAATTCATTGAGACATTTCTGAGATATCAAGTGGACAAAAAAAAAATCACCAAGAAACTACACAAATTTTTTTCAGACAGTCCTTTTGGTGCTGCCTCTCTGATGGTGTCATCCAGAGCAGGCCAGCCCCTTCATCCCCCGTTGATTCACTTCTGTCTTTACTCTGCTCCTGGATATCTTTCAATTAGATGGTTTGCAACCGTGCAACTGAGAAATACATTAAAGAGCATTTGTCATTAACTTCAGAGCCACAAGAATATCTTGTATGTAAAGAATGCTTTGATTTTTTGCTAGACATCATGGTAGATCTAGATATTCCAAATATATTTGTTCATTTTGACGACTCAGTTTATTCAAAACTATGTCATATATTCTCTGAAAGAGTAAAGATATATACAAAAACATAATCTCACTAACGGGCAGATTTCACCAACTGAGTATCAGATGAAAACTGCTATTCAAGTAGCAGAGCTATAGAAGAAACAAGAAATGGTGCATTGGTGATAGCCTTGGGGTCAGCAGATCAAGCCTTTGAGGGATGTCAGTACTATTGATGCATGAGTGTTTATCAAGAATGCTTTGATCAAATCAAAGTAGCGGATAGCTCTGAAGCAAGTATGACTATTGCTTATCTCAAAGATCTCAATGCTTGCAATGGTATCAGCTGTGAGAGAAGGGAAGAGAGTGTGACAGATCCAGTCTTAGAGGGATATGCCAAACCAAATCTTCTCATAGAACCACTAAAATTTGGCAAGATATGATAGCTACCACCATGTATATCTGCATTCATTACAACAGTTCTAAGAACCAAGAGTGAAGGGTTCAGGAGGAAGTATTAGGGATGGGTGATTCTTGTCAATTTGCAGAAATTTGATAACAGAATATTTAATAAGGAAATGAAAGGAACTACTGGACTTTTCAAGCCAGTCTTCATTGGTTGATTCATGCATTTGAACTCATCATAATCAGAGCAAATTCCAGAAAATGTTTAGGGAGCAGCTTTTTTTTTAAAAAAAAAAACAAACACAAGAAACTAACTTCAGGTAGGAGAAAAATCATGTTGATCATGTGAAAAGTCTGAAGTTCCCGCTAAAGAATTACGGTGTCAATCCTTTTGATACATACTCCCCCAAAGGTTTTTATACTGGAGTAGAAATCAAAAAATCTGTATTGAGAGATTAGCTCAATGTTCCTGCTTTGTTTATAACCCTTATCCGTGAAATACCCAAAAGCAACAGCAAAAGATTTTTTAGAGCCAATTGAGAAGATAAAGCAGAACAATGGCTTCAAAAAGAAGAAAAAAACGTAATCAGTATCTTTACCACAAGAAGAATGTCAAGCATTTGGTTAGATTATTGCGAAATCTGTCAGCCTAGAAGAAGCATTCCAATACACAATAACAATAGTGTCATCAGCCTTGGCCTCAACTGATGCATTCCTCAATCAGTCAGACGAGGCCTCACTGATGAATTATCTGATCACTGTATTTGGCTCAATTTGTGAAGAGACTCCTCATAATTGCTTGTTGTTCATTGGTGGTCTGGCTGCTTTTCTCTCCATGCAACTAAAGAGAACCTACTGGGAATGGTTGAAGAATTTGGTACAGTTTGTTACCCCTCCAAATGAGTCGAAGGCAATCCAGGAAGGGATTATCAATGACACATACAAAAAGGCCAGCATAAAGGCCAACACAAGAAAGGAAAGAGGGAACCAGAAGGAAAATTCAACCGGCATATTTTACGAGGATGCAAAAGGCGTGATTTCTTTGAATAGCCAAGAAAACAAGGAAGAGCTCATATGACTCATTGTCAAGTACCTTGAAACGTCAGAACGTATAAGCTTACTGCATCATCTGCTCATAGTTATGGCTGGAGATACAACATATTCAGTAACAAAAAAAGGCAGTTCATTCTCCATAAGTGCAATGACGAAGACGTCAAATCTTGTCCTCCATACCTCATTGGTAGATAGTGACATAGTGATGGTCTCAAAACATGAATATTCTCATTCTATTGATATGGCTGTATGAAAAATGCAATATTCAGCAAAGATGGTGTTTGAAATACGACCATGATAAAAATGCTAGAGCAAACTTTATGTAGCAAGACTGATGATGAAAAAAACATCAAAAAATGATTATGTCATAATCTAATAGAAATTCTAATGTATTTTCACAATCATTTGATAGGTCTTACTTCGATCTATCAAGATATGCAATTTATACATCCACAGATATTGACATTTTAAAGAAAATTCAGGCCTTTTTGATGGTGTTATTAATCACATGACTTCTGGTAATTTCTCAAATTCTTGTCATTGGATGGGTTTTACTCTGCTCTATCTACAAATGCATCTTGTATCTGACTGTGACCAATACATCTGAAGATATCAACATTTTAAAAGAAATTTCAGGCTCTTTTGATGATGTCATCAATCATGTGACTTATGGTAATTTTTTTAATTGTTGTCTGGTCTTGAATTGTTCCTCATGTCCTGAAGTTCTAATTTCAGCTAAAAAAGAGTTAGGTTAGACGGTTGCTTAGATGGTTGTTTTTTTTTTAACCTGTCAATTCGTTGTCTTTATAATGTAAGAATCATTCAGGTTAGAAAGTCAGCTGTTTATAGAAATTATGGTTCTAGATAGTTCTTGTAGTTCTCATTTAAGAATGGACGGCCACTATTTTAGTGGGCCTAAGTGGATGTAGGGGGAAAACTTGATGAAGGAAGGGAGATGTGTGAAGAACATGCGCGCCAAGTATAAATGTGGCCGCAGGTATTAAATGGAGCAAAAAGACCTACAAATATGTCGATGTGAAAAATGAGAGACACATTTAATACACAAATGAAGAATGTAAATGAAATACATGGAATGGAAACATTAATACATTTGTAAAGAGATGAGTAGAGACAAGGCCTGTTAGGTTTGGGTTATTCCTATGCATAAGAATGAAATATAGTAAAGAATAAAAATTTTAGGGACACGTGGCATAACGGATCTATTGTCGTTTCATCAATCAATTGAATAGAGCCTGATGAGTCGTGCCTGTTATAATGAGTGGTATAGTCTTCGACATATATGATATATAGTTTGTATTGTATTATATTTCAATCAATTAACTCAATCTGAAATAAAGTTATGAATTCAATAATTAGTTTTATAAGTGTGACTCCTTTTCTATTTTTACTGCATCAGTATCTTGTTGCCTTGGGTGTGGTCCTGCATTGTTTCTTCTGCATTATCTCCATAACAGATGAAAATATAGACTATTTTTATATAGATTAAAACTATTGATTCTAGGATAACTTCCAAGTGGATGAGATTGACCAGCTCTTCTCTGGCCTTTTGATAATGATCTTTCTTCCAAGCAGTTGTTTGCTAGATTATATCACCAAAACAAACTTTCTTCGTAACCTGATTATGATAATACTAGTAAATCCCTGTTGTTTTACTAGTGATACACCTAAAGTTGTGTTCTGAGTCAGTAAGTTCACACAGAAATTTGAGAGATTATGCAAAGTATTTTCAATTAAAATCATTGTGTTCATTTTGTGTAAAACCATGATTGACACATCAGTAACTATAGCAGCAGCAGTAGTAGTTGTAGCTATATTACCAGCTGCCAGTAAACAGACTCACAGCAGAACAGTCAATTTTGTATTTGAGTGTTTCACATTACCCCTCTCTTCTCTTTCTGTTTGTTACGTCAAAGACATACCAACATGTCACAAATCATAATGATATTGTGTTGGGTACTGCATATTAGGTGTCCACTCACCTGACAGACTCTTACACAAAGTAGTTTGCTATGTTTTTTACTCTTTGCTTCTGTCATATATAAAGAGTACGAGTGAGATTTCTATCCTGATACTTCAAAAAACATTGATAAAGTTTCTCAAGGGTCCATTTATTACTGAATCACATACTTTCTTTTCCATTCATCATAAAAACACATTAAATGATATTTGTCTTCCTCTAAAGGAAAATAAACAAATGCTTAAAAAGTAAATATATGAATTGGAAGTGGCAGTAGAATATTGCCAGGAAAAAAAAACTCTTTAGTTGGCTTGTCTTCAGTGCAATTAATGGTATCTCAGACCCAGGGCTGGCCCAGGGTATCATAAACACAGACAATGCTCAGGGACACCTCTCATATGTCTGAGAATTTCTTAATACAAATGGGCCAATGAATAAATTAAACTGAATTAAAAATTAGAATAAGAAAATATCCTGATATAAAGTCAGATTTTTCAGGAATATCTAACTGTTAAATACTTTCTGGTGTGGTGAAACTAAGAGAAACAATTAACAAATAAATTCTCATGACAAAAGATAAGCTCTATCTGTTGATGAGATAGAGTGCTCACAATACTATACTCCAATAAAGGGCACAAATTCAGCATGCCCGGAGAACCCAAGCCAAGGGCTGGCCCTGCACAGACAAAAAATCTATTAAAGTATTTATTCTTCATGAAGTGTGTATTGACTTATTCTTATTTATTAGAAAATACCCTTTGGATTTGTTGGGTTTTTTAAAAACTGAAATTTGAATTATCAGGTTTTCTGTAAATGAAAAACATCTCCCACCACAATATTGACCTCTGCTACAATACGAGGATGCTTTTATTAGTGCAGTTGATCCATTCAAAAATTTTCTCCATCCTTAAAAACCGCAATGTTCAAGGTCTTATTATAATTTAATTTGTTGTTTTTTCCAGCTTATTTTTTGCAGCTTTGATTATTATTAATATTTATTGATATTATCAAGCCTTTTGAAATTAAAGAAAGGAGTTGAAAATGATTTTCTTGGATTTTTTAGCTAATTTTTTAAAATCTTTTTTTTACCTCTTCCAGTTTGTGCTAATTAATTTTCTCATCAGGTTTTTAGATTAGAAAAGGAAGAAGATAAGAATAATTATGATACGATTTACAAAGGCTTAAATATGCTCACACACACACGCGCACGCGCACACACACACAAACACCAAACAATTGTTCCTAGATAAGACAAAACCGCAGGAGTTACATCCCTTTATCTAGACAATTTTTATTCTCAGGGTTTTCCGTATTGCTTTCCGGGTGAATTTTGAGGTTCAATCCAAGATATATTACACGCAATTTTCAGCAGAATATACTGCGCCAAAAAATTGTGTGGTTATTAGCAACACATATTTAAAGTGCACCTTTTGTGGTATATACATTGCAAAGTTATGTTTATCAAGTCAGGGCTGTAACTGTGGCATTTTAACTATTTCTGTTTTCGTTGATGCAAATAAAGTTTAGATTGTTATAAGAAAAGAGAGAGCGTGATATTGCATGCTGCATAGAAGAGTGGCTCTCAAAATGTGTGCCGTGGCACAATAGCGTGCTGCAACCATTTCTGTAGGGTGTAAATTTTTTCAAATATGCAAACATATATTTCAAGCCTATATTGTGTCTAGTATAGTTACTATTTCTGTCTCACTTCCACTACAGTTGCCAATCTGGTGGTTTTATCTCAAGATTTTGTGAGATCTCAATTATTTATTCATTTATTTATTTATAGCAACAGTTGAAAGGAAAAAAAAAAGATGACAAGTATATACATCAGTATTGTTCATCATATACCGGGATGTTAATCTTAAATCCTTTCCTTTAATCACTGACTACTAACAGTTATATTGTTTTGTTTCATCTCTTCAGTGAAACTGAGAGGCAGGCCAGTGGAATGAATTGATGCAAACAACCATGGAGAAGGAATGAATCTCAAAATTCCAGTCATCCTATTAATTGTCATTAATTAGAGGGAACCCTTAATTACAATTTGCTGAAACCTGGACAAGCTGTCGTGGTAGAAAATTGTTTGAACGATGCATTAGACCAGAAAAGATCTTTTTTTCCAGGCGAGAGAGTTGACCAACGATTCGCTACATGACAACATGTTGTAAATGCAATGCAAGAAATGATCATGGAGTTATTCTTTCCCATGTGGCATATTCAGCAAATCCGTCACCCCCAGACTATCACTTGTTCTGCTCCATGCAACACTCCTTGTCTGGTCAGCAGTTCTGAAAACTTCTAGATACATGAAATTCCTTAAAAACTGGAATCGTTTGCTTTTAATGAAATGCACAATTTACCAGAAATAAGATCATTTTAATGACCGGATAATGATACTATGAATTTGCAAAGAAGAATTTTATCAGAAGAAATGCTGGAAACTTTCGCATAAACTGATGTGTGTGTATTGAATCATCATATTGGATTTTGGGAAGGTAGTGGCTAACGGAGTTGCCACTATTTTTTGATGTGTTCATTTTGAATCCAGAGTTGTCCCTTCCCTAGACTGGTTGCCTCCAAAGTCTAGAGAGCCCAGTCTACCCTACTATTTTGTGACTAGCTTTTGAAGAGATAGATTCATGCTTTCCCCAGGGGCATCTGTGTAAAATGAACCTAAACTGCCTTGGCTGGATTTTGAATTGGCTTGCCAATTTCAATATATATATAGAGAGAGAGGGAGAGAGAAAGAGAGAAAGAGAGAGAAAGACAGGAGATTGAATGTTCTTCTTGTTTTGGTTGAGGCTCCAGTAATTTCCATAATATTGACTGGTTGAACTTTTTCTTCAGGGAATATATATATTTTTTTTCAATATGAATGCCAATTTGAATAATAAAGTATGCTGAAATAAGCTTATTTCATTTTTAATACTAATAACAAGTCTGGATAGTCACTCAATAGTAACCGTCATGTGACCAATGTTTCTTGGTAGCATGCCGTGTTGGGGATGATCAATTAAAAAATTGGAAACAGGAGCGATTAATAACTTCTCTCACCTTTGTTTGGCCATGATCACTAAAAAAGTTCAAATATTAAGAAAAACAAGTATGAACACTGCCAGACACAAATAAGGAACCGATTTAGCAAACACTTACATTGTAAATTGAGCACCACTAAAAATTTATTTTTGGGTGGAATTTAGAAAAACCAAAAGAACCGTTCTTTTAGACACAATAAAGAGTAAATGCTAAAATTCTCATCCCTCTCACCCCATAGAGTGAGATTGGGGGCAGGGGGAATGATGGGCATTCAACCCCCCACTTCAGGTACGCCTCTCAATATGAATAGAAATAAGTGAAAATCTAATCTTGGTATATAAAAGCACTTACACATAATTTCCCATTGACCAGAGCGCTCTATTCCAGAATTGGAAGAGCATTACATAGTAGCTTATACTTGACAAGTGCCCTACTTAAGAGGGCTCAACCTAAAAGAAAGGAGCGTTAATTATGATAATTATTAATAATTGCATCATCCACAGACAGCTGTATTGTTGTATTACAACTCTTAAGTATGGCTACAGACTATCCAGTATCCTTTCCAGTACTGCTAGGTAGGATTGAAACCTTCGCTTCAGACTCAGAGGCAGATGCTCCACCCCTGTCCTATCAGAACTGGACAAACAGTAGGACCGAATTAAGCGATATATTTACTTACACATTATTCCCCATCTATCAGAGTACTCCATTCCAGAGTTGGAAGGATATTATTACTGCACTCAGAAAACAAAACAAACTTTGATCCTAAAAAAGAAAGCACATGATATACAGGTATCCACTATTATAACACATGTGTTAGGGTCCAAGAAAGTCGACTGCGGTATAACCAGGCTGTGAGAACAGTGGGTTGGATATGGATAATATTCAAGGGCAGACACGTTGGATTACACTCGTGGATTTCCTTATACCTTTTTTTTCTGGTTTCACATTTATTTTGTTTTTTCTCTTGGTAAAAATTCCAGCATTACATCAATGTCTTGGCCATTTCAACCCATAAGCTGCTGTGCTTTTTGATATCCTGCAGGAAAAGGGGGAAAAGTGAATATAAAAAGTTTTGTATACTGACTACTGAAATATTTTTCTTTATTCTATTTCATTTCTATAGTTGCTTTGCCTGCCAGCGTAAGACAAACATATTTCTCAGAGGGGACGGGGAGGGAGTTGTGTCACCTCTGTCATCAAAAGGGCTTAGGGTGTAGTGAAATAGCCTGAGGCCGAAATATCTGGCTGACTAGTTCATAGGGAGATTTTGTTTTTATTTGCCATTTTCTAGATGAATAGGCAATAAAATGGATAAAAATGTTAGGGTCCACCAACCACCCACTTTATATTGTGAACAAATATAAATTGGGTGGATGGTTGTTGGAACATATAGTTTGCATAGACTATGAGGTGTTTTGGCTGAATTTGTGGCAGAAGGTCTCCGTAACTCCATCAGTCTCAGATGGTTATCATTACGAAGAATCACTCAGATTTCCATCAATAACATGATTTTTTTAAAAAGGTAATTCCTTCAGTATAAAAAAGAAGCAGAAAAGATTAACAGCTATGTTTTCATTGTGACTCAGTCACAGCTCTATATCAGTATGGATCTCTTATCAAAGGTACAGGTCCTGCACAATATCTTGGAAACTATTACAGAACCATACAGTTTTCACCATTCATTTTTTTAGATGACCCCGTCCAACCTGTTTGTCAAACTTTTTGAAGCTTAGCAACTTGGAAACTAATGAGGATAGAAACGCAAGGTTTTCACTTGTCAATAGCTTATTATTTCGAGATTTTATTTCAATTGTTTAAGTAAGTGGCAAATGTGGTTCCTACTTGATGGGGAGTCATGGTGTGTTTTCTGAGTTTTTTTTACACATGATACAGCACCGATGGGTGCTGACAGGTGACTTGCAGAGAGTGGTGAAAGAGTCTGGCAGGATGTGTGAGTGCAAGAAGGTCAAGAAAAATGTGAGCAAGATTAGGATTACAGTCTTTCTAAGAAAAAGGAGAGATATTGTATTGAATGGAAAGAAATGACTAATAAAAATGGTGTTAGATAAATTCACACCAGAAATGAAAAGTGTAGGTTTGGAACTTGCTATTTACAATAATATTATCATATGGCTGGGGTTTATAACCCTATTGACAACAGACAATCAAGGGACTGAAAAGATCCTGTGTGATATGAACACACACATACACACACATATATATGTACACACTTACACAAGTATATATAAACACATATATGTACATACATATACATATCATCATCATCATCATCATCAGTCTTTTAACGTCCGTCGTTGGACATAGACCTTCCCCAGGATTCACCACAATTCTCTATCATGGGCATTGTGGAGCCAGTATTTTCTAAATTTGTCCAGTTCATCTCTCCATCTTGTATTTTGTCAGCCTCGGTTTCACATGTGATCTTTGGGGATACATGTTGTTAGTCATGATGTCCATCAGTTGTCTGTCAACCATATATATATATGTATATATATTTATAGAAAGCTTGAGAACATTACATCATGTCACCCCTGAGTCAAAAACAGTTTTCATTGGATATAGGCCTGTATTGAAACTAGTTATGGCCAAGAAAGAACTATCAAAGAATTGTATCCCCACACCTTGTGGTGATGCTTTGAGCTACAGATTCTTATTTGGACAATACAGGCCTTGGAGCTACCTTACTGTATGAAGAGAATGTTATATCAAAAATTCTAGTTGGGAAGCAGCTAAAAAGAGCAGTTGAAGCATATAATATATGAAGGCTTGCAAGGTTTCAAATACCACATTGATAAATTTTACATCCTGAAATTGAATAAAGGTTGGAACCTGAGCTCGAGAAGTGAGTTCACAATTTGCAAGGAGACGATTCCCATGAAATAATACCCATAAAGATACGAAGGAATCTCAAGAAAAACCAACATTCAGAGTGACTCATCAGTACAAGCATATAATGGATACAATGTTCATGTTTACTAGACCTGTCTGAACTGCAAACTGGAAGTTACATCCTGCATCTCTAGAAGTGTTCGTGAAGTATTTCTTTGCCCTCAGTTTGACAAACTACTCAAGTATGAAACAGATAGAAAGCAAAGATCCAGATTTGTGGAGTGAGGTCACAAGAGGAAATCGGGTACTTAACAAGACGAGAGTAACTTTTTGTGCCTTCGGATGAAGCTCTTGAACATGAGATCAGAGCAATGAAAGTACTCGGTTCTTTGGTAAATGTAACATAAAACAAGCTGTCTCTGACACAATTCTTGTTTGCCTCATCTGAATCGTCAAGTCTGTCTTCAGAAGCAAGGAAATAGGTTGCAATCACAAATTATGAACAGTCAAAACATCACCCCTTTCCAAAGCGAAATGCCAGCAACAAGTTGTCGAACGCTTGTACGCCAGCCATGCCACCTCTATTAACCCTGTGACGTACAATAGAAATGAACTCCTTAATATCCATAGAAACTTTGTTTTTGATAAAGTTTTTCAAAGGAACTCATTAGAAATGACAAAGAAAAGATGCCAACTATATAACAACTCCAAGAGAAGGTGGCTAAAACCAGGCAGTGGCAGTTTGGTGGGCACCCATGAAAAACAAGAGATTTCATCTATATAAGAATGCACGCAAGATTGTATACACAAAAATACCATACACCATAGTTCAGTTGAAGGCTGATTGTTCACTATTCTTATGTTTGCTTGTTGCATCATGAAGTCACTCTGATATAGATCTATATGAATGTCTTTGTGCGTACTAGTCTTTTCTAGTACCTCTTGCGAAGTTCAACTTGGATGAGACACTGATTGTACCTACAAATAGAGGCAAGTCAACGAAGATTTTAGAAAAACAAGAATCTATGTACCTTAAAGATGTGACAGAGATTTCTTTTAGTTTGTACGGAGGATAAATCTTATTATCCAGAGCAAACCTTGTTCCAAGTCGTTTACGTTTGCCAACCTTGATGGAATGGCAGGTTTACAAAAACTGAAGAAACCATCATACGTGAAAACATGCAATGACCTAGCGTTTGAATTCAACAATGAACTAGAGCCCACTTTACTGTAATATGAGGAAAATCATCTAGTCTTTGACACCTACCTTAAAAATTCACTCAAGAGGTCCATGCAGAAGAAAAGAGCTGGAAAAACAACATCTGTTGTCTTCAAAATCACTGACAGTACTATTATTGGAAACATTAGCATGGGAACCCTTCTATCTCATTCTAAAACAAAAGATGAGTTAACAGCATATCTTTCAGATAAAACCATAGATTCAGCAAAGAGGAAATAAAGATGTCTGTTGGCTAGATGGAGAAATAAAGCAAAATCACTGGAAGGAAAGGATTTGAAAAATCTCCAGAGAACACAGAAGGAGGCAGATACAATAATAATACTTCTTCACGCCCCACATCATGACTCTACTACCCTTCATATTTTTTCACAGATGTTTTAGTACTTTTGCTCTGGTGGTCAACATTATTCTCATCCATGTTTGTGACAGGTGTTGGACCAAGTAGAAGAATGATAAGACTCGACTGTATGCGTTTCTGCTTGGGTTCAGAAAAGGTGAGAGCATTATTAGATCTTTGTGCTTTTCTATGCTGTGATCTTATTTGTTGTTCGGCTAGAAAGGGAAAATCATCTTTCTGGAAAAACTTCAGATAAAGACAATCTATATTCTTTGGAAAGACTTGGAGGCTGGAATAATTCATGAAGGATGATGAACAATTGATTGGGAGGTTCGTTAGTCAAGTTTACCTACCTGGTACAAAGATTCCAAACATCGGCCAGCTCCATTGGTGCATGCCTCACAAAAAAAGCATTCAAAGCAAAAATCTTTCCCTAACAGGATAAGCTCTAACACCATGCATTTCAAGGTGGTGGAGTGGGAAATCAACAAAATCTAAATTTGGATGGAAGATGATAGGGCATGACTACACTCCAGTCATCCACTCAATGAGATGCTCTTTTTTTCAAAAGACGATGTGCTGTGCATTGCAAATGACAAGCTCAGTCGCTGAGATGTACAGCACTGTGTAAGTGTGGTGGTGACAAGAGCTCTGCAATAACAACGAAGTTGAAGATTGAGAGACGGACCGCTGGGACTCTGATAATGAATTTTAAAACATCAATTACTGTCTTTCCAAACACCATTACACATTTCAGTTCAATACATAGTATATTCCAAAGTGAAATAAAATGGACTATTGATTCTTGAAACCTCATGTTTCTATTTTTCAGAGTTTCCGAGTTGTTAAGCTTCAAAGCAAGTTGAATGGTCAGGTTGGGTTGGGTCATTCTTACAAATCAAAATGAATCTTTAAAACATGTTATCGAATGGTGAAAACAGTAAGCCTCTACCTTCAATAATTTCCTAGATATGGGGCAGTTCTATGACCAATACATTTGGCTCAATCATAATGAGAAAGTGGCTATTAAATTTTCTTGTTTTTTTTATGCCAAAGGAATTACTTCTTATGCAAAAGAAAAAATTAGTTCTTGGTGAAAATCTGAGTAAGTCTCCATAGTGGTGGCCATCTTGGACTGTGGCGTTACTGGGACCTTCTGCCACAAATGCAACCAAAATACCTGTCAGTCCACTGGTAATCATTTTGATGGGAGGGCCCTACTTTGGAATATAGCCAGGGGCCCCATGCAGCTATGATCTGATCTGCCCTTGGGAAAGGTATACATTCACTTCTTCACCCTGCAATGGATAACTAGCACAGCCCTTTAGACCTCTATCTAAGAAAAGGTTATTCTGACAGTCACAAGCCCAGGTAAAGGAAGAGGATTAAGCATGGGGTTGGTAACTCTGTGTAAAGCCTACTTGCTACTGGAAACGCAGCTGCATTATGTGGTTTGGTTGCAACTCTACAATCCACAGGGAGCTCACAAATGAAAAAAATAAAAAAATTTCAGAAATTGTGATTAAGAACCTTCAGCAATATTTGGAAAAGCAATAGAGTATTTGCAGTCCATCCTACGGAAAGAAGTTTAAAGAATGAAACAAATTTTAAAAAAATCATTTTTTTCTATTGGTACTTATATTCTAGGGTTAGGAGTTGCCATTTTGGCCATTTTATGGCCAAATTGACAAATCTCTCATTTTTTGATAGATTTTGCTACTCCTGCTGCTTCTGCTGCTGCCATTGTCATCATCACCACTGTTGTCCTCATCATCATCGTCATCTTTTTATTCATTTATTTCATTTTATTTTTTACGTGTCTCGATCAGAGATCAAGGAATGCATGAAGGGGTTGATAGTTTGAAAAGTTTTAGGACCCCTGCATTACTACTTTGAAATATAGCATTGATTTAGGCAAGTTGATTTTGTTGCAATAGTATTTTTGATAAATTCTCATTTTAGGTGCATACTGCAATTTGTGCATTTGGCCATTTCTGGCAACTCTGCTAAAAACTAACTTTTAATCAATGCCTATCTTTACATTCAATCTGAAGTATTCATTGAAGGTTTTTTCGGAGCCTTGTACCAATTGGCACAAAATCTAGAACAAAATGTAATAAATGAACTATCAAAATGAATGAAAGCTTTATTCTTGGAAATTTTTCACTTCATTTGTGAAAAATCATATAGTCCTAATGACAACCCCCTACTTCCTTGCATACATGTGCCCTTTTTACGGCATCAGCTTATTTTATGCCACCTTACACTATGCTTTCATTTCATGAATAACTTACACTACTATCATCTAAAGAGGAAACAAAAATTACTCTTCACTTTTAACTAAACATTAGTTCTTAAAATAGACTTTTCGTTTTTAGGATGGCCAATATTTCTTCAAAAAACATGGGAAAATTTTAATTTTTTTTCCTTTGATTTTCATTTTATTGATAACAGGAATGTTGTTCTCTAGGCTTATATTCACATTCTTTTAACAGAGAATCTTTGTTATTGTTGGATTCTTTCTTGCTTACAAGAGTCGGGGTGAGATGGTCTGTCTATCTTTTGCAAAGCTTAAAGGTGGCTGTGGAGCCCAAACCATGCAGCGCAGACCTTTCCGCACATAGGGCAAGGGAAGCCCAGGGCTGGTGGTGTCTAAAGGGCAGCTCGTTCTTTCTGTCTTTTCCTCTTATCCTCAGCAGCTGTTTGTCTGTTAACTTCAAACTTATGTCTGGCTGCATTGATGCAGTGATGTCATTCTTTCCTGTCGCTTGCTTCCTGGTGCCCTGAGTGATGGTGGGTGCCAGGTAGCGAAGGCTACTTCTTGAGCTAATCTTTGAAGCTCTTACATGAGGCCTCATCAATTGCGTTTTCCTTAACAAAATTTGTTGTTTTCACTCTTCCCATCAGCGCTGGTTGTTTAAAGTGGAAATCAGCTCGTGCTCACCCAGTTCACTCTTTAGGCTTGGTACCCTTCCTCAGTAATTCAGCAAATTGAGATGGCTAATGCTTGTAATTGTTTCTAATTAGATAATTAAGATAATGCCAAATCAATTCCAATCAAACTTGGAAACATGATCTATTCATTGCCCAAGTTTTATGAATTACGAATTCCAGAAAATATCTGGGAAAAAAAGTCAAGACTTGAATTCATGATTTTATACAGGACATACTAATGGCAAATCACAGGCTGTGGTGTCAGACCATCTTGACTACTGCAGAGCTGTTTAAGCAGGAGCTTGCAGACTTGAAGAGGACAAAAAACAAAAACAAAAGATCCACCTGACCCAGAAAAAGTAGAATACTTGAAAAAACAAGGTTAGCTAATGGCAATACTAATTCATAATGAACTGTAAACATTAAGGTTACAGATAACATTTGAAGCATAAACCTAACATAAATATCTAATTCAGTGTAATTTTGATCAATAATTGCCCAGGATGAATTGATCACTGGATTTTATATTTTAATGATGCGTTGAAGCAAAAATGGTTCTGGTCTTGCCAATGATTTGTATCGATTACTTCATAAGTGTCTGTTTCATGACTATTTTATTTTAAATCAGTTTTAAATAATTGTATTTATATATTTATATTATTCTTAATGGTAGACCCTTTTCTCTAAACAATAAAAGGACAAAAACTGAAATGAATCTATCGAAGGGATGTATTATATCATATAGCCTTTTAGTTTCAAGCTGCATTTTGAAGAAGATTGAAGATTTACCTCCAGTAATTGCATATATTTCAATTGTTGTAGCTAAGTCAAAATGATAAATTATGAATAAGTATTTTTTCTTGAAACAGGTCTCAACCTCATTACCAGTTGTGTCATATAATGATTCTCGAACTTGGTGAATAAAATGAAAACAAAAGCTATTTTTAAAATTTCCATTTTTATCATAAATTTGCACATACCATTTTCCCCATTTTCATAATTTTGCATGTGTAATTGCAGCTTGTGTGTGTGTGTGTGTGTGTGTGTGAATAAAAAGTGCAAAGTCAAAACATCCTATCAAAAACATCTAGAATAAAAAATATCCCAAACTAATGGTCCAAGTACATAATGTCCATTGCAACTGGTCCAAAGACAAAACATCCAAAATGTAAAAACGTCCAATACAAAAAAGTTCAATAAGGCAAAGACGTCCAATGCTTGAAGGTCCAATAATGCAAACATGTCCAAAGCAAAGAAGTCCAATGCAAAAAGATCCAATGCAAAAAGGGCCAATTTAAACATATATACAGACATGATACGTACGCATATGTATACATACATGTACATGTATTAAGAAATGGATATATATGATCTGACAGAAAGATTATAAATTGCGTTATATCATATAGAAACTTGTTTGAAATTATCTCCCATCATTACACAGTTAATGTATCACTTGTCCTGGACAAAGTGAACAGAATAAACAATTAAAAAAATGGGGCTGCTGCAGGAATCGAACCTGTGACTGATAGGGTAGCTGCTTCAATGTAGTGATGCTCTTACCATTGAGCTAAACAGTCGCCGGTTATGCAATGTCCCAAATAACTGTTTTCAAACCAAGTTCTCATCTCATTAAATAAGTTTCTATGTAATATAATGCAATTTATAATCATTCTGTCAGATCACATATATCCATTTCTTAATATATATACGTCGCGTTGAAAGAAACAAATAGATCAAGAATGTGAGTGTGCATACCTGTGCATGCATGCATGCTGTGTGCGTACAGTGGTCATTACACAGTTAATGTGTCATTTGCCCCAGACAAAATCATCTTAAATTAGTTTCTATATAATAAAATGCAGTTTATAATTCGATGTTAGACCAAATATGTCCATTTCTTTATACATAACTGTTACATTGAGGGAGATGAAGAGACTGAGAATAAACGGGATGAGAATTTGGTGTGAAAGCACTTATTTGTGCCTTTGCATTATTGACAACTATTTAACTCAATGGTAAGAGCATCACTACATTGAAGTGGCTGCCCTATCAGTTGCAGGTTCAATTCCTGCAGCAGCCCTATTTTCTTTAATCGTTTATTCTATTTCCATTGTCTAGGCTGAGTGATACATTAACCATGTAATGATGGGAAATCATTTCAAATAAGATTCCGTACGATATAACGCAATTTATAATCATCCATAGATCCATATCAAGGGAAAAATGTTTGGTGGAGTCAAGGGGTAAACGAATCAGATGTTGCTCAAGATCCAAATTCCTTGCATTTTTGCAGTCTGAGATGATAAAAGATATTAAACTGCTAAAATTTTTGGTGGCCAAGTCCTGCTCTTGTTATGTCTGTCTCAAGCTTGCTAGATAAATAGGGTGCTACCATATCAGAAGCTTTCTATTTCTAGCATTCATCATTCGTGATTTACAAAATTGACTGACAGTATTCTATCTATGTGGACAGAATTGTTTCCATATATGTAATATTTTTTGTTTATCTCTATGAAATGTTCTGTAAACATATCGCTTTATGAAAAATGCAAACAAATTGCATAGCTTACAATGTCTATTTAGAAATGAGCTGGTTAAATCTGTAAAAGTATAGCTTAATGTCCACTTGGACAAGTTTTCTGCTGGGTGAACCCAGGGTAAGCTATGCTTTGGCAACCTTTAAAGTATAATATTATCCAATTTATTTATTTAACTATCAAATATTTCTAAAAAAAAACTGATTTCACTTTAGGAAACTTTCTTATTTTGACTGTTTTTACTCTGTTTGATTTATCAATTTTCCCATTTGTATTCGGAAAGTCCTTCTGTCAGGTGTCCCCTAGCACTTGGTGCCCTGGGCGACTGTCCATGTTACTGGTACCTGAGCCAGTCCTGATTTTCTGAGGAAGTCGAAGATTAAAAAATATCTTAGTGTGAAACTGATTCATCACTCTTTCTTTTCTATACTTTTGAATTTCCAAAGTGGTAGTAGTTGCCAATTTTTTACATTTATGTTTGTTTATGTAGTTTTGTGTGTGTGTGTGTGTGTGTGTATGTGTGTGTGTGTGCGTGCGTGTGCATTTGTCTTGTGCGTGTATAGGGGTAGTGGTATAGTTTCCACCATATTCCCAAAGAGTACATGACTCAGAAAAAGTTAAGAACAACTAGATAACCAAAGTGACTAAGACGGATTAAAAATGATTGACTAAAGATAAAGATAAATGTTTGAGATGAATTGATTATAAAATAATGAGGATGAAGAATAATTGAACTTTGGCTCTGAGTGAATAAAATGATAAATTAAAAATGTATAAGTAACTCAATTCTTCAAAATTCAATGACAAAAATAAAATGGAGAAAAATGCCGTTTCAGAGAAATCAAAATTTGAAAAAAAAAAATAATATTGAATTAAAAAAGATATTTGAAAGAGAACAATGGAAGAATAAAGGTTTTGTTTGTTTAGTAAGGACAATGAAATTGAATGAGGTGAAATTATGGAAATAATTGTTAAAAAAGGGGACAAAGAAAGAAAGGAAGAGCAGCAGCAAAAAATTAATGAAGAAAAAGAAGGATTATCAAAAGAAAAAGTACAAAATGAAGTCCAAAGAAACAGGGGGAATAAAAAAAATTTGGAAAGAGATATTAATAACCATTGACAGAAATGGGTTTTGGGAACTAAGTATACAGTAAGGCTGTTTCAAGGATTTATGCTTGGGAATCACAGGGGTGTCCATCACGGATGAGGGAAATGAACCTGTGCAGCTGGAGGTTCCAAGGCACTGCGAGCCCCCATGGGTAATTTTCTTGAATATGGCCAATTTTTGGCCTGTTTTGAGATGTACAAAAAAAACTGGAAAATGAGAAGTAGGTATACTCCGTAGCTTCACGTACCCCTCTATTTCCACTGCCGTTAATAACAAAAACGGAGACAATAAAGAAGAAAAAAAAGAAGGAAAAGAAAGGTTCGAAGGAGAAGATAAAAAAAGAAGTGAAAGCATGGAATAAAAGAGAAGGTTAAGGGAGCGAGAAAGATGAATTATAGAAATAGAGAAAAGAAAAGCATAAAATTTAGAAAAAAAAGAAGAGAAACAAAAGGAATTAAATGAAGAAGGAAATGCGCCCAAAGGAGAAAAGCTATACTTTATTTCTTTCTCTAGAAACTTCAGATTTTCTTCAGTCTTACATTTTCTCCATTTCTCCTCTACACCCATTCAGCCTCCTCCATTTGTCTTTCTTTCACTCCATCATGTCTACGTGAACTGCTCCTTTTCTTCAAAGGGAAAGTTGATTCAAGCGAACAACATGTTCTCTGTGCCCAAATAAAAAGCTAACAATATTATCCTGAGTGCTAATCATCGTTATTTGACCTTCCTGCATTAGTCCCCCTACTCCTACAGCTCTGTGCAAAGCGGGCGAAGCTTCATTGCATCTCCATCAGAGGGACACCATCATTTTTCTTCTGGGATGTGTTCTATCATCAGTCGCACACAAAAAGTTTTCTCTGTCATGAGGGAAGTGATTGTAACAAGCAAAATTTATTATAGAATTCAATGTTGCCTCTAATTTTTCCGTGGTCTCAAGAAGTACCATAATGACTGTGACCAACTGAATTAGTGGAGTGTACAGAAAATATTTTTATTTTACTTTTTGAAACAATCATTGATTTTTTTTGTCTTAAGTTTATAAAAGAAGAGTCAGTTACTTATAACAAAAAGCGTTCAATAAACATACTTTCATAGTTGAACCTTTTCTTCCTTTATTTGAAACTCACAAAATACTTGGCATTATAATTTTACTGCATGGTACAATCTTTTCTTGTGTGCAGCTCAGAAGAAATACTGATACAAATGTAATAATGCAGAAGAAAAAATGGTCGTTAGAGTCTAAAAACATGGAAAAAAGCAACAACAAATAACAATTAACAAGTAAAGTGATTAATTTCACATTTGAATTCTTTAGTGTTTCAATTTTACCAGGTGCTGATCCAGGAAGCGTCTGGACTCCTCCATCAGCTAGGGCATGGTACAATATTTGTTTTTAAATAGCTAGATAGAGAAATTCTATAAATGGAAAACTCAAATAACTCCAATAAATCATAGATCAATTTATAATTTTGTTTTTTTTCTATCCGTGAGGGCCAGCAATGGACAGAAAGAACCCTCCTTGATATTTATTTGCAAAGCCAAGACATGAATTGTTGGACGTTCTTTTTATATTTGCTTTATCTGTCTTTCCTTATAATTATCATTGATCTGAATCTTTTTCTAGAAATGATTCAACTAAACCATTAATCAGGAATTTTTGAAGATGGTTATTAAACCAAACACAATATATGACTGTGTAAGTCAAATTATTTCAAAATAAGCTTCTTCCGCAAAATAATCTAGGTCAATCAATTTAGGAGTAATATTTACATATATATGTATATATATATCTACAAATTATTTTTTTCCTTTTGGACCCCCAACCAAGTGCTCAAAATCCAAGATCCATCCTTGTATACACTCTTCAAATTGCCTCTGTAAATAGGTAAAATAGAATGACAGTAATATTTATCATTCTGTGCCGGATTTAGGCATAACCTAAAGAAGATACAGTTTAGGGTCTTGCAATGTTTCCAAGTTTTGTGAGATCTTCAGGTATAATTTTTTGATAAGTAGCCTTCAAGCTTTAAATGGCTTTGGGCCTAACCATTTTAAATTTGGCACTGTATCATCCTTATGTCGAGATATTATAATGATAATTCCATTCAACAGATCTAATTGAACTCTAAAACAGGTCTGGTAAGTCATTCAATTGAAACCATCAGGAATTCATTTGAATTTTAAAAAGATAATCATGACCGCTGCTGGATACAAACTAAGGGAGCATAACCTTACATAGTGAATTGCACCCCCCCCCCCTGTACACACTCAAAATCCATTTTGAGGGAAATTTTCAAAAAATAAAAAAAAGTTTTCTTCTAGGTATAATAAAGGGTAAATGTTTAAATTTTCAGCCCTCTAGCTCCATTGGTATGAGTGGTATGCATAATACATACATAGATGGATAGCCAGTCTATCTGGAGAACTAAAGAAACCTAACAGTGAAGAAAACTGAAGAAACCTAACATTGAAGAAACCTAACAGTGGAGAAAACTGAAGAAACCTAACAGTGGAGAAAACTGAAAAAACCTAACAGTGAAGAAAACTGAAGAAACTTAACGGTGAAGAAACCTAACAGTGGAGAAAACTGAAGAAACCTAACAGTGGAGAAAACTGAAGAAACCTAATGGTGAAGAAAACTGAAGAAACCCAACAGTGGAGAAAACTGAAGAAACCTAATGGTGAAGAGAACTGAAGAAACTTAACAGTGGAGAAAACTGAAGAAACCTAACAGTGGAGAAAACTGAAGAAACCTAACAGTGGAGAAAACTGAAGAAACCTAATGGTGAAGAGAACTGAAGAAACTTAACAGTGAAGAAAACTGAAGAAACTTAACAGTGAAGAAAACTGAAGAAACCTAACAGTGGAGAAAACTGAAGAAACCTAATGGTGAAGAGAACTGAAGAAACTTACAGTGGAGAAAACTGAAGAAACCTAACAGTTTCAACTGAGAGGCTAACTAGACCTGCTACTATTAATGATCAGGTTGTAAAAGGCAATAAATATAGGTAGCTACAATGTAGAGAAGGGAGAAAGTCACTTGACCCACCTCAAAATTCAGTCACTTCTTCTGTAGCTTATAACCAAGCCTTCCATAAAATCCATTGAAATTGATTGAGAACTTTTGGAGATATTATATGGATAAACAGCGAGACCAACAGACACAAGTGAATACATTATAATTAAAAAAAAAGAATAAATGGTGACTTGCTGTGACTAAGATTCGAACCAGGTTTACCATGGCCATGGTGTGAGGACAGAGCACTAGATGGTTATGGCTAACAGTTACCACTGAAATAGAGATATTTTGTGGTATGGATATATATATAGCTAGATGCAGGGAAGGAAAAAATCACTTGATCCACTCGAAAATTCAATCGAAATAATAGAGAGAGAGAGAGAAAAGAAGAACGATAGTGAGAGAGAGAAAGTAAAGATTGTAAAAAAAATAGTATAAAGACAGTCATAAAGTAAGTCATAAAAAACGAAAAATTACCTCTGTGTACTTGAAACAGGTTTTAAGCTGTTTTCATGTCAATTTTCATCCACCCAAAATTAACTTTTGATTAATTAGTGATTGATGTCTGCCGACAGAAAAATTAAAACTCTGTAATAAAAAATCTCACAACAATAAAGTAATCATCAGGGTCCAACAAAACTTGATTAATTTAATGATCACTTAACTGGATTCCAAAATAATATTTTACCTAAAATATAGCAAGAGATACTTTTGTTTACAATGGGTATCTGTTCCCTTATAACTTGGTTCAAAAATCAAGATGATATTCACTCAGCTGCCTTTATCTATATATGATGAAATCCAACTTAAATTTATGATCTTCCCATGGGAAAAGTATATTCCCAGCATTAAAACACCTTTTATATGATGAACAACTAAGTGAACAACCGTAGCCATCAAAGATGGCAAATGGTTGAACACTCATAACCAAAAGATGGTGAAGGGTTCTATCCTTTTTTTTATTTGTGTGTGTGTTTGTTTGTATGTTCCAGTGTTCCTGGCCATACCATTCTGTCCACAGACATATGTATCAGTACTTCACTAGACCCGTTCTGAAAAGTTTTTTTCATTTTTTGAAAAAAGCTTTTTCAACCTTTTTTAGGCCTTATTTTGACAAGTTTATTAATAACATCTAAATTCTCCAGAATCTGAATATTTCTAGATGCTTTTTTGCTCTATTTTAGACGTTTTCCTGTGGAAAATGCCAATTTATTCAGACAATATTTATTCTTCAGTGGAATATTTCTACAAGACTTTTCGAATTTTGACGCTATGATTGTTCAATTATGGCAAGTTATCATAAAACTTTATTCACTGTTTTTTAAACATGATAAAGCTTTTGCTTTAATCAAACCTCATAATTTTTTTAAATATTTGCAGATTTTCCAGTATCTATAATCTACAGAAGATTGAGTACATTATGAAAATGTAAATTATTCCATAAGCAAAATTTTACATGACTAGAAAGCATACGTCTCTTGTCAGGGGGAGTAATCGGGCATAGATCTGACAAAAGATTGAATCACTTCCTCTGTAGCCCGTTGTCCATCCTTCCACAAAATTAGAATTCATTGAGAGCTTCTGGACATGGCATGTGGACAAGCATGAAATTTTGCTATATCATGTAGTTTGGTCATATAACTATGACATTGGGGAGGTGATTGTGGATGGATCTGCTCCAAAATTTAATCAGTTCTCCAAAATGTCATTGAAATTTATAGATAACTTTTGGAGATACTTTGTGGAGAATCATGAGGATATCAATTGATGTAATTCTAAAAAATAAAAAAAAATATCTGTCATTCTGAAAAAAGGTCTGGATCGGCCCCAAATTTTTATCACCTCTGCCAACATCATAGTCAGGGGGAGTAATTGTGCATGGATCCGCCAAAAAATTTAATCTCTCCTTCTGTTTCCAACTCTTCTACAAAATTTCATGTAAATTCATTCTTTACTTTTGGAGATAATGTGTAGACAGACATGAAATTTCTGTGTTATTTTATGTGATTTGGACATGAAATAATGATGTATGCAAATGCGCATGCATCCGCTCTAAAATTCAATCACTCCTTTCAAAGTAGATTGTTTCCCTTTGCACAAAATATGATTGAAATTCATAGAAAACTCTTGGAGATATCTTGCTGATGGAAAAAAATTAGCAATATTATTCAATTTTGACTTATAATTGCTATGTAAGAGAGATAATTGTGAATGGATCTACTCCAAATTTGAGCAGTTCCTCTGTAACATATACTACACCCTCACACAAAATATCATCAGAGAACCTTTGGAGATATTGTGCAGACAGACATTAAATTCTCCTGGAATTATGTGGTTTGGACATGTAAATATGACATAGGCTAGGTGTGCATGGATCCACTCAAAATTTAATAATTTTTCTTTTAGCCTATTGTCCACCTCACCACAAAATTTCACAGAAATTCATAGCAAACTTTTTGAGACATCATGCGGGTAGAGATGAGAATATACAGGGGGGGGGGATATTTCTCAATTGAGGAAAAATCCTGGATCTGCCCCCAAATTTCACCACCTCACTCACCTCATTGCCCACCTTTTCACAAAATGACATAGAAATTCATCCAGTACTTTCAGAGATATCGTATGGACAGAAGAACAAATAAACGAAAAAGCAAATAAACCAAGAAACCAAGAGACAAAAAAGACATGACCAAACACCTCAGTTGACAGAGACAGAGGCAAATATGATGATAGGAGTTTTGATAGCATACTTTTTCCCCAGAGCTTCTCTATAGAACACTCAAGATCCATGAAGGAAACTATCCTGAAAACTATGTTTACATTTAAAGCACCATACTGACTCGAATAAAATAAATTTTGACAATCATTAATGGATGATGAAAACTCTGATTTTTATAGATAAACAACGAGGTAACATGCAGAGGCATAAGTGGGGGAGAGAAGGGGTGGGGGCAATTTAAAATACCCACCCCCCAGCCCTCAGTGGAGGTGGACCCTCAAAAGTTTTACAAATTAGAGTTCATTCACTGCATTTCTACTGACATTATACAATAAAGATATATTTGTACACTAGCTGAAGTACCTGTCTATGCCAGGTTAAATATTTAAAGAATGAAAAAAAGAAGACTAGAGCTTTCAGAATTATAAAAAATGTTTCCCTTCACTTTTGACCCCTTAAAGGAGGGGAAAAATTTTCCTTCACTTTGAACCCTTCAAAGGGGAAAAATTTCCCTTCATTTTTGACCTATGGAAGAAGAAAAAGATTCCCTTTCACTTTTTACTTCTCAAAAAGGGGGAAGTTTCACCTACACGTCTGACCCCATAAAAAGGAAAAAAATCTGAATTTCCTTCACTTTTGACCCTTTAAAGGTGTAAATAGTTTCCCTACACTTTGACTTTTAAAAGGTGAAAATGTTCCCCTTCACTTTTGACCCCTTAAAGAATTATATATAAACACGAAAGGCAGCCAGAAACTGTTTCAAAGTCAAAACAGAGTTGTTTGTTGAAAATTAAATAAAATTTGAAATAAAAAATGAATAAAAAAATACATTTGACCTCCTATCACGTGTAAGTTCAAACGAATGGTACCAAAACCTTCCTTGGATGATGTTGATATGGTTCCACAGGTCTGACTATCATAGTTCTGGGAAAAATTCCAGATGAAAAAGAGAAAAAAAAAAATTTCAATTTCTTTTTAATGTGAATATAAATGCAAACTTCATTCAAATCAACATTTTTTTCCAACCCAAATGTGTGTACTACACGACTATTGAGACCTGCTAACTTCAAATATACCTTTGCAAAGTAGATTATTGTATTTGAATCGTGTCCATGTTTTATCACTGCATTTGGGTTGGGATTAGGATTAGAGGTGGAGTCTTGTAAAAATACTGTCAATCGCATAAGGACCGAGAGAAAGAGAAATTGAAATCTGTAGTTCCTAATGACAAATGGAAAATAACAGAGCAGTTTGGCATTATTGCTACGTTGTAAATAGAACACTCCTCTTATCAAGCTTTAAATATTTCCTTTCTCTGTTTTTTTTTTTTTCATGTGAGTGTGAATGCAAACCTTATACAAATTCACAAATTTTTTTTTGCAAAATTTGACCTATAAATGTGTACTGTAGGTAAATTGAGAAGCACCGATTTCTGATATGCATTTGTTTTTCCTCAGTGATGCATAGTTCTGGGGTTCTGAGAGTACAAGCATGCACACATACTTAAAAAAGAAATTCACATCCATGTTTACCTATAACAAATGGAAAGTAAGGATGCAGTTTAGCATTATAGTTACATTGTAAATAGAACCCATTTATGAAACCTTAAAATATTATTCCTTTAAACTGATGAATTTCTGGCTGGTTTGTAGGTCTGAAAGATTTGAAGCGCATGAAATAAGAAAAAAAAAAATCAAAATTTTCCCTGTCAAATTTTGAACTTGGTATGCCAATTGCATTCACTTTGTTCCTAAACACTGGTCTATTGTTGCTTTCACTTGAAGTAGATTTTCTCATACGAGTGTGAATACAGAAATCAATACATTTTTTTGCAAAATTCGACCTAGAAATGTGGGCTGTAGGTAAATTGAAACCGGCTGATTTTGAATATGCCTTTGTTTTTCCACTGTGTTATGTAGTTCACAACCTATAAAAGTAAATACATTCATCACTATTTCATGATATAGATACAAGAATTGCATAGTAATTGAATGATAATTCAGCCTTTGAGGTTATTTTTCACCAATTAAGTGATAGTATATTCATTACAAAATTTCCGTTTTCATCGAATCTCACTAAATGTTAGAGGGGTCCCTTCAAATCCCCAGGGCTCCCAAATCTCTAGCTACACCACCAGTCGGGTAACAAGTCCTGAAATTTGATAAGTTAGTTACTCCATTGTCGCTTAGATTTTCATAATCATAATTTCAACTATTTTTGTGCTTTTATCATTCAATTTTGTTATTGGGTTCTACGACTGATTTCTGTAATCCTCTGAAGACTTAAGGGATTGAAAATTAAAAAATAGGACTTTTAGTAACATGAAGTCTTATAGAATTGACCATGAAAATTTATAGGTACAAAATTGAATAAATAACAGCTGATAATGAATCAAAATATCAATCAGTGTAATTGTAAAACTCGAATTTATTTCAACAAAAATGAATTTCCTTGCTGACAGCCAACTTTTTTCATAAACTATAATGTCATTGGAACAAATTTTTAAAAAAATTGAATTCCTTTTTATGGTATTTCCTGAAAATGACACAATAAGGATTTTTTTACGTTAAAAATTAAAATTCTATTAAAAGTTAAACAATGAAAATGGAGAAAAGTTGAAAATAAAACAAAATCAAAATAAGGATTAATCAATTTTCAAAAATGATACAATCACTGAGATATAATTCTTAATACCAACTTCTTTTCAATTTTCAGAATCATCCAAAAAATGTTGAAAATAGAAATTAAAAAAAAGTGTCAATTTATGAAAATTAATAAATTTATTCAACTAGGTACACTTTTAATTTTTTCAAAAAATAATGTTTGTTTCCTTTTTTTAATATATCCTACATAACGATCTTACTTTTCCCGTGTTCACAACCAAGAAAAAGTGACTAAAATAAATAATTAACTTCAGAGTCTCCGCTTTATTGGAAAGAGCCCCCTAGGTTAAGGGGCAATTTGTTGTTTGTTGTCACACACGATGAGGCAATGAGACAAGAGACATGAGACTTTTGCTTTTTACCCAGAATCCCCAGTACCAGTGGCTGCCCACAACAGAAGCGGCGTTTACATCTGTGGATTTTGGTTAGCCTGCTCCTATTTTGTCGCCAAATTTAACTCCACGGTAAGTACGCAAACCACTTTGTTACTCCACTCTGATGTTGGTCGGACAGCTTATCCATCTTGTCCAATCGGTTTTAAATAGTATTTTTCTCCAGAAAATCTGTTCTATGGCCTGTTTTTTTAATCCCCCATCTCAGCTCGCCCCCGTCCACAAGGGTCACCTATTTCGTCCTCACCATGACCATTTTGTGCGTGATGCACACACGCACCGTTAACACCAGTACGCACCATCTACTTCATTTTTCTGCTGTAACTGAAACAAAATATCAAATATTCTCAATCTGTTGTTGGAAATGGTTTGAGAATTTTGATCGCATATTTTCTCCGTGGTGGTATTGTTATTTTTGTGACCATCAAGAAAGTTCCACCCTTCGGCAGCTGTGTTGCTCCTCCGCATGTATGGGGGCAGCTTCTCTTTTGTGTACAGCTTACATGAATTTTGTCATCAATTATCTTTTGTTTTTATTATTCAATCAATTGAGAGTTGTGTGAATTTCTTTTCAAATTACTCTTTTGAAATATTTGGAATGAACAAAATAAACAAATACGGCCGGCAACTCCGAGGAGAAAGCAAAAAAAAAGCTAGCAGCAGCAACCATCTATAAGCGAAATATCTGTTTCTTTCAGTTCAAGGATTAATTGTTTAATTTAGATTTAAAATGAAAATTGATTGAAGGATAGACTTTTCCGAAGGGTTATGTGAGAGGAAACATTGAAGTGTCAGTTTTTAGCCATGAAGTACGGTTGGCTTCTTCCGAGAAGGACGGCCGACACACAAGATCCGTCTTTCTCTTTTACAATTTCATCATGGAAAGCCAAATCCTTGACTACTATTCCTGAGGCTTTTTTCTTCCTTCTTGTCTTTAAAGTTTTAATAATAAAGCTTATATTTGAAATCTAGCGCCATGCTACGAAAGCAGGTGTGCAATAGAAAGAAAAGAAAATGGGGGCAAGAGAAAAAAAAGTCATAGTAGTTGGTTTCTCAGTCTCACCCACCATGAGGTCCCACACCCCACGCATGGACCAGGCATGCGCACAGTCCACATCGGACCATACTTCCGCCTACCACCTTACCTTTACCTTCTCTTACCTCGACTAGAGAGGAGCCGTTTAATATAATCAGAGATAATGTTATCTAACGGTTATTGTTATCAAATTCTGTCGGTCCCAAATACTTTATTCGAAGTGATCACAAACAGCTTCCCCTATATGTCATCAGCCAGTTATTGTTGAAAGACCGTCTGTCCTGAAGTGATCACTATAAGCGGCTTCCTCAAAAATGTCATTCGCTTGATTTTATCAGCTGATGAAACCCTGTCCCAAAGTGATCACAATAAGCGGTTTCCTCTGTATTTTCCATTTCTCCTGTTTCTGTTAATTCCTTCATTTCAACTTTTTCATGCTCTTTACTGTCTTATTTTCTCTAGTTTACCTTTTATTATCGTTTCATTTTTTCAGGTAAATAACCTTTAATCTTGTACCCACCCTTCTCTGTGTTTACTCATTTTTTTTCTCTTTCGCTATTACTCTCTCATCTTTTACTTGAGTTCCTTTTCACCTTCTCTTTCCTCTTATTTCTCTCTTTCCGAGGATTCGTTTAGCTTTTCCTTTTTTTGTCGTCCATTGTATTCTTCCCTATTAAGTCTTTGATTTTGCACATCCATTCTTGGATGTTTTTTTTATCTTCATTTTTCTCCATTACTTTACTACTTCGGCTGTTTTTTTTACCTTTTTCTCATCTTAACCTAGCATTTCCGATTACCATGTTTATTTTACCTGTTTATCTTTACTCTAATTTGGTTGGCCTTCCTTCTTCCTTGTCGTTTTTCTGTGATTCCATCACCTTCTAAATACTTTTAAGCTTCTTTCTTCTCCCTTTGAAAAGAATTCTATCCTCCCCTCCCCCTTTTACGCCACCCTCGACTCTTCGTTTTTTTTGTTTTTTTTCTTCAAATTCTTTCCTCTGATACCTTTACCTCTTCCTTCACGCTTCGTCTTTTTTTAAATTTTTTCTTCAATTTTCCCCTTTTCATCCTTCTCTGTTATCCTTTCTCTCACCTTTCACTCTTGGTCCTTTTTAAAAATTCTACCTTCTGCATCCTCCTTTGATACCTTTTTCTTCCTCTTTACTCTTCGTTCTCTTTATAATTCTATCCTCTTTCTCTCTTCCCTTTCACCCTCTTTTTGATACCTTTCCTCCTCCTTCATTTAGATCTCTTTTGAAAAATTATATCCCCTGTCTCCTCCCTTCCTCTCCCTGCTTTTAAAAATCTTACCGTCAATCTCCTCCCCGTCACTTTTCGGCCTTTTTAAAATTTCTATCCTCTGCCTCCCCCATTTCACCCACCCTATGATTCCTATACCTCCCCTTCACCGTTTAAAAATCTTATCCTCTGCCCACCTTCTCCTCATGTCTGATATCTTCACCCCTTCACTCTTCGTTTTTTTTTGTTTTTAATTCTATCCTCAGCCTCCTCCCATGATATCCCTCTTACCGCTTTTCACTCTTCGTGCATTTCACCCTCTGAGACCTTCTTCCCCGGCCCTCACTCTTCGTTCATTTTTTTTTTCAGTTCCACCCTTAGTCTCGTCCCTGTCGCCTTCCTTTGATATATTTCCTCCTACTTTTCACTCTTTCCGTCTCTTTTTTTTCCAAATTTCTATCCTCTGCTTCTCTCCTTCCACGCTGCTTTGATACTTATCCTCCCCCTTCGTCATTTTAAAAATTCTATCCTCAGCCTCCCTCCCTTTCACCCTCTTTTGATACCTTCACCTCCTACTTCAGGGCCCCCTTTCTCTTCCTTTCAAAAGTCGCAGTTGTTGTTCAAGCTCAATCAGAACTTTTTATTCCATTATTAAAAATATTTGCCAAAAGGAAAGTTCTATCAGGGCAACCGACTAGAACTATTTTCGATCTGTGTCATGATTTTCTTCTTCTTAGCCTATAATTTCGCATTTTCAATGTTTATTTGCAGCTGTTGTTTAGGTAGTGTTTCTTTTTAGTCGTGACCTATACTTTTTTGTTGTAGTAGCACACACCTGCTTGGTCGGCTTGCGTACAACATGGATACAAACAAATGAGCTTATGAAATTAACAATATAGCTAGGCCTAATCGTAGAATGAATTAATCTTCGCCACAAGGGATTCATCTCGAACTGAAAATGTTGGGGTGGATTCAATGATGTCCATCCCTAAATTCCGAAATTTGCTTCTTTTTTTCTTTCTCCAACCCATATTGAAAACTTGAAAGGAAACAATGACTTGAAGTATTGAATTTATATGAATTAAAAAATAGTTGTAAAAATCTTGAAATGAATTAATTTCACGAAGATAATTTCATTCACGAGACATAATGTAAGAGTTTCGGTGTTGAATGGGAAATTTATGAATGAACAATAACCAGATTTTGTCATGAATGAACACGCCTGAAAAGGTATACATAAGGTACATATATTACAAGACGCAGATCCTTTGTCATTGATTAAAAATAGTTTGAAGTATCTGAAAGTTGAAAATTTAGTGAGGTAGGTTTGTGGAGAGGACGGGTTTTAATGGGGGAGAAAAAAAAATTGAAATGAGGAAGAAGGTAACAAAAGATGCAGATCCCGCAGCGGGTCGGCATCCGAGTTGTAAGTTTAGCATGATTGAACTCGTGAGAATCGAGATTTTTGTTCCCTTTTTAAAATAATCTTGAACATGTATTTAGATTACACACTTATTTAATACAACAGTAAATGGTGAGAGTCTGTCCGCATTAGTGCAGCTGAGGAGGTTATCTGCAAACGCCCCCGGGCCCCTGGGCACCCAATGGATGGGGACTCCGCCAGCCAAATAGTAATAGTAGTTCACCGACTGCGTTTCTGCTCACATCATACAATAACAAGGACAAGACATATTTGTGCATTAATTGCCTACAATAATTCAGCCTTCTGGGGTTATTCACGAATTAAGTGATGGTGCGTAGCGTGTGTACTCTATTGCAAATTTTCCTTTTCCATCAAATATCCGAGGGGCCCTGAAGGGGCCAAACCCCCCAGCCTCCAAATTTGTACTTACGCCCCTTTCTGACTGATTGTTGAAAAAATGCATTGCCCCATCGCTTTGATGAGGGCTCTTCTCAGCTGATTATTTCTTATACGGGTTTCAAGATAGTCATCATGTGACTGAAAACATGTTTGTCTTTCTTTCGTATTTATTGGCATGTATATGACCCGTGATTGCGATCCCAGTAGATATTTATTTATATTTTTTTTACATTCTCAATTGTATCGGTTTGAAGAAAAATCATCATCCGAAAATGTTGTTTAAAGTTTAAATCAATGTCTTTTATATTCAATTCACATTATGAACCACTAAAAAATATGGCTAATTTTAAAATTGATCATCTTGAATCGAATCCGAAACCGAATATTCTGAATATTTGCATTTTGTTGTAAACGCATTTTTTCCTTCTCTAGTCTCTCAGGCCTTCATTGAAAGAAGTCAAGTATTTGTTGGTCTCTACTTAACCCAGCTGGTTTTCCTCTGCAGCCATCAAAATTAAATTAACAAAATTGATGATAAATTGTATTATTAATTTCGGTAATTCAAGCACTTTCATATTCTGAAAAATAGCATGTGGTTATCGTTGTCGAAAAAATTATGAGACGACTACGCCCCTGATTTATTTTCAAGTCAAAGATAGTTTAGCAGTTCGAATAACTCATATTGTGTGCAAAAACAATGCTTGTGATGACATTTTATTGAGAAGATCGTTCATTTCTGGTGGTCCTCGGGTGCATATTTAGAAAATTGCCACAGCACGATTTTTGAAGTCGTTGAAAATGAAAATAAAACCAGGGATCGAAAACGATTTAGGGAAAAATCTTTCTCGGAAGGTCATCTGAAAAAAGCGGTTTACTCGCTAAAACACCACCACCTCGCACCTTGGAAACAGTTTCATAGAGATTCTTATATAATTGACTTGATACAAAAAAATATTTCAAGTGTTCTATTTCGTGTTCTGGTTGCGTTATCAGTGGCGTAGCTATGTATTTTTGGGCCCCAGGTAGTTTGGTTCCTCAGGAGGCCCCTCCAAAACATTTTGTGAGATTTGATGAAAAAGGAAGATTTGCAATAATAGAGAAGCACTATCACTAGAATGGTGAAATCCTAAAGGCTAAACAATTATTACTTACGCAAATAAATCGTATGAACAAATGCAGATGAACTTGAAGCTTTTTGGGGTCGGTGGGGCGTTTTCACTACCACCCTCGAGCTACGCCTCTTCTATTTTTACAACTCCGTTAAGTTTGGATGATTTAAAGCTAGTGTCAAGGATTTTAAAAGACCGAGTAAAATTGTGAATACATCATGGATTTATTTGCTTTTTTCTCTCTTCAATTTGAGGGGAAAAGGGATGAATGAATGTTGTTGTTCACCCTGTAAAATTGTTTTAAACAGCTGATTGCTTTGAGTTTGAAGCTTTAATGATGATCGTAATATTTTTGACACCCTACCGCTGCTGTCGTCATTATATACACAGAATTTCAGTGGCAAATTAAAGCAAATAAGATACTTCTTTTTATTGTCAGTTGATATCACCAGATGTTTTCTTCGAGAAATTCCCCGTCGGCGTATGAACGATCTGGTAGTTTAGCGTCCCAAATTATCTCGGTGGTTGTGAGGGCACTCGGTGATCACTTACAGACAATTGAAAAAAATCTAATAAAAAACAAACAAACAAAAAAAAAACCCCGAACTTTTCAGATTCTCATTTTAGACGGTATCAACAATTTTAGAAATTGTTATTTGTATTTATATTCATACGATTTCGTAAGAAAAATACCACCTTTGAAAACCACCCCAAAATTAGTGTGTTCTCAATCAAACCAACTAATGAAAAACATTGCACCTATTGTTAAAATAGGTGATGATGTTATTTTACTGTTTTTATTAGATATGATTTAATCAGTTTTTTGTAACTGGCCACCGAGTACCCTCACAACATCCATGATAATTCGGGACGCTAGATTTACGAGATGGCCGGCGTTTGTTGTAATTTTTCTTAAATGCCACAACATGAACAAACTGAGCTTCTTCCTCGGCCCTTCTCAGGAAAAAAAAATTCTGTTCAAAAGACATTATTAATGAATTCTATTATTTTTATAGTATTATTTGGGTATACGTTTTGGGACCTTTCAGGGTCTCTTCTCATTTTTTAACCAGACACCTCCCACCTGATAATTGCATATAAGGGTTTTTCCGGTTTCTTCAGTGTAGCGAATGAAGGGCAGTATTAGATTTAGGAAATCTATCAGATTCCAAGTTGGTATCTAATTGTGAGCCATAATTCTAGTTTTAGGTTTTTTATCGCTTCTTTTGTAACTTTTTTCATCTAGAAAAGATTGTCGGGGAGAGATAAAAACCTCACGCGAAGTAAACGGGTTAACCTTCTGTTAGGACGACACGACTCCGTATAAAAAATGGGTAGTGAGTGGATGAAATAGAAATTTATTAAAAAAAAGATTGTGATCTGGACAACGGACAAAAAAAAAAAGGTACTTGCAGGTTAAATTCCTCTAATTCAAATAAGACCGTAGTACGAATAATGCATATCTTCTGATTATTTTAGCAACTTAAGTGAACCATTTTATTGCCTTTCATAACCAGACTATTTTTATTAGAAATACGTGTAAAAAAAAAATGCAGAAAACTGTCACCGATTTAAACCACCATGTCATGTGGATATGGTCAGATATTTATGGTTGTGTAATAATCCATAATCAATCCATACAAAACTCCGAAAGCCATTTTTGTTTCTTAATTTTCTACTACAAGACAAAACTGATTGATGAAGTACCCAGCTGAAGAATTTTTCAATGATCGTTAATGCCAGTCTTATATAATCTTTTGAATTGACACTAATTATTTTTCAAAGAAATTCGGTGGTTGTTCTGAAGGTCACGTCCATTAAAACCAAACATTTTATTTTGTTTTATTTATTTATTTTTTTAGCTTGTTTAGGAAAGAGCTGGTTTCAACACGCTTTTGGGCATCCTTGGAAATGGGTCAATGAAACTTTTTTCTTTTCTTTTTTTTCATAGCAGCTTGAGCTAGGGTAGGAGCGCCCTTGTTTGCCTGTGTTCGCCCTTCATGTCACCACGTACACGCGACAATTTTACCCTGGATTAAAGAAAATTGGACTTTTCCATTGTGATTCATTGTTCTTTCAGTGTTCATTCAATTCAATCGTTTTTTTTACTGTCATAATCATAGATACATTTATAGATGCACACACGCGCGCTCATACGTTAGGATAAATAAAACGCCGTCTTTCCCTGTGGTATTTCGTTTTATATCGATTTTGCTAAAAAGCTGTGGGTCGTCCCGTGCCGTTTTTCTCCCTTTCCCTTGTTGGTTCGCCGACTTTCCATACACATGTCGTTGGGTGAAGAAGAAACAGAAGCAGGCAAAGCAGCAGCCTGGCTTTTTTTCATTCCTTCTTTCTTCCGCTTTCACCATAGCTCACTGCTACTGCTGATATAATATTGAGGGCGCCCTCCATGGATACAGCCAGACACTTAGAGAAGCAGAACCTTCGAATCTGTTTTTTCCTTTTCGCCTGCATCTAGAAGCGTCTTTAATTTTCTGAAAGTCTTCCCCTCCTTCCATCCACTAGAATATGGTAAGGCCTGATCTTGTTTTCTGGCTATTTTAGCCATACCGCCTTTTTGTGTTGGTTTACACCGATGGTTGCACTATGCTGACACACGCACACATTCAGCAGAATACTGGAAAGGAAAGAGGCCGGCCTCTCCTTTTTTTCCGACAACCTAGCTGCTTTCGATTTCCTCGTTCTGTCTTGTGATGAGAGAAAAGCAGCCCACTACTCTTCTGTGCGTGTATGACTCATGTTCGAAAAAGAAGCATGGTCACATCTAGGGGGATGGCAAGCAGACGAACAGGCTGGGACCCTGACTCATGTCTCGTTGCTAAAGTCGAACGAAGGACCGACAAGGTTAGGAAGGATTTTTCTCCTTCTTAAAAACACGTTTTGCTTGAATGTTTGTCTTTTTTTTTCTTTCTCTCTTCCTGAAAGATTTGATCTCAGGCCAGGGTGAAGGTAACACCGTCCATTGCCCTCCATATGTGCTGCTTGTCTTCGTTGGCATTGATTAAGGTCCCTGAGCATTAAGAAAGTCTATTCGGGACCAGATTCGAAGAATAATAACCGAGTGCTGATTATTGATGGAACGGAGATGTTTTAACGAGACAAGGGGCGAACTTTGTTCACGCCGAACAGACATATCGTGGGGAAAAAAACAGCCTAGGATTTTACGCTGAGATACGTAGATTTTGCAGTCAAAGGAAAAAAAATTACTCGAAGAAGGACACCTACACTGAGGTGCAAGTTCTCTTTATGTGCTTTTAAAAAAGTTTTGTGTTTAAATTTGTTACCTTTTGCTTTTGATAGAAAAAGAAAGGCGTACGCAACCAATAAGAAGAAAGGGCAGGATATTCCTTTAGGCCATGTTTGGGAATTGGCTTTAAAAACGAAATCGCAATATGTCACTCCGTGAAAAATGTTATGAGGGCCTGAGAGTTCTAAAACCTGACCTTTGTATTTATTCCACCTGGGAGGATTTTAAAAGATCATAAATGTTTTATTTTCCATGATGTATATGAATGGATATCTAAATATTTTATTTACTTTAATGAAAAAGATAACCACCGACTGCTCAACCTACATTTTTTCGTAGCGTTTTTTTTTTTTTAACACGATGAACGTAAAATAATAATGGTAACGTTGCAGTTATGCATATTCATTATATAATAATAGTAACGTTGCGATTATGCTTATTCATTGTCATTACATTCTTCATAAGTTTTGCTATATTTTTGATATTTTGTTCATTTGTCTTGGGTCTTATGATTCGAAACCCTAAAATTTTATTGATTTTAAATTTTATATAATCAAAATTTTCATGTTGGATAAACATGAAAAAAATCACCCGAAATGTACTCTACGAACGAATTTAATTTTTTCCCTTAAAACCCTTGGAGTAAACGAGATGAGAAAATCCGTTTGGACGAAGATTCTTGATAGAAAGGTGGTTTTGATTACAACCGCAAAACTGCCCTTAATATTATTGCTTCACTCAACTAACCCAGCTGTGTTAACTGAAAAAACGGTAACCCTTATTTATTCAAGATCTTCTTGAGTAAACCAATTACCGAAGAAATGCTTCAAGTATTTTATAAAGACTGAAGTGCTGTGTAATTTATTTTTCTTAGCCTTTTATTCAAGGCCGAAACCCCATCTTTGTAGGGTTTAAACTGCCAATTGATCCAAGTATAAGGTGATGTAAATTTTTAGATCATCTATTGACCTACATATTATTATTATTATTATTTTTTTTTTTTTTGAATGATGAAATCATTTTTTCATTCATTGTTCTGAAAATCCTATGTACTGAAGTTTCTACAAAAATGAATACTGGGTATTTTTAGCTTCATAAACTAAATTGAAAAGGTAATAATTTAAAAATAAAAATGGATTTTTTTACATCAAGTTGCTCTTCACTGTCAAACTTGCGGGTTAAATTTTCGGCGTATTTCTAATTTATTTTAGGAATAGTTTTCTCTTTTTTTAACCTTGCAGCTTGTACCTTCTATATTCACGAACGTTTTATCACTCTAAATTGAATAGGACTTGTTTTAATTCCTTGGTGGACTCTTCTGTCGTTAACTCCCTAAATGGTACAACTCTGAAATTAACGTTGATGGGTTCAGAGCATAACATTTCATCTTTTTCTTTTTTTTTTTTTCTTGATGGGGGGTTCCTTCTATTTTTGTATTTAGGTATTATTGTCAAACAAACCAAAACGAAAATGAACTATAAAATTTTGATGTATTTCTTTCAATTTAACATCAAGTCCTCTTTGTATCAATATCTTTATGTATCATAATAAATCCTCAAACGTTGAACCACTTTTTTTTTATTTTTTAAAGTATATTTTTTGGTGACCCCCTAAAATCTGTTAGTACCCACTGCCTGAAGTACGGTCCTGACTTTACTGCTTTTGATATAAGCGCTAACCACCGAAAACGTGTGGAAACACGTAACATCAATAGATACTGTAGATTTTACAAGTACAAACATGGCTTCTAGAATTTCTTATTTTTTTATTTTTTTATTTAAGATCAGCGGTAGATTCAATTGACAAGTCCAAGTATTAGTGTGGCGATTTTAATTTCAAATTCAACTATTTTAATGTTTTAACCTTATTGGGGTAAAAGCTCACGTAAAGCTAACAACATCGCTTGGTTTTAATGTAGTCTTCTTCGTTTAGCTTCCATAAGCGGTTGATCCTCTCGTACTTCACACACGGGATAGAAGAAAGTAAGCATGTAGAGGAAACCTGTTTATTTCCATCTGTTATTTACCTTTGCAAACGAAATTAGAAGAGGTATGTGTATTCACTTGTGTCCGCACGTCCGTTTGTCCAGGCGATATCACCTAAAATTCTTGATGACTTTTTGTGGAAGGGTGGGCAATAGGTCACGGAAGAAGTCATTGAATTTTGGGGTGGATCCATGAAGTTCTTACTTCCCTTACATCGTTGCTATGTGTCCAAAATATCTTTAAAAGTTTGTGAAAATGGGCCAAATTTTGGGGGTAGTTCAGGATTATTTTTCAATCGAGAGATATTTTTTCTTTTTTTTTTTTTTTCTTACCCCCAATTCATTTATATATTCACTATTTGTTCATACTATATCTCCAAAAGTTTTCAACGAATTCCAATGACATTTTGTCTAAGGGTATGCAATGGGCTGAGGGAGAATTGATTGAATTTGGGGGCAGATCCAGGCGTTCTTTACACTTGTCTCCTGTGCATCATAACTATAGATCTGCATTCAGTTTTTAGTGACAATAGCTTTGGCAGAAGTATACACTCTCTGAGTGCTTTGTAGTTAAGATAGTGCTGTGCAAATTAATGATCCCCCCCCCCAGGTCACTTATGAACCCTGCTTTAGATCAAAGGGCTTCTTTTTTTTCTCCTCCAAAGCAGTATCCACTTGGTCCTCAGCATTTTTATCTGTATGAAGAAATTTACAACCTTACTTCTAGTCCCTACAGGAAATCTCATTCCCAAAATAAAAAAATGTACAAGTAGTGTGGTCTCTTGAATGAAATGCTGTCCCTCCTACTGAGCTTTATTTTCACATCTCATTCTCCGCTGACTGTGGTCTCAAATTGCTTAACCCTACCCTTTATGTGGAATGTCAGTAATGTTGGAGTGTGAGTTGCAAAAATGAAACTATTAGCTCTGTTAGAGGGACCACACAACTTAACTTGCGCCCAATGATAAATACTGAAAAATGAACGGGTATATCTTGCTCCTTGGCATTAACTTGCCCCAGTAGAAAATTTACTTAGATAATATGTCAGGTGTATGTCTTCATTTTTTGTTTTAGCATCTGTCAAAGGTGTTAATACTAATTATAGAGTAGTCCTTTCTACATCAAGATACATCTGTTATCTTCTATGTTCTATTTTCTTGGTGAAGATGTGCCCCTGGGTTTTTCAATGAAAAAATATTTGTTGAAAATTTTTTTCATTCAATTTATGACCCCCAGGAAAAAAAAAATTTTTTCATTGTATCCTGTTTATTAAAAACTGTCAACAGAGGTTTCTTCTGTTTTTAAGGGGTTCTGTCTATTTATCATGCATGCAGGCAGTATCAGTGTAGCTAGAGGGCAGAAAATATAAACATGTACTCCTTATGCCTAGAAGAAAATGTTCTTTTTTGTTTTTGGAACACCCCCCCCCCAAGCTTTTAGTGGGGTAGAGGTTCAATTTATAATGTAAGTTTTTGCTAAATTGGTCTTAGTTTGTGTCCTCCAGTGTTCACACTTGTTTTTGGAAAATTCAGACCTTTTTCAACAAAAGCTAAAAGAAGTAAATTATTCATCGATTACCCTTTTTCCAATTTTTAATTGATCATCCCCCATTCTGGCAAAAGATGTTGATTACATGATGGTTTCTTTTGAGTGAGTAACCTGACCTGTTTTCATATAATCGTGTTTTGTTATTCCATCTTGGGGAATAACATTCTTGTGTCCTGTCCATTTTATGGACTTGATTTGTGTGACATCTCGCTACAAATCTGTCTGCAGGTGTATGCACTGTAATTACTTGACAACTGGCCTTTGCATGCAGGTGACATTTGCCCAATATATTAGTCAGCACACAAGGCAGTGCAGTGTCAAGTTAAAAGTTGTTTGGATCAGCAGTTCTCAAGAGATCTAATGAAAATGAATAAAAAATGAAAGATTATCTAAATTTAGATATAAGATATCTAAATTGGCAACACAGAACAGAAATAACTGAGATACTTCGAAGTCGTAGTTTCGTACAGCAAACAAAATTACTTTACACAACAATTATGGCAGGATGCTCCACGCATCGTAAAGTCAAGCCGCTTCCAAACGTGTACCTTCCGAACAGGTGCTGCCCTAGTAACGTTTAATTCCGTTTCATAAAACTTCTAATGGTATACACATGTGAACATGTTATCTTAGATTAGGAGTGCATGTGAGAACTGAAGTCAACTTTCATCATAATCATCAGCAGCAGCAATTCTCATTATCAAAAGGTTCTGAATGTTTGTTTTTTGCTGGCTTCAAAGTTCTATCCTTGAAAGGCATTTTCTTCTACGCACAATACGTGGAAATTGTTCAGTGATGTTTGTGTTGTTGATTTGTTCTAGTCGTTGCTTGCATGTTCCTTGTTTGGCTTCTGTACCTAATCAATGTTTGGTCTCAAATTTCCTAATTCCATGATGGCAAATTCTTCTCCGTGTTGGCTGGTCACATGCTAATGTTTCGCAATTGGGCGGTCGAATGTCAAATTTATCGAAGACAGCCCCGAGTTGATCCTTGTATCTTTTCCTTTGACCACTCATTGCTCCTTCTCTGAGTTCAGAATACAGGATTTACTCCAGTCTATTGAGCAGTTTTCATTAAGGTTGCGTTCTCAAATTTAAAAAAAAAATGAATTTTTTTCCCCTTTTCTTCTGCGTACTTCTTTGTCCCATCAGGTTGTGTTGGTATATCCTTTGTAGAGAATATATAGTAAAATGTATGGACACCAAAGAACAGGCAATGAACACATAGTATTTGTTGGTAATTCAATTAGATTTAATTTGATGTTACATTTTACTGATAAGGATGAGCTTGGCTCTCTCTAACAAGTAACTCGTTTCTAATTGCAGTTTCATAGAGACACCTGTATCTAATTATCACATGAAATTTGTTTTTGGTAATGTGCATTGCTGAAGAACTCTGTTCACATCTCGGATCTGAGTAGATTGTGATTGCCTCAATATTCCAGTCTTTTACAAACCTCACAAACATAATATCTCTTGCGTATTCCTAGAGACATCCACCCCCCAAACATCATTCTCAATCAGTTAATAATAATGGTTAACGATACGTAATATAATAAAAATATATAAAATCATTGCTTTACTAATACTACTAGTACAGAAACAAAAAAAACATGATGCCAGAGAGATTGGGAATGGAGTGTAGTTTTAGGGTTTTATTGAGAATTCCTGATGTGTGAAAAGACTCGACACTCGTCCTGCACTTTTGACCTCTAACTTTGTTTTTTCAACTGGGTTATATCAACAAATGCTCCTGGAATTTGTGCAGTGTCTCCTTTCCTGTTTCACTGATGTAGATTAACTGTTGCTTTTCGCAGGGAAAAAAAAGTGTTACTGTGTTGTTGTGTGAATACATTAAAAAATATGAGTACTATTGGAGGTGTTCAAAGTGTGTAATGGATACATAGTTTCTTAATGTATAAGTAATTCATGGACCAGTTCTTTTGATATTCATTTTTTTACCCATGTCATTGAAAAAATTATTTTTGTTTTTGTCGTTTAAATTCTGCCTGCCTAGGCTGTTAGCTGCTTTGATATATTGTCTCCTTTCCCCAATCTGACTGACATACTTGATGCCTAAAATTTTGACTCCATGTCATATTTTGATTAGAAGTAGTATTGGCAACCATGACTGTGAATAACCATTTTTTTCTTTCATCTAAATTTTTCTGTGATAGGAAAAAAAGCAACTGAAAATCAATTGAAGGAAAATAGTGAAAAATTTATACGGTTTCTAATCTAATTACGATTCTCTCCTCACCTACCTACATGTAAATGCTTTGTAATTTAATTTTGTATTCATTTTAACTCCTAAATTCATACAAAGAAGAAAGAAAATTAAATGTCAAGGGAAATAACTTCTGAATAATTTGGTGCATGAAATTTTTTTTATTCAAACAGTTCTACTATATTTTATGGTATTCATTAGAGTTCCACTCTCAATTACAAGTGGTTTATGGATTTAAAAGTTGGTGTTTTGTGAATATTTCCCTTCTTTGCAGATCACTTGTCTGTGTATTCTACATAGGAAGCAATTCAACGATCCAGAAAAAAACTTTTCATTGTGTTCAGATGTTTTTCATAACGCATTTATCCATCTCTGCCTCCAAAATTCGAAGAGGAATACGTATTTACTTGTGTCCGTCTGTCTGTTTCTCCACACAGTGTCTCCACAAGTTTTTAATGAATTTCAATGATGTTTTATGGAATTGTTGTACTCAAATGCACATGCACTAGAAATGATAACAGGACAACTCTTCTTGGGGATCAAAAACCAAGATTTTATCACTTGCAACATACCTAGATGCTTTGGTTGTTGTTGGTGGTGGTGTTTTGTTTTGTTTTTCTTTTTTTGTGCTTTTTGTTTTTTTTCTCCAACAATCCAGCTGACTGGGGGAGAGGAAGATAGATTAGAAGCATGACTGCCTTCTGTTGATGCTCTGCTATGAGTTTTCAGAAGATGCATGGCATTAATGAACTGTGATCTTGCTTGGAATCAGTGACCCGTGTAATTTAATGTCAAAAGGTGTATCTTCCCTTCTTGTTTTCTTCTTTTTGTTTTATGACTCCTTGTGAAATAACTCAATCAAAACAGTTGGATTCCAGTTTCTTATTCTATTTTTGTTGATGGATTTCTTTGGATTGTGGCCAGGGGGGAGTAGCATCAGTCTCTGTTAAAAGCCGGATCTAAACTGACCACTTTGAAAGACTGTTGTCTTGTCCAAAAAAGATTGCAGTAATTTCATTGGTCAAGCTTGGTCAGGTGATCAGTATGCAACTCTTTTTCTCAAACAAAAACATACATTAGAACTATAGGTTCAGCTGTCAGGTCATTAACTATTCATCTATTCTCTTGCAGCTAGGCATCTTTGATTTGGGAAAATCCTGACTTAACGACGCCTCTCTCTCCATTAATTACTTTCCACTGTCCAAACTCACTTGACTTTACTTATCATGAGTAAAGTCAACATCTATGCATAGAGATACACATCTACCATACAAACACATTTTATTTGAATTCTTTGTGAAAAAATTAAAGAATCGAGAAAATTACTAATGGTTTCATGTTGAATTAAAGAATTGAGAAAATTTTCAAGACTATCTTTATCTTCTAATAGAAGGGGGGGGCTATGGACTGAGGAAGAATTGATGGGGCTGGGATCCAGGACTTGGTAGAAAAAATTTTACTGTTACCCCCACTGCATCATAGTTATATATGAACTGATTTTCGGTTTTTAGTGACAATGATGTTGGCAGAGTTATGTGTTCTAATTCCCTTTTAAAATCCAATGAAATTTGCATTTATATTCCTAACTTGGAGGAAAAAACCCCGTTAATATTCATCTGAGAATTTGATAAACCTTGACTGCTTAATATAGAAATGATTTATGCGAAGGATGGGCCTCAAGTGTAGGGGTGGATATCAATTTGTATTCTTTGCCCCTCTTGTCTTCCAATGCTCACTTTGAGAATCAATGATAAAGTATTCGTAAACCAGACAACTTTCAAAAGCGGAAGTTGAATGCACTGGACAGATGGTGCATTATGTGTCATTGTGATGCCTTGCCTACTTATAATTTTTTTTTTTTTTCAGGAACAAATTTTGTATTAAATGGAAAGTGCTAGATGATGATTTCTAGCTTTTCAGTACAGGATTGGACATCTACTTATTTTTTCTTCTTCTGATAAGAATGATCATAGAAATGGAAATTCTTTCATAACTGTCTGATTACTTGAATCCTTTTGTAAAGATTATAAAAAAATTTATAGAAACCACCTAGCTCAATATAGTTTTGTCTTTTTTTTTTTTTTTTTTTTCTTCCAAGCTGCCTACGTAATGGATGTATTTTGTATTCAGGCTACAGCAATGAAAATTTGAACATTTAATCCTTATTATGTCCAGAAAGCTCCCCCCCCCATAAAAAAGTTTTTGGTGGGAGTACAATTTACAATGTAAGATTATGCTTAATTGGTCACTTAAATTGTATCTGGCAACCTTCAGAATTGTTTTTTGAAAATTCTAACATTTTAGTGATCACCACCCAACAAAAAGAGAGAGAAGTAACTTAATCATTCAATTATTTTTCTCCCCCCCCTTTTTTTTTTCCAAATTGATCATCCCAAAAGACGTTTATCATGTGGCAGTCTCTATTAAGTAGTTAACCAAACGAGTTTTCTTTTAATGCCTGGTATACTAAAAATTTAAACAGTTTTGATGAATTTTTTTTTTTTCTCTCTTTCTTGGAAATTTAGAAAGTAAGCAGATTTATTGATGCTTTTCATTTGAAATGAGCTAATTTCTTTTTAATGTGAACATTTCTAGCTGTTGTTAGTTGACTTGATCAAAATATATTCCATGGAATGTTGAAAAAAAACCATCTTTTTCATCTCAAGCAACATTGTAAAATAAGGTTTCACATTGCACCATTCAAAATACAAGTGTACATTCTTTCTATTCTATTTTACACTTGTTTTCTTTACCTGTTTGATTTAATTCCAATTTGTTGCATGTTATACATTTCAATTTTTTTTAAAAACTAAATTACTGTGACATTGCCAATTTTCTTTGGAGACCACTTCTGGGGGGGTTCAAGTGCAGCTTTGAAAATGCACATTTTGAAACTGGCATAACTAGGCATAAGAAATGCTGTATAGCGACATTGCTTGTTTTTTTGGTTTTTTTTATGTGGACCAAAAGAGACCCCTGTTTTCAAAACACAAAATGGTGCTGGAGCAAAACAAAAAAAAATAACTTGATATATATAACTTTTTTCCTTTTGGAACATCAGTGGCAATGCAGTCAAGAAAATACACACCTTTTTTTTTTTTTTTTTTTTTTTTTCCAAGATTTGATGAAAGGACCAGCCTTGTTTTATTACTATTTCCAGCATCAGTATGGCCCATGTAGTTATCAGTCTGCCAAAACCACTTCAAATGATCATCTTCACTAACCTTCATCCTTTAAGTAAACCATAATGTTACCTTGCTAGAATCACCTTTCTAAAATTGCTCAGTGATTCCCCCACCCACTCCATCAATACCACTCAGTCATGGCTGGAGACTCTCCTTGACAATAACTTGGCTTCTCTCTCTGTTGTAGCAGTCTGTCAGCTCTAACAACGAAACAACCTTGTTTCCACCCCCTCCATCTCGCATTCATATATTGTCTAACCACTCTCCCCTCTCACAATGTTTTTTCTCTTCTCTTATTTGTGCTATCTGCTGACTGGCTCTTACTGCCTGGCTATGGTACACTGTGCAGCTTTTTCTCTGGGTCCAGCATTTAAGATGTAAGACGGTAGCTGAAGACGCTGCCTATTATTCAGTGTGTTCGACAAAACAAAGCAGTCTCAATAGTGTTTCCCCTGGCTGTTTTTTGTTGTTCTCAGGATTGTTACCTAATGTCTGTGTAATTCCTGATCCTTGGCTTCATTTAGCCTGAGCTCTAGGGTAGGTTTGTAACCTTTGCACCAATTATTGTATTTCCCAGCATTGAGGGTACTCTGGCATCAACAATGCATACAGATTTTGGCTTGGCAAATTTTGAAGAAGAGAAAAATTAATGTTAGGATAGGCCTATGAAATAAAAGAAACCTTTGGCCTGAAGGACTCAGGATAAATTTTTTTGACTTATTTTGAAGAGAAAAAAAATAGCATCTTTGATGTCTGGAAATGCAGTTGTTCCCTAAGTTTAAGTTGGTGTAGTAGAAGAAAGAGACAATGTCTGTTGACATGATGGGGAGTGGGGCAGATTGACCTTTCCTTTAATCCTTGATCATCAGCATCTTAAGTGTGGTGGTTCCTAACCGCTGGGTTACAAAGCAGTTGCTACTAGGCTGTGAGGAAATACTGTGGTTTGAAGATATATCTCTGTAAAATAAAAACAAATTATTTTCCTTGGATCTTAATATTGAATTTGTTATAGTAACTTTGGCAGGAAGTATGGAATCATCACACTTAGAGGATGTTCACTCAGCTTTTTTACCCTGCAGAAAATGAACGATTTGAAGATATGATACAGAAAAATTTTTGTTTACCAGCTGAACATTCTGGTTTCATGAAGTATACCCAAAACAAACTAGATAAAATGACTTGAATTAATGGCATATTTTTTTCCAGATCAGGGAGAGGAAAAGATTATGGAATCATCAACAAAAGAAAATCACAATTAGTACTTTGTTGCTCCTCCTCAGGCTTTTATAATGGCCTGAATTCTCTGAGTCATAGACCTCAGTAATGAAAAACAATATTCTCCATCAAGCTGGTTCCAACTTTCTTGAATAGCAGTTGACAGATCAGCTCTACAGAATGGAGCCTTGTCATTATTTTCAATTGGAATGAGAGCCAGACTTTTAGCTGGCCATGTCATTGAGTTGATATGCCTTTCCTGAGGAGAAGCTTTAACATTCCTTGCTCAGTAACAAGGTGCATTTTCATTCTGAAAAATGATTTCATCAACATCAAATCTATTTTCTATTGATTGGTAAAAGAAAAAAAAAGTGTCTAAAATTCCAATGTACACCTATGTATCGACTGTTGAGGTAATGATGGTCATCTCCTCTGGCCTTTTACCCGACTTGCAGTCTCAAATCATAAGAGTGGAGTAATTTGCTTATTTTCTTCTGGTAGTCATCTTTTATGTTTTCATTGGAATAGCAAAAGTTCCTGCATCATGATCCTGGCCAATGCAGGTTCATGATTGATCGCTGAATATCACTTTAATCGAATCCTCCACTCTCCATGATTGCTTCTCTTTAGCCCACTGTAACTTTATCTTCCGTTTGGATGTTAGAACTGATTTTCATTTGGCTTTTCTCTCTATAAATTCCATTTCGTCCAACAAATCTCTCTGTTTTGTCATGAACATTGACTCCTGTTTCCACCTATTTCTAAACTGATGCTTTGACGTCTTCCATGTTCTACCCTAGTGTTTTCATTTTTATATAATTGCACTAAGTTTTAGACACAGCCGACTGGGAACAACCATCATCTTTTGTCTCAAAGGAGTTCGATAATCTTTTCCATTGTTTCAATTGACAGCTCTCATGATGGAGCCATGTTCCTTTCAATTAACCAAGTCAAACGTGTTGGTATTTGTTTTAGAAATGCAAATTACAAGGCAATTCAATTTTTTTTCCCTTCTACTTGATCTGGATGGAAAAAAATTCTATTCATCTCACTACAATTGAAGTAATCTCTGTGAATGTATGTGTATGCATTGCAATTACTTGACAACTGGTCATTGTACAAAGTTGATATTCACCAGATTTACTAGTTGGCTTGCAAGACAGTGCAGTGTCGTTCAAAATTTTTTGGATCAGAGGTCCTGAAAAAATTCAATGAAAAAAAAAAAGATATTAAAGATTTTAGATTTTAATCTAAATTTTGGTATTGAACATCTGAATTTAGGTATTGAACTTCTAAATTGGCAACACTGAAAAGAAGTAACCAAAATACTTTGAAGCCATGGTTCCGTATGACCAATGGAAAATCATTTTGCATTACATTTATGACAGACTACACCACACAACATCAAGTCCAGCCCCTCCAATCACATGCATCTTTAAACAAGCAATCCCTGCCACATGTTAATGAAATAATTTGATGCAAAAAGTATCCCTGCGACTTTTGAGAGAGATAGAGGTCTTGAGTGACTAAGACTGTTATAGGTGATACATGAATGTTACATAGTTGAATATTTTGAATAAAGTAAGATTTCCTTGCAGTATATTTAATTTTTATTACAGAATTTTTTGCATCAAATTATTTCATCAATGTGTGGATAGAATAAAAAGGAATGCTGAAAATCTGTTATATTTTTTGTTTGTTTTTTGTGATGGAGGGGGAGGGGAAGCTGGGTGATCACCCTAAGTATGATGTTATCAACTATATTCTGCTGACTGGCAGAATTGACTGGACAACACTTTGATCCATTGGGTCAGCCTTTGAAAGAAAATTAATGCAATCTGATGTGATTGACATCAACCCAAATTCTTTTCAAGCGTTTGCAAGTTAGATAAGGGAGGTGAATCGATTATTAGTATCTAAAAGTTGTCTCCCTTGACAAATCGGTCATTATGATATAGATAGGGCGGACGCTGACAAAACGCTATTACTATTCAGTTGCAAATCATTCAGATTTTTTAGAATTCTCCAAGTTGACACATTTTAGGAATACATCATTAATTCAATACTCCTGGCTACAATGCATTTTTTCAGATACTTAGAAGTCACAAGCAGATATTTACAAAATTAGATTGACTGTATCGTGTATAAATCATGATGAAATTTCCATGTCTACTTTTAGTATAATTGTGATCATTGTGTGTGTATGTCCTGCCAAATCATCTGTTATTGTAGTCATATTTTTTTTCTTTTAAATTTCATTTACATACGAGTCATTTGGCTTTGACTGACGTTTAGCGTATCGCCCAACATTCAGTGCATTGCCCTTATGTTGACGATGGGGAGCTGTCCCTGCCAGAGCATCACATATCATGTTTCTCTGCCTCGACTAGACTCTGATGTTGGTGAAAATTGACTTGAAGGTGACACGCACCCAAATCAGCATCACTTGCTTCACCTGCTATTCATCTATAGGTGGGTCGAGTGGAGAGGGATTTATGCCTTTTCCAAGGACATTAGTGGTAAACTGAATGTCTGAACTCGGCACACCAATTCTGTTTTCTGTTTTGCTAATAGCTTGGCCAACGGCTCCTCCATATGGGTTTTACAGGCATGCAGAAATGTATGGATAATTTTGCACGTTAGTTATGGAATGATTCTTAGAAACCTTTCATAATTGTTAGCCATATTTATAATTTTCAAAAGATGAATGATAAATTTTTGTACTTTTTTTTTTTTTTTTTTTTTTTAGAAGCAATTCATGTAATTGGCAAAATTATAAAAGAAATAACACTTTCTCGACTGCTAAATTCTCTGCAAGCATTTACAAATGGGATTATTCTTTTAAACATTCATTGCCTATCTTGTATCTTTTAAATGAAATTGAAACAAATTTGCTGTACTGTTTCAACACAATAAATACAAGACCATCCTGTGATATGCATTTTGTGAAGATTGTACAGTACCAATGCTTCTAGGATCTTGTTTTAAATCCTACATGAACATAACATGAGCAATGAAGTTTTGTAAATAATTTTTATTAATTTTTGACTTTTTACCTTCATCTTTGTTCTTTAAGAAAAAATCACAATTTAATTCCGGCTCTTCTGTACCAACGCTCATTTGTCTTCTGCTCTTTAGTCTCACGCTCATTTGTTGGCCAACCAAATCCTACATGCCACATTTATTTCAACAGAGACTTCTCTATGAATGTTGAACATATACTATCCAGTGAGTTAATCTGTTTCATTGCTTTATTTTTTTTATTGCTCTAATTCTTTTATTTGTTCTTTCATTGTTTTAAGCAGTAAATTCTCCAGCCATCATCAGGTGATATCATGTAATAGATTAAACTAACCAGTTTTCTGTTAGGACTGGACATAAATCTGATCTATCAATGGTTTTTTTCAGAGTGTTGGTATTTAGTGCTTACATGTATAAGGCAGGCATAAATGCCTTTTGTGCTTTTGTTAAAATAGCATTTGTGGGAACAATGGGGCAAAAGGGCCTGAAATCTGGCTCCATATCACAAGAAAAATCCTAATTATTTGAGTCCTTTTAAAAGACAGAGAATGTATAACTATTGCGTAAAATATCTGGTGACTAGAAACCATGTTGATTGAAATGAGATATATATATATATTGAGAGAGAGAGAGATATTAATCAATTAATAATGGAAAGGTTAAGAGACCTAAATACCAATACAGTACCGGATCATATATCTGACTTCTAGAAAACCGGAATTACCAGAAAACAGGCTATTTTTTAAACTGACTAGTTTTCAATCTGGCAGGCATCGTAGTAGTTGACCGCTCGCTGCTCATTGTTTTGATTTCGATGGCATGGTTGAATTATCTTCAAATTAAGATTAGTGTATTAATATTGATTGAGTCGGCCTTTTTTTGAAGTGGATTAATTTGTATTTGTTATAAAGAGTTTTGTTCTTTATTTTTTTCATAACCATTCTTTGTTAAATTTCTGTCATGTATTTTTTATTCTATAATTTAAGAATTTGAAGTGGATCAATAAAGATCAAACAGACCCTGCTTTAGGAATGTATTAATTTGTATCCTCCAAGTGTAATTTTATTCTTCACTTTTCAGTTTTTATTTCATATTTTAGTTATACATATTTAGCCTTTGACTGATTCCAGAAATCCAGGTCACCTCTGGTCCCAAGTTTGCTGGATAAATGGTTTGGTTCTGTAATGCTTTTTCTCACATAAATATGAACCATGAAAATTTTCATTATTTAGAAGCTAGCTCACTGGAACAACTGTTTTATTTTTGTTTCTGCTATATTGTGAGCTTGTTGGTCAGTATTCTACTTTCACAAAATTCTTGTTTGACTCGTCCGGGTAGGTTGGTATAAGAGAAGCCTGTGTTTGTGTGTGTGTTTGCCACAGGCTATGTAGGTTGCGTAGAAAGACCATGTTACTAAGGTCAAAGTAGTAGTACTAAGCATCAGTACAATTCTTTAGAATTTACCAGAGCATACTGGGAGCTGTAGTCATTTTGGAAATTGTTCTATTGTATTAGATTCAAATTCAGTGTAAAACAAGAATTGAATAGCCAAAAAAGAAATTTCTTAGAAAACCATAGATTGTTGTCAAGTCATTAGGACAATTTTAAAAGCGTCCAGGTACATAGTGTAGAGGTAAGATAGCTCGGAAATGGGCTTGACCATATTGTTTCGAATCTTGCAGTAGATGGTGTTTGTTACATAAATCGTGCAGTAGACGGTGTTTGTCACATAGATCGTGCAGTAGACGGTGTTCGTTACATAATAAACCAAAATTGAATGCTATCTGGATGTATAAATTCAGTGGTGTAGTGATTTAGTGGCAGAGACAGTGGAATCACCAAGCTAGGTTCCAAGTCCAGCTGAGCCTGTTTGCATTCACTTTACACCTATGCCCTCAAGTCTAATTTGTCTCAAATTGTATTCCTAGAGTTATGATATTTAGCACTTGAAGCCTTGCTTAAATACTGTGAGAAGAGTGTCACTGAAAGGAACTTGCTACCAATGTTTTCAATCTGTAAAGTTTTCATTTGAATGTGTATATTTTACTCACACAATATCAATTTTAAATATGTATATAAAATGTTTTGATATTCCATACACACACTCACCTTCACAAAAAGTATACATATTTAAGAACTAGGCTGAACAAAGGGTGGCACATAGATATACAATCTTTTTTATCAGATTTTGTTACAACAATCTTCCAGAAGAGTGAAAATTGGTGTTTCTGCTTTAAGATTCGTTCTTCAAAGTTTGGCCTTTATCTAGACATGAACAATTGATAGTGAAGTTCATGGAGGTACATCGTGAGTACTTATCAAAGTACAACAATACCTTGAATAGAGCTGTTAATTTGTTCCAAAATTAGTTCTGTTCTAAACTGTACTGTTCAAGGTTTTATTATAATTTGAAGTAGTTTTTTTTAATTTCTTTATCAGTTCTTAGTTTCATTTGTTTGTACAGCAATATGCTAGGTGTACTTCATCAAAACCTATACAAATCTAGACCATACTTTACAAGGTATTGCTGTAATAGTTTGCAGACCATCTGTTGTCATTGTTGCCTGTCAGTATTATAATTGAAAGCATCTGAATTACATAAATAAAGTTAAAACCTGCAGCCAACGAATAGATAACATGAGTTGAATTTTCATGCAGGTATGTGCCCTAAGGATGATATAATCAGTGTTTTTTTTTTTTTTTTTTTTTTTTTTAATTTGTTTCTTTAGAATTACTTTCCCCGATTAGAAAACTGTAAATTATGGTAAATTTCTGAATTTAACATCATGTTGTTATGCATTCTCAACACCAAATTCGTTTTATTATAATGTGAGGGACATCAATTTTTTTTGAGCCGTCGAGTTGGCGCATGAAGCAAAAAAGGTGAAGAACCTTTTAGATGGATATCTGTAATCCTCTTTGGTGTTTGTAGCCATTTTATAAGCTGAGTAGTCAGGTGAGATTGATGGCCCTGTCCATTCCAGTCTTTCTCAGACTGGCTCGTACTATCAGAGAATGGCTCTGTTGGTATTTAGAACTGGAAACAACTGCTTTTATTGTAACTAAGGTGTGGAATCTACTTATTCTTGAAATTGCCTCAAGTTGATCTGAACTGTCATGTTCAGTGGTCAAAGCACTGAACTGGAAGCCTCAAAGTCTACGGTTTTATTTGTTTCATACTTCAAGTCTCTGTCTTGATTAATCTTTTTAAGTGGCAAGCATTGACCTGTAAATGAAGTCTACTGTTCAATCCTAGTGCTTTTTTCAACTTTGGCTCAGCACTTCATGGTTAAAATATTGATCTTTAAGTATCCAGCTCAGGGTATCTTTTATTTTATTTTTTCTGTCATATATATATTTTTTTTACATCTTTCCTTATCATATGTAATAGCAAAATAGATCCATCACTTGATGTATACCCCATATATTAATCCGATATTTACCGAACCATAAGATACCTAGCTTAATCTGTTGTAGGACATACAGTGATTGTTTTAACATGTAAAAAAAAGTACCACAGTAGACCCTCTCTTTCTGTACACCTAATATATTGATCACTGATAACTACAATGTCTATTCAAACTTTCGAATGTCAATAAATATACAGTACAGTCGTGCAAATTAAAAAGCACCCAGAGAGCTAATACCTCTGCCAACTCCATAGTCACTTAAAGCTAAATGAAAATCGGTTCACAAATAAGATGCAATGCGAATGCAAAAAAAAAAAAAAATTCCTGGATCCATCTCAAGCTTCAATCAATTCTTCCTTAGCCCATGGCCTTTGTTTTGACAAAATGTCATGGAAATCCATTGAAAACTTCTGGAGATATTATATAGACTAATTTGAATGAATAAATGAATGTATAAAAAGATGAAAAAACTCTCTCAATCGAAAACAGATTTCTGGCTTCACTCCAAAATTTAACCAATACTTCCTCACCCCATGACCTACCCTCCCACAAAAAAAATGCCTTTTAAATTAATTGAGAACTTTTGGAGATATTGTGTTGACAAACAGATTGACAGACAGACATGAGTGAATACATATATCTCTTCCAACTTAGTTGTCAGAAGTAAAAAAAAGAAGAAAAAAAAGGTTTTAAAAAAAGGATCCAGCCCTTCTGATGTATTATTTCTCATTTCTTCAGTTGCATGTGGAATCTGGCACTCTAATCAGGAGGCTTGTCTTGCTTAAAAAGAGCCACACTAGCTATGTCTGTTCATTATGGTTTTGCATTGAATTTGGTCATTGATTTCTGTTCACATTCCCTGTGTTGTGGTTTGTGCTGTCACTAAAAGGTCCTGAGCTGATCATTGCTCGCCTTGTAGATTATAGCCTTGGCCTTTCTGCCTTACTGCTTCCATTGCTTGAGAGCCTCGCTTTTAGTCCATTTTGACTTGGAATTTGTCATTGTCAAATTACCTCTCTCCTTATTGAACAAGATTGCTATTGACCAGATACTTGGATGTAGTGGTTTACAATGGTTTACTCTTGTACAATCAATAAAGAGTCTGTATGTCCTGTTATTAACTGGAACAGTGAGATATATTACAAACCAGCAACCAAAACTGTCAAGATGCTAAATTGGTCTCTTAGTTTGTGCTGGCAGCATTCATGCTTGTTGTCTGAAAATTCAAATTATTTTCAGTGACTATGGTACAACTGAAGATAAGAGATATAATTAATTCAAATTTTTCAATTGATCACCCCCAACGCAGCATGATGCCAAAAGACCTTGATCACGTGACAGTTTCTATTGAATGACTAACCAGACCTACAGTAAGATTATGAAACGAATGATTTGGTGAAATACCAGATCATTCCAATAATTTCATAAATCAGTGTGGTAATGGTTAAAGAACTTGTGATGGTGACCTTTTTTTATTGTAATGAATTTGACTCTTATTGGGTGCCCCACTTCTGTAACCATGTCTTGAACTGACATAAACTTAATAGATGAAAAAGCAGCAGAGTATAGACTACCACTTGCCGTAGCATTTATCGACTTCAAAAAGGCGTTCGACTCAGTAGAAATCCCTAAGGTCATGGAGGCCATCAGTCGGCAAGGCGTAGATCCGGTATATGTTGAAGTGTTGAAACATATATACAATCACGGCAGCTCATTTATCAGGCTACATAAAGACTCGGACCCCTTCCAGCTCCAGAAAGGAGTAAGACAAGGTGATACCAGCTCACCTAAACTCTTCACAGCCTGCCTCGAGATGATCTTCAGAAGGCTAGACTGGGAGAGTAAAGGAATTAAAATAGACGGCGAGTATCTGAGCAACCTCAGATTCGCAGACGACATAGCCCTTTTCGCAGAGAACCTACACGACCTCCAACTAATGATAGATGAACTAAATGAGGAGAGCAAGAAAGTCGGCCTACACATGAACTTCAGCAAGACGAAGATCATGTGCAACAACCACATTGGAGATAAGAACACTAAGATCGAAATCGAGGACACAGAACTCGAGAAAGTAGACCACTACATCTACCTAGGGCAACGAATCTCCATGAGACCCTCAAAAGAAGAAGAAATCAAGCGAAGAATCACACTAGGATGGCAAGCCTTTGGCAGAGCTAGCTCAACCTTCAAAAATAAGAAGATCCCATTAATCCTAAAGAGAAGGGTGTATAACCAATGCATCCTCCCAATAGTCACTTATGGAGCCGAAACATGGAACTTAACCAAGAAACAGACCCGTAAGCTGAGAACCATGCAACGTGCACATGAAAGAATAATGCTGGGCCTCACATGGAGAGACCACAAAACAGCACAACACATCCGGGAAAAGACAAGAGTTAGAGACATCATAGAAGCCATAAAAAATCTCAAATGGCGGTGGGCTGGCCATGTTGCAAGAATGGCTGACAATCGATGGACATCACGACTCACAACATGGATTCCCCGAGACCATATGCGCAACCGAGGCCGGCAAAATATTAGATGGAGAGATGAACTAGACAGGTTCAGGAAGTACTGGCTCCGTGACGCCCATGATAGAGAAGTGTGGCAAATCCTGGGGAAGGTCTATGTCCAACGACGGACGCTAAAAGACTGATGATGATGAGATTCTGCTTTAGTATTTACAGACATATATATATATATATATATATATATATATATATATATATAGCTAGTCAACAAAGATGACTAAAACTAATCACAATTTTTGCTTACTTACATGAAACACTGCAGCACTCAAACCAAGACCGATTTAGCATAAACTTACATTGTAAAAAAACTGATTGGGAGGATTTTCAATGAAGAAAAATATTTTCTAGATATAATAAGGAGTAAATGTTTGAACTTTCAACTTTCTTGCTCATAGTCTGCAGATCTATGCACCGGGTTACAGAATAAAATGAAAAAAATTTTTGAATTCACAGGGAGAAGGACCACTTCAGTCGAAAATCAAAATGATTGTGTTGAATTAATTTCCTTGAGGCTTACAGCAATTGGCCCTCCCCTGTTGGAGGTAATGTGATATGCTTATCTAATGTTAGTTGGTTGAAGAGGTGGTTCACTCAGAGAGCCTAGAAGAACTTATACCCTAAAACAACTCCAGGTACAGCTACATTGTGTCAATTGAAGAGAAGACCGAACTTCTGTTTCCATTTTTAAGTTCAGATTCTCTCTTAGTGACCTTGCTTTTGGTAGTTCTTCTTTGCCAGTCAACTGCTGGACTCAAACAGGAGCTATGATCCCTGCGGATGGTCATTCATGATATATACACTGGGGGAGTCTCTCTCTATCTGCTTCAAGCAAAAAAATTGATTACTTGTAAGAGAATCGCTCATATCTAGAAAGAAAAAAAAATGGTACTGGGGAATAATATTAATTACCAAGATCAGCAAATTGGGTCCTTCGTTTCCCAAATTTTGAAACTCATTTTAAGAGATAAGTTGTTTTCTCACATGAACAACTTATTTCTTGCTGGCTCAGCCAAAACTGCAACTATTAAAAAAAAAAAAAAGTTAATTTTTAGTTTTTACAAAAAAATTGATATAAACCTTCATCGACTTGTAAAATCCTGTTAATATTTTCGTATTAATGTAATTTCTTGCGGTTTGCAAAATCACGTTGTTGATTGTATCGCAAACCTATGTTGACAGTTTTGGTTGGGATAAAATTTGAAAAAAAAATGACTGAAGAGATGCTCACCATAAAGATTTCAATTACTAATTGAATTTTTCTCTTTTTTTTTTCTTTTATCTTTACAGCCAGATCCCTCATCAGATAACATGGAAGCCACTGAAGAGGAGAATGTTAGTGTGGATACCAAAGACATTGACTTGTCTCTGCTACGGAAGTCCTTACAAGCCCGAGGCAAAACCATTGACCAGTTGGTGAACTGTATCTACTATGGAACAACAGAAGTGCGGCAATACATACTCAATGAATCCGATGTCATCATTGAGTGTAAGGCTTGCCGTAACCTTTTCCGTGCTTTGCCAAACTTTGTAGCGCACAAAAGGATTTACTGTATAGACTCTCATCTCAAAGTTACCATTCCACGTCTCAAAGATGCCGAAGACGTAATATCCGTTAATCCTGAGCCACCAGATGATGCCCAAAAGTTTGTGGAAGAGTCGATTAGCCTAGCTAAGAAGAATCTCCTGCATGGACGAGATATGTCTGCTGATCATGAGCTCAATGGTGATAATGCCAATTCCAACACTGTAGTATCTGAAACTCAGTTCTATGAGAGGATCTGCGATAAGCTTGAGAAACAAAAACCTGACCCTACCGTTGGAGTTAGGTTTGAGCCCCTCGAGGGCACAGATGTGGCTGTCAGGGTGGTGCCAGCTAATAAAGAACACGTTTCTCAACAGAATGGTATCACCATAGTGCAAAAACGAAAGGCAGGCAGCGTTCCTATGAAGATCCAGACAGCTCCCAAGATGGACATACAGACCAAACGAGAGATCAAGATGAAGGCCGACTTTAAACACCTGCGTTGCTTGGAATGTAATCGTACCATGTCTTCGCGTCGATATCTCATAGAACACATCCTGAACTTGCACAGTGACAAGCGGCGATATTATTCCTGTCCATACTGCAAAGTGACATTCCGTTATTTTCATTGTGTTGTGCGCCATCTACGACGGGTTCATGAGTGCAGCAAAGATGTGATTGACAACATGCGCGAGAAATTGCGCAGCTCTAGTTGGATAGAGAACTCTCCAGTTAAACCTACCACTAAAGTGACACAATCTTCGTCTTCATCTTCATCTTCTCAGCAGGTAAAAGTGGAAAAAGTGAACAAAGTTTCCCCCAAAAACAAACATGAACATCATGGCAAGGTGCCAAAACTTAAGGTAAAGTTATTTGGCCACAAAAGCGCTCTGAGTAAATCGAGTAACGCTCATAATAATAATAGCTCCAAGAGCTCCACTAGCAAGAATGCTAATAAGAGCACTACTCGTGCTATTGTTGAGCCAATCCCAACTCTTGCTATAATCAAACAGGAAGTAATCTCAGATGAGGAATCGCAATCATCAGTCACATCGGGCAAAGATTCTGATGTGAAGGATATGACGGGCAAGCACCGGCCCCCTTCTATATTGCAAAAAAAACGAATGGCTCTACTGATGGACAAGAAAAATTTGACCTGTTTGCAATGTCAGCGCGGTTTCTCTCGCATGTCTGGCCTGGTACGTCATGTGGCTCATCACCTTGGCTGGAAGAGATTCAAGTGTCGGCTATGTATGTATTCTGGTTATGACCGATATGTTTGTAAATCTCATATTGAGCGGAATCACCTTGGTAAAGTGCCCGGTCTAACCCGGAAAGTAATGGACTACTATATTGTTGATTTAGAAGATGGTAAAACGATTGGTCAAGATGGTAGCAAAGGGAAGAAGCCTAGCTCAAAGCCAAACGCAGGAGCTGAAAAGAAACCGATTCTATCATTGTCTTCTTCAGTATCCTTTGATAGCATGGTCAAGCCAGTCACTGTAAATGCAAACAGTGTGGCTAACTTGTCCAGTGTGGCTACAGTGAGGCTGTCCCCTTTGTCTAATGAACAACTCAAACTAAGCAAAGGTTGTGCTGCATCTCCAGATAAGTCCCCGAAACCCTTGAAAGGGTCAGATCTCAAAAAGAAGCTGCTCTCGATGGTGGACTATCGGACGCTTAAGTGTTTAGAATGTAACAGGACATGGAACAAACGATCTCACCTCCTAAGGCATGCTGCTCACCACATTGGCTGGAAGCGGTTTAAGTGTAAACTTTGTGTGTTCTCTGGCTATGATCGCTACATGTGCAAATCCCACTTGAAGCGTTGTCATCTGGGTAAGATCCATGGACTTACTGTGAAAGTTCTGGATTATTACATAGTGGATATGATGGAAGAGGAAAATGGGGAAGTGTGACTCAAATGAGGTACTGGGAATAATGAATCTTGTTTTTTTTTTTTTGTTTTTTGTTGTTTTTTTTTGCTCTAACCTAATAGTGGTGTCCGGATCAGAATGAGCCTTCTTGACCTTTTTTATCAAGATCAAAGTGTAGTGTCTGTTATTTTCACATCATCATCAACTCCCAGTTTTGAATTTTAAACATTATAAAAGAAAAAAGGTAGTCAATGCTGTGTATCATTTCATGGAAAGAACAGATACTACACTGATCTCGAACTAAAGGCACCAGAACATGTATCTGATCTGGACACCACTATTAGGATAGTGCCATTTTTTTTATGTCTCATATTCTGGATGGCTTTGATGAAATTTTTGACCATGTTAATTTTCTTCATGGTTGTTGTAAACAGATAATACTTCAAGTGCAGATGAGTGCTTGTAATAACAGCAAGAAATATTTTCTCTTGCTTTTCATGACATTTTCCAATCTGTGAAATGGACAGAAGTTGCCAATTTTACCTTTGCCTCATCTCGAGGCAATTTTCAGTATTTTTTCTTGCTCTTTCTATCACATTTTTTTGTGTAATACTACCTCTGTTCTATAATAGTTGTTACATTTAGTGTATGAAGTAGATTTATCCATATGTAATGACTATTATGGGACAGAGTAACTTTTTATGAACTTCAGGACTGATGTTGTTGAAAATTTTAAAGCTGTTTTGATGATATGAAACATAGAAAATGGCCTTTTTTTCCAGTGAAAGAGAGAGAAAGCAATAAGAAAAAAATACTGAAAAGTTTTCATTTACAAATTCAACAGATTTTTTCCCATTATTTTAAAATTGTGCATTAAAAGGAAAACTAAAACCAGAGCCACTTGAATTTGTGATTTGAAAGAGTTCATCGAAATTCACATAGAGATGAGTATTTATCTACTTGTAATATACAATGTATCATTTATGTTTATCTATGCTGAGTGTAAATGTACTCCTATATTTAAATATGCAAATCTGAAATTACAGACTGTAATGAAAAGGAAATGAAAAACTTCAAAACCAATCAACAGAACATTTGGTTGGAATCCAATAACTGGAATATAATTATGACTTCTTTTTGTGATTAGCAGTCATCTATTTTTCACATATTTGTCTTACTTGTGTTTCAAAGATTAAATCTGAAGAAAATTATCAATTCCAAGGTTGGTACCATTAAAATATATCTAAGCTGAACCAAAAGCAACTTCTTTTACGTAAGTTCAGTATTATTATTATTATTATTTTTTTTTTTTTTTTTTTTTTGCTGAATTTTGAAAAAAGATTATTTTTGACAAAAAGGGGGAGAAATGCTTTGCCATTGAGATGAGTAATTTTTTTTATTTTGTTTTTATCCAAATACTTCTTCAGAATATCATTCTTATTTTGTGTTGTTCTCAATGCTTTATTTTGAACTGATGACCATGTGATATTTTTTTCTGAGCGTTTTTTAATGTCGAAAGTTTCTTAATGTGATTTCTCAAAGAAAACTAAGTTGAAATAGCTGGAGAATTACCCATTTAAAACATGGCGTTGAGAACAACAAAAAAAAGTGAATTTAAGTACAAAAATTCTTAAATTATATAATCCATCGGACATGTCTGTGTCCTTTATTAATAACCATTATTCTGGCTGATTTTTGAGAAAGTTCATGTCCAACGTTGGACGTTAAAAGGCTGATGATGAAATATTTGTATACACATAAACTATTTCAAAAAATCAGTTAAAATTGTTTTCTGTATCATTTTTTTAAAAAATTATTGCTGATTTGAAGCAAACCTCTTAAGATTGATAATAAGCTAACATAAAATTTCAGAAAAGCAGTAGATATTATCAATATATACTATATTGGTGTTGGATTGAGGGTGGGGCAGAAACACTCAAGTCCCATGTTCAGAATGGTCTCAATATTTTTAATGGCTACCGAGCTGTAACAGATTGCAGCCCAAATCCTATAATATAGAGTATTTATGCATAATTAAGAAGTAAACTTATGGGTGGCCAAGCGCATATTCATTTCTTCCCCTCTGCTCATGGGCCAGCGTGGCAGGGTAGGACCCATCACCCCATCCCCTATGTTTCTGTACTTTGGGAAGGGAGGTCTATGTCCCTTCAACTGGCCTGGCAAGCCAAAAGTGGATTGTAGCAGAATGCTCATATGAAATAAAGGAGAGTGGAACAGGACTGGCAGAAGTGATGCAATCTCCATCTCCAATTCCCCCCCAAAAATATTTTTCCAAAGTAAACAAGGGATCAATTCTCCAAAAAACAAAAAGATGACATTGGATAGGGGCTTGAGACAAATTTTCAAACCTTGTGAGGATTTCTTACATTCATCTTGGATTCGATCTTGTTTTCTTGTTATGATCAGAGCTTTTGCCAGTTGAAACATAAGAGTTGTGCAGACTTGAAACTTTCTACAATGACCCTGTATTATAATGATATTCCAGGCAAATGAAATAAATAATTTTTTAACAAATATTCAATGTAAAAAAAATTTATAATTTTCAGTTTGAAATTATCCTAAAATGAGACATTAAAAGTTACATTTTGTATTATTTAACTGACTATCAAACCCTATTTGATGACACTTCTTGGATGAAATACTTCGACTAATTTTTACCTGCTACATCCAACACATGATATAAAAGCCAAATGTCTTGCCAAAATGTGCTATTTAGAATTTATTGAAATAGATTGCATGGCTTTATTATACTGGATGTCAGGTTTTTTTATTACTATTGGTGTTGGCAAAATGATTGGCTTTAATTCAAACAGGTGTGGCCATGTAGACCTTCATATGACTCACTGACTAGGTCCCTGGTGTGGCCTGGGGGGAAAAAAGCAAATGATATTTTATAGAGATTTCTCAAAACTAAATAAGGGGGACCACTCCAGTAAATTTGATAGAAAAAAATTACTTGTGTCCCTTAGGATTGAAATTACCTAAAAATCATAATTTGGACCTTAAATTGACCTCTAGGGACCTTGGAGGTCAACACCTATCCTATGTTACACCTGGGGTCCAGTTGATCCTATAGATTAATTTGCAGCTCCTAGGGTGCAGCCAATTCGCCAACTATCAAAAATAAACAAACACTTGTCTTTATAGCATGAGATATAGCTTCTTCTGTTTCAACTTTGCTTCTTTTGTAAACAATTTTATGTAGAGAAGAGTTTGACATTTTAGTTGCGATACAAACACTGAGCAAGTGTTTCACACACTATCAATTAATCAGTTTCGGTGGAAAATTCACGATTCTCTTGGTGAATAATCAACTACTACAGATATTTGCAAGATGTTTGATTTATTTGGTTATTATACATGAGATGTCCTTCTGTTTTTTGTTTTCAACTGTAAGATGGAGGATGATATAAATGACAAGATTCCAACAATACTTTATTATGATGATATGCCATTTCTATCAAATTCTTCAGGTTTTTTGGTCACAAATTCTGTAAGAGCACAAATAATGGTTTCCCCATTATTGAACCTTTTATTATGAGTATGAGATTCAAAATGCTCAAAATAATCTATAGGAAAAATGTCTGAAATGGAGGATGCTGCAAGTCTTCATATCCTAATTCTCTAAGCTTAGACAAAGTCAGCTGGAATATGTGTTGTCTAGCACTATCATGGTTTTAAGCCTCCAATAATGAATTATATCTCTGTTGACATTGAACATGCAAAAAAAAAGACAATTATATTAGTAAATCTTTCTCTCTTGGCCTTATTTTCCATGATGTAAGAGAAAAAAAACATATTCCATGTATAACAACCTAATAAATTTGAGAAAGAATGTGATGTTCCTAAACTAGGTGCATTTTGGATTTATTGAATTTAAAAAGTCTTTTCAAGTATTAAGATATAAGTTTTTTTCGTATCTAGCAAATATCTCAAACCATATTGTACTTAAGGTGACGTATGTATGTATATGTATAATTGCAGTGCTAAGTGGAATCTTATTTATATTCATTAGCTTTATTGGTTATTTTTTGTCCAGTTTTGATATTTTAAGAGATTAAAATTAGAGTTCGAGTTTTGTTTCATATTAAACTAAATATGATAGCTTAGATCAGGGCAAATGTCTTCCTTTTTTACATTGGTGAGAATGAGTCAGTAATCCATTTGATTTAAACAGCTGAAAAAATTTAAGAGCTAATTTTTCGTGGAGTACTAGTACAATAAGGGATACCCACTTTTGCTTGATCTCTTTAAAGTTACCAGATTGAAATATTGTCTACTACATGCTATTTTTAAGACTTACTCTTGAACTCATAAAAGAAAATTTGAAAGTTGATATCAAGAGGAATAAGTATTGATCAAAGTTACCTCTCAGCTTTAGGTGAATTTTCAAAATTTATTTTCTTTTCTGCCTGTCATCATAATTTTGACATACTTTTTCTGCCTCAGAAGATTTTCACTGTTAATTAGGAGTTATATCAAATTGTTTATGACATAAGGTGTTGAATCTCTTGTAGAGATGTATGAGAATTATGTACATTGTTGCTGTTACAATGGTAGGGAGATCTAAATGATCAAAAGATTATTATAAGATGATGATAACTGCAAAAAGAAGGCCAATTATTTCTTATAATAGTGCTTGATATTGACTATAGTTATAAACTAACTACTAATTTGTTTTGCAGTATTATCTTGGAAATTTTTTGATAGTTATTATAGACATGATATTTGAAAAAATCTCTATTATTTTTCATGTGTATGTATGCATGTGCACACTTCTGAATGAGAAATAGCTCGAGTTATGGTCTCTGTATTTGTACCCGTTTTCAATGTCTTAACAATTTTCAAGTAAAATTTCAATAAAAAAGATGGAAATACTTCAATTAAAACATTGTTTTACTCCCTAATTCCCCATTGCTTAAACTAATATTCACTCAATTTCATCTCTTTGATGTATTTATTTGATACAATAATTTGTTGGAGACAAGGTCTTCATTTCATTTATCCCATTTTTTTCTTTTTATTTCTACTTTGAAGTGAGTGTCTCTTCAATGTAAAATCTGTTGATATGATGCTATAAACATATCGCAATAAATTGAATATAGTAATAGAACTCTATATAGACCAGTGATTCTGAGCATGGGGCAATTTGGGAGTTGAGAGCACAAAGTGTTCCTTGGCTTAAAACTGAGTTGTGTTTATAAGGTTTAACTGATTAACTCATGAATATGCAATAATATTAGTAATATTACTATATAACTAATGCTTAATTTATTAACTTGATGAGTTATAAAAGTGATAGGTCAATCCATTGTTGTTACTAAATTTCACACAAAGAAATTACAAAAATTTCAGAAAGTGCCCTAGAGTTTATGTATCAGTATTATCTATAAGAAAAATTACCGCACAATGTTGATAAAAAATCAACTTTTTTTTCTTTTTTTTTTTTTCTTATAGACAGGGAGACATCAAATTTTCTAAGTTGTCCAGGTGAGGCATTGAGAAAAAGGTCAAGAACCACTGATATTCACACTTGTTCATGTTTCAGATCAGGGGGTTGCTAAAGGTTATTTATTATTTTACCAAGTAGACACCACTTGGAGTATTTGAATTTTGGTTTAGTCTTTCATAATCCAATGGAGTTTTTACCATGAATTTGAAATGCATTAATATCCAATGCGTGTGAAATTATGAGGTTCCTACAACCTCTTGTCAGTGGACTAACTGAACGTTTTTCTTCCTAAGTAGATTTAAAAAAATTTTTTTCATTTTTCTTGATTTCCTTCTCTCTTTACTTTTTTGCTGTCTCTTTCAGCCATCAGAATGAAATACATACAAAAATTATATGCTTGATTGAAAATATGACTCTGTCATTCTTATCAGTTTTACTTGGAGTTTCCCCAATTTGGAATTGTTTTTTGTGTTATATGGATACGTGTGTGTGTGAGTGTGTGTATGTATGTATGTATATATATATATATATATATATATATATACTATGCACACGTGCGCGCATGCGTTGTATTTCCCAGCTGATAAGATGCATTTTTATTCCTGAAAAATGCCCTCAAGAATAACTCCGCATCTTAGAACTTGAAGGTCAAGTTGTAGGGAGGAGTTTGAACCTCAGTCACGAGGTACATATGAAATAATATATTTTTTTTTCTGAAGAATACCAAGCAAGTTATAGGGTGTGTCTTAGCTATTGTAGCATCTTAGTTGAGAAATACGGTGTATGAGACAAGCGTAAACACTCTGTGGGATTGGTGTGTTTGGTTGATAGCCTTCAAGATATTCTCTCATGGTTAATAAATGAATATAAGTAATAATTTTTTGTTGAACATTTCATTCTGTTATTGTAAAATGATTTTATGGTATACGATACAATATTAATGGAGTTGCTGTGTTATGTATTCTATACATACACATACAGAGACATTTTGTTCTTTGGTGTGTTACTTTATAACATTTGTCTATAAATTATATTGCTTCAGCTGATAATGAACAAATTGAAGATAATGATTATAAAGAAAAAAAAAAAAAATGAGAATGTCATCCTGGACAATTGGCCGAGTTAAATGCCTCATCGCATAAATATGGAAATTTGATGGCTGATAAAGTCTACTAGTTGTTGTATATTTATACGGTGTGTCCCATAAGTAATGCCTGATTTGTCCCAAAAGATTAGCTAGATGATAATTTGAAAGGTCAGTGGCTAGGACAATGTGTTGCTATCACATGGCCAGTGAGATCACCTGACCTAACTCCTACAGATTTCTTTCTTCAGGGGGAGTCTCAGAGAACATGGTGCCACCAACGTTGAACTGGAAGAGTGCAAATCTGATGCCTGCTAACTGAATACATGCATCAGAATGGATTGCAGTTATATTGAATCTTACATGTAATGCATTGCATACGTCTATGTTTACGAGATCTTTAGTTGTTAGTTTTTTTTAGTTGTTTTAAGATTGACCATTCCTTTTGGGACAAATTGGGTATTACTTTTGGGACACCCTGTATTATCTAGTTGGACCACTTCCTCCCGTTACAATTTGAACATTTTTATTTCTCAATGCTCTCGTGCTTGCCAAGAATACAGAAGTGAAAAAAAAATAAATGCTGATAATTGAAAAAAGAATATCTTACAAAATCAGCTGAGATATTTTTTACTTTATATTTTTTCCTTGAATTGAATAAAACAAAATCATATGCGTATACGTTTTTATTGCTCACTTTCTTCCCCAGCTCTACCTCCTCTCTAGACTTGTTAGATCACAGAAAGTTCTTTTAACAGCATCTAACTAAATAATACTTTTCATATATTTTTGAGTAAAGTATCTAGACTCAACTGAGAGAAAAAAAACATTCTGTCAAGAGCTGGTCCAGGTGTAAGCAACTAGCCCTTGGGCAAGTTTTTTTTTTACATTCTACACCCTGTTTAGTAAGAGCATTACAGTAATCAATTATAAAAATATCTACTTTATTTTCCCATGACCCTCTTTTAATGTATAGTTACTATAAGGCAGGAATACTTGCAAAAAGTACTAGGGGGTACCCCAAAATTACCGGAAATATAAACACATCCCAGACTGGCTCGAAATAGTGTCGACTAGTGACACTTGGCAGTACAATGTGCAAATATGTCTAGTTTGCTTGCCACATCCAAATTCCGATTTTTGGGGGGTACCCCCTCATAGTCAGAAAAAAAAAACCCTGCTGACTTGACGAAATTGGTACCCTTGGTAATGCGATAGTTTTGTTAACCATTCCACCCTTGAACAAGAATTTTAATCCTGAAATAGGAATTTTTTTTTTTGTATGTGTGTGTGTCAATGTTTAAATGCAATCAGACTGCAGGAAGTCCACTAAATTTTCAATTTTTTAAGTGATTTGTTTACTTTAGAAATGTTACATGATTTAGCACAGAAATGCTGTAAATAATTTGGTATAGAAATGCATTCTAAATGGGTTTGATAGCCAAAAAAAAAATCAAAACTTATATAAAAACAATCTGTGTTAAAAATTAAAACCTAATTTTATTTTGTAATTTGTATTTTTGTCTCTGTCACTAGTCAAAGACATTTACTACCTCTGTCCCATAATAATTGTTACATTTACGTATGCAAATATTTCAATTATTATGGGAAATAGGTTGTAAGTTTTCTTATAAATCATATGCAATACATTCCTATAGTAAACGTTAATTCCACTGTAAGACTATAAAATCCAAAGATTATTGCACTGGTCTACAAGTATTGTTCTGTTCTTCTTTCTCCTTCCTGTTTTTATATTTTCTTTTGTGTTGCCAATAAATTTGACCATAAAAGCAATTTATTGGCTATATTTATGAAAGTGTTATTTTTACAATTTAAATATAATTATCCATATTCAATTGGCTACTTTGATTAAGCCTGGTATTTGCTATATTTGTATTCTGGAGTAACACTTATTACTATCGAGCAGTTTTCTAGATAGTTGTTTTTTTTGGGGGGGGGGGGGTTTCTTGGTTATATTTTCCCTATCAAAGCTACAGGTTATGGCAGAGATTCCATAGATTTTTTTTCTTTTGATGCTATTAAATGGGTAATTATAAGCATTGTTGGATCAAATGTGGAATCCTGACTCAAAAGTTGATTCATTCAAGTGTTGCAAATTTTAGAATAATACTGTGTATGGTGTTGCATTGGGATGTTGATGGATTGTTTCTGCTTTTTATTTATTTCTTTTTTCTTTTTTTTTTTTTTCATGAAATAAATATGTAGTTTTAGCTCAATCAGAATTTAATTTGATTCAATCAAAACCAGCTTTCTCCTACATTTGAGCCTTAATATTGATAACACTTTGTTGATTCCAATAACTTTCAATTTTTTGTGTGTACACTTCAGTATTTCTTTGAGCAAAACAAAGTGAATGATTATGGTTCCAGGCTTTACTACCTTTTTGATATTTAAATTTTCACATTCATGCCCACTCTGTGTTAAAAATGATGCATGGAAAAAAAAAAAAAAAAAAAATGTTCATGAAAGGAAAATTCTGAAGAGTTTGGTAAAAACACTGAACATTGGCAAAAAAACTAAAGAGGAGAAAAGAAATTTCACAGAAGCTGTCTGTTAGTGGCACTGCCATTTGTCATGTACAGTGTTATCCAAAAATTTGAAACTTTAACCTGAAATACTGGGCTGGATTCTGCATATGATCCTGGGGCGTAGTTGAGTGAGGGATTTTGAATCTCTCCCTATTGAGAGCCCCCCTTCCCCCAAGCTCTATGAATAGTAGTCGACCTACTGCATTTCTACTAACATTATACAATGACAAAACTCACTAAATGTTGGAGGGGGGTCTTCTAGGAGCCAAGTCCCTTGGGCTCCCAAATCTCCAGCTATGCCCCTAATTTGATCCACATTGTTTTGTGCTCTATTCCCAAATTTTGGAAAGCATTTCAATTACAGGTCGCTTACTAAAATGATGAGAAACATTTTGAAAAAAATTTGATAGCATTTTTTTTTTTTTTTTTTTTTACCCCCCTTCATCAGATCATAATTTTTTGTTTTTTGATCACATCATAGTTTCATTTCATGGAACTAACTCTTCAAAAATGTGAATTGTTTTTTCACATTTTTTCTTTGATTTTGTTTTCATATTTATTATATTTATTTATAACCAAAGTGAATTCCTGTTTTTAAACTGATCACCCAACAAAAAAAAAATGTTCCTCTGTATGGAATCTAATTGTTGGATTGGTTATCAAGGCAAATTACATTTGCATGTATACAGGTGTAGATTTAAAAATATAAAAACAAAAAAAAACAAGCAAAAGATAATTTGTAACTGAAAAAAAACTTGCAATAAGTTGTTAAAACAAAAATAATTTATATATGAGGACTCTGTAAGGTATATATCCTCACTGTATATGTATGTTGTCATATTTGAAATATTTTTTCCAGATTTATTTTTCAGTGGTTGAATATATTGCAGAATATTTCAGATTGGAAAAAATAAAGTGAATATTAGAATATTGTATTTTTAATTATTTTCATGGATTTTCTGAAGTTATTGTTTTTGGGAGAAATCTTCTTCCATTGGCTTATGTTTATTCTATTCTTTTATTTTCTTGAATTTACCTTAAATTTTCATGTTTTATTTTTTAAATTTATGTAACTCTGAGATTCTGATTTAGTCTTCCTAAAGAAGATAATTTTTTTAATGAAAAAAAATAAAGTTAGTCAAAACTTTGCCTAGGTTATTTTTTGTTTATTTTTGTGAAAAAATTTTTTATTTTTTATTTAAAAAAAAAAAAAAGAAAAAAAAAATAGTTACCCAGCAAGAAGCCCAGATTGTTTCAATGCATCTGAATTTGCACATAAGCATCAGTAAAGATCAAAAGTGTTCAGTTGTAGGATTTGAACCCATTGCCTTACTTATTTTCCTTTGTCCAGCTAACCCTTGATTTACAAATTTCTCCCTTAAAATCAGTGATTGTATGACAGCACATTAAGAAATGTATTTGACTTCCATTGCACACCAGCTCTTTACATCATTAAAATATGAATATATGTTGGTATGTATGAGGATATGAAACTTTATATATTTGGTAATAATGTGTAAATTACAAAACTTTATTAGAAGAATCACATACCTGATCAATGGGATGCATGTTTCTGACTGACTTCACATATCCTCTGAATACATACTCGTCACTTTTCACTTCATCTGTTGTTGAAAAGTTTGAGATCTTACAAAATTTAGTGATAAAACCATTAGATTGACAACTGTTATAGAAGCAAGACAAACATTATAACTGTACACATTTAAGGCTCAAAACATTTGCATATTTGGAAAGATTTTTCACTTCACACTATTGTATCATGGTATAGTTTGAGAACCCTTGCCTTGAATTTATAGAGATGGTTTCTAGTTTGTGAGCTTATTGGAAATAAGTCTCTCCACATAAATATTCTGTTTTTCAAATTGTATTTATTTGTAACAGAAATGATTGGCAGTTGGTGGCTATCATTTGAAAAGCAACATTTAAGTGTTTTTCAATTACAAGGTTTAATTAATCAGACACTTGGCGAGGCAATGAATAATAACTCTTTATATAGGTATTCTTTTTTTTCTTTCTACCAATAATTTATGCTGGTCTGGAGGTACTTAATTAAAAAAAATATTTAAATGTGGGTACATTATTCAAAAAAACTTTTAGATTCACTGGTGTATATAACTGTATATACCCTGAAAAATCCATGCTTGATATCATCCTTTGATTAAAAAATCAGAAAAATAAATAACTGAGAACCAGACTTTTATTTTAACTCTAATTTATCTGTTATTTTAATTTGTCATTTTTATTTTGAAATCATAACATATTGTTGAATTATTTGGAAGCCAGTGTAATTTAAGGTCATCTATCATATTTGAATCTGGATTTTTGTTGTTTTTTTTTTGTTTTTTAAGTGAACTTTGATCCAAATTATTTTTATTAGATACCATTGTTTTCAATCTTTCATCTTTAGATGAAGTATTGTAAACCATTATTATTTCTGACTACTAATTTCCTTCATCTTGATGGTTTACAATGCTTGATTTGATAAAAATGAATAAAAGATAATTGCTTTCCCAATACTACTAGTACGGAAACAAAAACTAACATGATGCCAGAGAGATTAGGTAGGGAGAGTAAGTGTAAGGGTTAGATTTGATTTACTGCATAGCACTAGTGTTCTCATAGTTCAGACAGTAAGAGCAGCTGGATGCTTATTAGACTTCCTGAGGTAGAAATGAGTTAGAATCTCACTTGGAGCTTATTTTAAAAATTTTTTCTCTCTTCTCAATCTGTGCTGTTTTGTACACATTGCAATCGTACAGTTTAACTAGTAGGATCCAAGCAGTCGAGTTCACTGACTGAAAAGAATTTTGATTGTGGCTTTTCAGTAGGATAGGCCCTACCCTGGGCTTTCTGCTAATTTCAAGTCTTACAATAGACAATGGAATAAATATTAAGGTTCTATTTCTTGATTTGACAAATCACATAAAGAACTGATGGTCAACAATTTCAGCCAGTAATGAATATGTAACTGGTTAGAATTAAAGTAAAGCATATGTCTCTTAAGAGACAACTCCCATGATAGTATATATGGCTGCGGAGGGGATGCTGGTTTCCATTGTATGTGTCAGCCCAGTGATCCTTGCAAGTTTCAAGTCTGGTCAAGACAGGGATTTTACACTTACAAGTATTTATAACCACACCCAATGCCTTGACAGACAGGATGCAAGTCCACCAAAGGGATACTCCCACTCTAATCACGCAGCTTAGATTATACTCAATTAGCTGCTGAGTGCAATTACGAATTCCCTGCAATTTACTCGTAGTTGGAGGGAAAATTCCCCTCCCAGATAGATTTTTAGTGGGGGTTCAGTTTACAATGTAAGTCTATGCTAAATTGATCCTTTAGTTTGTAGCTGCATTCACTCTTGTTTTTTAAAAATTCAGACTTTTTAGTGATCACTGCCCAACTAAAGGTGAGAGAAGTAATTTAATCATTGATCACCCTTTTTTTTCCTTTATACAGCATGCTGCCATAAGGCGTGAGTTATATGACAGTTTCTTTTGAATGACCAACAAGAACTATTTTAATTACTTTCAGTTGGGATTAATACAGCCCCCCATGATTTTTACCCCAGGGATGTGTTCTTAGAGGAGGCCAGGTGTTTTATAAAAATATCTTTACCAAAATCAATCTATGTCTTTCAGGCATCCCAAGATTTAATGACAAATACTGCTTGTAATCACTATTAAATCTTGAAGTAGTTAAATGTTACTATATGATGGCTGATGGGGATTTTTTAATTGAATATTTCGTTTTTATTCCTAGATATTTGATTTGATTTTTTTAAATAACACTTTTGTTGAAGATATTTTTTGCATTGATATATGTGAACTATAATTACATACTTGTTCAAAGAGTAACCCTTTTGAGCTATCAAAAGAATGATAGAAAAGGCTCAAGTAGGTTTATTATGACAAGATAGACATGATAAAGCATGATGATAGTCAGTTACAGCCAATTAATTAGAAAGGTATTAGAAGAAAGTAACTGAAAAGGGGGGTTGATTAAGAAAAAAATGGAAGGTGTATAAGGATTCTAACAATGGAAGTAAAAAAAGATTCAGTAAGTTTAGTGGCGTCAGGAAGGAGGGGAAAATGGAAGGAAAAAGGGTAGGTAATCATTTAATTCAGAGATTTTGTTCGGTCTACAAGCGAAGACTATCACTATTTTCTGTTGGCCGAAGTAAAAAAAAAATAATGGTCTGATTCTGAATCTAGACATAAGTCTTGCATCTTTCATTCCTTTCCTTACTGTTGCCATGGTGCATATACATGCCATGAAATGCACAACAGCACATAGGCAAAATGCCCTCTGCCATTGTCTTACGAATAACACTTCTAATTTGTAAATGAATAACCATTTCACTTATTGTTTATGTATTATGATATAAGGGTATCACTTCAAAACAAAAACTAATCTACAAAATGGTAGGTAAATGGAATGATTGTGTTTGTGGATGTCACCTTTTTTTTTACACTGATTGGTTAAATTTGGATTAGTGGCTCAACCAGTGTTGAAAATATGAACTACGGCCACATTCACAAAAATTTCTTATTTTGGGGGGAGGGGATTTAAGAAGTTATTTTGAATCAGTGTTAATCAAACTACCATAAAACCAAGATATCCTATATCTACATTTTTGTTAATTACTACACCCACACTACCAAGTTGTTTGCTAAGAACTTCTGGGAAAAAAATGTCTAAAATTGATTTAGACTCTCAGAAATAGAAGGAAAGTAAACATGAGTTACCATAAAAAGAACGTGAATCATGTTGCTCTATTCTGCCTGACCCTAGATTGCAATGTTAACCTACTATTTGCTTCTCTGATTAAGCTTCTGACTACTGTCTCATGGTGTCTTTTATAGCCTACAGGTCTTTCTTTTTTCAGTATTCTGATGAAAAAAAGGCTGCATTTCCTGGCGTCAAAGATGCTATTTTTTTCTCAAAATAAGTCTAGAAAATTCACCATACATCCTTCAGGCCGAAGTTTGCTTCTTTTTTTTTTTTTTCCACATATACCTATTCTATTCTTATTCCTTTTCTAAAACTAGGATGTGTCCTTGGGGTCTGAGCATCCTTAAGTCTGGAGTGTCCTCAACGCTGGGCAATATTATTAATACTTATTTGGTCACTCTAGTAATTGTAAAGTTCAAATGAGAATAATCATTATATTCAATTAACTGTATAGTGTCTGTGTGTAGAAGAGTGTTGAAGAGTATGTATATATGTGCATGTATTCTTTTCTATACAGAGAAAAAAATCTTCAATCTACACCCTACCAAGTTTTAAGGAAATGCGTAGAATTTCAAAGAAAAATACATGTGACTGGAAAATATTTCAAAAAGGTAAGAATTGATATTTCAATATATTTGTAAATTTGCATTGTTCAGAAAGAGATGAACAATAATCTAAATATTTGTAAGTGGTGCAGCTGTTATGGATTTTTATTGATGTATGAACTGTTTACCTGTTTATATTATCCGGAAAATAGCACATGAATGAATCAATCTAATGTACATATAACACTCATGCAGAGATATAAAGAGCATAGGCTATGTGCAATGTTTAGTTCCTGCTGAAGGCCTAAATGGGGCTTTTGGTCCTAATGAAAAAACACAGCCTCATGCAAAATGCCTATTTGATTCTATTGCCACCATGCAGGGGCAAGATTAAGACATGCAGGTCGTGCTGTGTCATAATTTGATGAAAACGGTATAAATAAAATGTCATTATTCAGTCCTGGCCAGACTGCAAGGCTATTGTTAAAAAGAACAGAAAAATATGAAAATTATCACCGCCCAGTCAGATGATGGACAGAGAATATAAGTAAATGACTGTATAAAATATCACTGGGACCGCACTTTTACAATAGGAAAATTTTTAAAATTTTAAGGCTGAGAACAAAAGAAATTTGTGTACCAATTTTGTTCTTATGAAAAAAAAAGTAGTGAGCTGTATTATTTTTAAATAGTAACCACTGCTGCATCAAATTCACTCAGTTGAAGGTACGCATTTAGCCAGAAAATTAAGTCATGTGCAGTGATTGGTGCAGAAACTTTCAAGCGTTACAGAAAATCTTTTCTTTACCAAATGATGACTGTGAAGAAATAGATTGCGACTATTATTTCAAAACAACACTCCATGAACATAACTGCCGTTCACAGAGCGTTGTTTTGAAATAATATTTCAATATTTAGATCTTGCCTTGAAGAGTACTTTTTATTAATTTATTTAGGACCAATTTTTGGCAAAAAACGTATTTCAAATTTTAATAAATCTTTCATCTCTCCAATCGAAAGATCATCACTTCAAAATAGGGTGGTTCTTATGGAAAAAAAATGTGTACTTAATTCTTCGAATAAACACATTTATTATTGTGAATGGAAAAATATAAACCCTGTTCACAGAGTGGTGTTTTGAAAGTTTCAATTTTCCTTCCATGCACTTGTAAAAAAATCCATTTAATTTTGAAATCACTAGTGACATATTTGGCATCACATTTATGTTATTTGTTGATGGTCACAAAATATGTGTTCATTTTAGTGAAGGTTTTTTTTGTAAATAGAGCACCCCCCCCCCCCACGTATCGTTTGGAAGGCCTCGAATCAAAAAATACTTTAAAACAGGGGGTGGTGGAAACGCAGGAGGTGAAAAACACTGTTAGCTCAATTACTATAATTGATTTTGCTACAAAGGAAAAAAACATGAGCTCATTTGCATATAGTCACTTTAGTATAGGTTGAGATGCATGTGTGCAGAAATGGCGTAATGGTGCAGACAGTAGAATCAGCAAGCCGGGTTCAAAAGTCGTCTGATGCTGTTTGTTCACTTTGCCCTTGGGAAAGGCATGGATCAATATCTCAACCTCCCCATCATAGATTAAATAGCTGTCAAAACTGGACTTTTTAGTCTGTGGAGGCAATCAGTTTAGGGAAACGACAACTGTATACAAAACTAGATCATCAGAAAATAATGGCAATGGGGGAGCTCAATTAGCCACTACCTTTCTAAAAACCGACATGATCATACAATTGTCATGGAAGAAGTTGTAAAAGACCTTTGTTGAACAGTGGACCTGATATGGCTTTTGATGATGTGGGTGTGGCGTAGTTAAAAATTATGTGTGTTTTAGAGATATAAGTTCTCTTAGCAAGGTTCAAGAATGCACAATTTTTGATATCATTCTCTTTTGTTATAGAATGAAAATACCAGCAAACACACAGAATTTTCTTTTATGTACAATACCATGTTTTGTAGTCCTCATTTAGGATAGAAAACATTTCAAATGGCCTACAAGGCTATCATATGCATACCAATTACTATATATATATATATATATATATATATATATATATGTATATATATAGAGGCATACTTTGCATTTACAAACTAATTTGTTCCTAATGATAGTTTATAAAATGGGGTTTAATTATTCATAGAAAACAAATAGGGTTATATTCTGAGGAAAATTATGTATAAAATCTTTTAATTGTTATATGAATAAGAATAACAAAACAATGCTCTAGCATATTTTAATGAGGAAAAGAATAAAATACATATCAAATGAATGAATCAAATGAAAGATTTTGAGTATTGTTTTATTGAACCCTTTTTCTTTTCACAATGAATGTCTCAAATGTTATCATTTAATCTGGAACAACTTATGTCCTTTCATAATTTGGATCTTCTCATTGCCTGTTGCACATGCAATATATGCATACAAACTTGTCACAGTGCTATTCACTAGTGAACATCTTTTCACTGTGTCCAAATTGAGCAAAAATAAGATTTCTATAATATCCATTAAGTTGATGTTCACAAAACCAAGAATTCATGAAGTGAGAGTTTGTAAAATGAGGTATACCTGTGTGTATATAAAAGCAATACTAAAGAGCATGCAGTTGGCAGGTGTCACCTGCTAGTCAACCACCAACGTATTGATTTTAGGCATTATTTAGTAAACAGGTGGTTCTAGCATAGCTTTGAGGTTTCCCCTGAGGATGGACTGTTATAGATATAGAATGTATTCTCCTACACCTGAACTCATTTGTATGCACTTCCTTGTATTTTCCCCAATTTGATAAGAAAATATTTCTACCTAACACTGCATAAACTGGTCTTTCTATAATTTCCAAGATTTTGCTTTAAAAAATTCATTAAAATTTCATTCAGAAAAGCAGTGGTAGCATCAATAACTCTGTCATTAGAAACTCTGAAAATGGAATAGGTGGACTGAGTTCAATCTCTGATGGAGAAAATTTATATTTATTTATTTTTTTAATTTTATGTACTTTCAATCCATTTGATCTTCAAACATGGAAATTAGTCAGTTATGAGGGAAAAACTTTTTAAAAAGTTTTTGAGTGGGGACCTATCTATAATGTAATTATTATCCTAAATCAGACCCTTACTTTCATTGAAGGAAATCTGTGAATTTCTTTTTCTCTCTGTGCTCTATGCCAGTGTGGCAGTATATTTCTTTTATGGGATTTGTCCCCAACCTAACAATGGAACATGAAACATGTTTTTCTTTGAGTAAATTCCCTAACCCTATCCATAACCCAAACACGACAATGAAACATGGACTCAGACTCAATTTAAATCTGATAGTGTGCTCTGATGTATGAACTACTAATATCAAAAGTGAAAGTATGAATTCTCAGTTTTGAGAAAAATAATTTCCAAAGGTTTTAGCAGGCGCTACACAGGTGCTAGCATGTCTGCGAGCACCCCCCCCTCCTGGTTGGAAGTGTTCACAAACCCCAACTTGGTGGCCCCAATGTGTTCTGCCCATGCAGAATCCACTGTATAGGCTCACACACACGTGTGTGTGTATGTTAATATTTCAAGTTGAATGTATCGAGCATTTTATAAGATAAACCCATCATACATCACATATTACATTATATCATATTATATTGCATCCCTGACTAGTACTATATATATATATATATATATATATATATGATATTATTGTGTCATCTACGGACAGCTGTTTCGTTGTATTACAACTCTTCAGTGTGGCTATAGACTATCCATTATCCCATCCAGGACCACGAGGTAGGATCAAAACCTTAGCTTCAGATCCAGAGGCTGGTATCCTCCTTCTGCGCCTTGGAACTGGACCGTCAGGAAGGTTGAATTTAAGTGATGTATTTATTAACACATGGATTCCCCATCCACCAGAGTGCTCCATTCCATGTTGGAAGAGCATTGCATAAGTTTACAATGAATGAGTTACCTCACTTAAAGAGTGCTCAACCCTGAATAGAGGAGCATTAACTATTGTCATCCACAGACTAGATGGGATACCTGGCGTTCCCTGGGGAAATAAAACCATGAATATATGAACTAATGAAATGATATTCTATAGAGATTTCCAAAAATGGAGAAAAAAACAGTTAGGTTCCTTGACCAGTGAAATCCAGATGCAGTAAACATGTCCTTTACCTGAGTAAAAATGTCAGTTTTGAAGAGAAAATGTAGTTTTGATGGGGTTTGGTTTTATTTATGACATAATAAATTGGAATCCTCAAAATTGGAACTATTGCTTGCTGTCCGTCACACAACTATATCATACAAAAGTGTGGCTTTGAAGTACCTAGGTTACTCCTGTTGTGAAACCGAAATTGTTCTTCTTTGATTGGGGTGGGTTCATTTTTTATTTTGTTGTTTGAGTTTTGTGTTTAAGAAAACTAATTTTAAATGATTTTATTACAGACTGATAATAAGGGCCTGGCTCAGCATTATAGCTAAATCGTCAATACAACCCTTACAGCACCTCAAACATAACCGACTTATTGCAAAAATGACACTTTTTCCTAAGGTTACGGAGGTTTGATTGAAAGCAATGAGGATTTAATTGGGTAAAATTATTAATACTGCTTTTGGCTTTCACTGTTGAAACAAATTTTCTCCTAAGAAAACACCAACATAAAATCAGCTGGAGGTAAATACTGATAATGAATAAATAATAATGGTTTACAATATTCCATTTAAAAAAACAAAAATAGATAAAAAAAATACTGTTAGCCCTCCTATTTCTTGGCTAGTAAACTAGTAAATGAAGTATGTCTTTTATAAATGAAATTACATTCAAATTTAAGGTAATATAATTTAATCAGTAAAAAAAAGTATTATGTTCTTTGGCCTTCACCGTTGAAACAAATAGTATTCAAAAATGAATAATGATGGTTTACAACATGCCATCTTGAAAAATAAAATACTGTCAGCTCTCCAATTTTGTGGTGAGTATACCTGTATTTGAACTTTAAAAAATGTCTTCTATAAATAAAAATTACTTCTAAGTTTAAGGTAATATAACATAGTAATATACTGTCCATGTAAGGCCGTTTGGTTTGCTAAACTTACATTATTTTTAGTAGTCTGTGGCGTTTTGCAGCAGACTGCAAATTTGAAAATAAACCAGATTTTAATCAGCTCATATGTTTGATAAAGAGAAAGGAAGGGGTGATAGAATTTGACCATAGTTTCAGCTGTTAAGTATGAAAAAGGTGGTGGAAGGCATACAGCTTAACAACAGCTGTATTATTACTACTTGACATTGTAGAAGGTTTTCCATGAATATGATGAAAAACCGCTGAAAACTTGCTGAAAAATAACTTTGTTTTAAGGAACATTTGTGCCATTCAAGAGAAGAATGAATTACAAAAATCCTGATATAGAAATGAATTTTTTCTGATGTTTAGAACCAAAGATTGGCAAAAAAAAGTGATCTCAAAGGTTAGTCAATGTGGAAAGTTGATTTTTAGTGATTCTTTATGCCAAATATCAGGTCAATCGGCCTTGTAGTTTTAGTGGTGAAGAGGCACAAACAAACAAACAAAAGGCTCAAACATTAGTATAGATATGTGTGATTGTGTGTGTGTGTTTGACAGCTAATATAATAGTATGTCATTCATCTGAATGAAAGAAAAAGTTTAATGAAGAGCAATGAGATTTTTCTGGTGTATGTGTATAACTTTATGAACAATGTTCAACTAGTGTCGGTAGGGAATTTCTTGGCAAATTTTCCACAAAGAGTCTCCTAAAGTTTTCAAACTAAGTTTTATTGTGGTTTGAAATTTTATTTGATCAACTTTTTTATTCTTCAATTGTTTTATAGATTTTGGTTGTTCAATTCTTCAGCCTTCAAACAGATTTTATTACAACACAAAAAAATTGAAAAATTCAGCTCTTGCAGCTGTGGATAAATAAAAAAAATTAGGATATTAATCTGATTAAATTCCAGGTTATCATAAAGACTTGAATTATGTTGAAAAACCTTTCTTCCAAAAGTGATACTTCATGAGCAAAATCAAGTATCAAATTTATAATATAAAGAAATGCTAATCTAACAAATGAGTGGTATGAAGTGTTTTAAGTTTTAGTTGTGAAATGTCATAGCTTGGCTTTGCAAACAAAGATTTACAAAGGTTTATCATATCATTTACAGACCTGCAGGTGCATAGAATAATGCTTGGGCTTGTGCTATTGAAGTTTTAAGGTGAAACATACTTGGCATGTGACCAACATCACCCTTTAAACCAAGGGTTCACAAACTATAGCCCACCATGGTAGAAAGAAGGTTGAGATTCTTTGTTAGAGTTTCCTTTTCCAAAGTATGGAAAGATAGAGAAGAAAATTAGAAATCAAGGAAGTTTCACATTTTTATAGAATGAGAACTGACTTTACCATTCTTTTTAAAAAAAATCACCCACAGAAGATATTCTTAGTGTCTGGGCCAAATATGAATGACAGCAACATGATCAAATGACCAAAAGTAACTCTGCCTTAAATATCACTATTTTTGTATATTTCATATTCTCATTAAAATTCTTCAATGCCTTTTCTTTCTTTTTATATCTGTTTTCTCTTACATAGCCATTGCCAAAAACAATCCTAAAAAAAAACAAACTAGAGAAAACTAGGGAAAAAAACAGAATCTAAAAATAAGAAGAGAAAATTGAATCATCTAATCAATAAACAAGAAGCAAGAAATAATGAGTGGAGTAAATAATATATGGAATAAAGATAAATCAATTCATTACAGTTATAGATAAATGAATGAGTTAATAGAAAAAGAAAATTCAAAAGACTAGAAAACAATCAGAGAGTGCATACCACCTCCAAACACCATTGTCACTAAAAACTAAATGAAAATTAGTTCATATATTGCTGCTATGCAAGGGAGGTAACTGTAAAAAAAATTTCTGGATCTGCTCAGAAATTTAATTAATTCTTCCTTAGCCAATGGCTCACCCCCTTCAACAAAATGTCATCAAAATTCGTTGAGAACTTTTGGAGATATGGTGTGGACAGAGAGACAGAACCGAGTGAATACATATTCCTCTTCCAACTTCATCGGTAAAAAAAAACAAAAAAACAGTAAAACTTAAACCATTGATTCTCAAAGGGGAGGCATATGGCTTCCGAGGGAGGAATCTTCTCCCAGAAAGGGATTTGGAAGGACTTTTTATACATTTCATATTTGCATTAAAATTGTTCAATGTCTTTTCTTTCTTTTTATGTCTGTTTTCTACTATTTCTGTCAAAAGTTTTAAATTTGGTACATCAGAAATGTAGAACATGGTAAAAAAAGAAGTCATCATTGAATATCATCTCATCCACTTGTAAAATCCTGATGATTATAGTATCACACTGGCATTAAATTTTACCACCCCAGTTCATAAGACGGCAAATTTCTTATTCTAAGTGTTCTTTCTTGAACACACATCCATTCAGCCAATGTCTAGGTTTATGTATTATGCAAAGTGTAATGAAAGAATAGCAAGAGGACAATTCAAAATGGAGCTGAAATTTAGGAGTCATGTGATCACAAGGAGAAGGAAGTGACCTGGGTCTGTGAGAACCACTGAGTTGAATAAAATGAAAGAATAAAGGGAAAACTATATTTCAGCAAAAGAAATCTTCAATTTTGACCTGGAATATTTACTCATTGCAAGAGTGAGCAACAAAACAAAAGAAAAAATTGGTGAAAAGTTCTGTTTTTGGAAAGATGAGGGAATAGCAAAGTGCTAAAATTTTAGGAAAATCTACTCACACAACACATACTGCAAAACATTGCTGATTGCTTGGGCCTCTACTAAAGATATATTTTACACAAAAATATCCAGTCGTTTAATATTGAAAAAAAATAGTCTGCCCAGGGCAGTGATGCCTTAGTTCCTTCGAAGTATTTCATTAGGGACCTTACAAACTTATCCCATCATCCCTTCTACTTTTCAAAACATTCTGCTCAGTTCTCTTTTGGGATTGCTATCAGCTTCCTCGTGTTCTCCCTAATCTCGTCCATGGTTTTAAATCTCTTTCTGCAAAGCCAAAAGTTATAGGGAGCCAAATCTGAACTATAGTGGTGCTGACAGACCTAAATAATTCCGTGTTTTGCCCCAAAAAAACATTTGCATGAGATATGAAGGATCACCAGGCTTGGTCATTATGATTACGATAATCACATAATAAACAGGTTCTTTCTATGGCCTTTTACTGATTTAGTAACCCCATGTGAGGTGTTTGTTCATGCATACTTAGTAAGGTACCCCCCCAATTGTTTGCCAAGTTGTATCAATGCTGCACAACCAATCCTTAAGATATTCAAAATGGCTGGATACTTTCTGGACAGATCCCATAAGTATATCCATGTACTGAAAGATATCTTTAAAATAGTCCGATGCTGCCTCCAGACTCTGTTTATAGGTCACATAAAATTATGGATGGAATATCGGTACAGTAACTACATTGGTATATACTTTGAGGAAAGAAGAAAAAAAAAAGTCTACTTGAGTAGTAGGCTCACTAAGAATGGTTCCTGATTATTGACATTGGTCTCTTTTTTAATTTGTTACATCGATAGGGTTGATGTTTTCACCGATAATTCTTTGCTTGAAAAACTCAATTAGCCTCAGAAATGAAACATAAGTAGGTCAATCCATTTATCTGACAATGGATCTAGAACATAATTATGCTTAAAATCTGGAAGGTTCTTTTATGATTCCAGTATAATCTAAAGAAAATATAGATGCTATTGCTAAAGAGGTGCAGGTGGCCTAATGTGTAACAGCACAGAAAATAGAATTGGTGAACCAAGTTCAAACTGTGGCAGTTTGCATTCACTTTGCTCTTGAGAAAGGCATGAATCCATCTCTTGGTAAATAGGAGAGAAGCCTGCAATCTTCAGTCTTGGGGACAAACAACTCTGAATTCAAACCAGGAAAGTCCAACTCCTCTGTCTGCAGACAGAGTAGGGAACGTTTCCTCAAAATGTAAGATTAATATGGCTTTGGTGAAGCTTCAATAGGCCTAGCAAGCTGGAAGTGGATTAAAGTTATGAAAACTGCTCAACTAAAATCAAGGAGGACAAAAACTTTTTAATGATATGATATGTCCACCACTTCCACCTCCCTAAAACTGAGTACAGATGGGAAATGAAGAAACAATGCTGACGTATAAAACTTTCTTCATGTTATGTGTGAATTTCAATTCATTCTCTATGTATTAATTATGGAGAGAAAAACAAAAGTAAAGCTTCCAGTACAAAGTCAATGTTTTTGTTATTAGAAAACAAATCCAACATCATATTTCAGAAGAAAAATCTTGCTAAAAATGGGTTACCCATGCTCAAATAGACAGTTACAAAACGTTTAAGGATACAGCAACGTCATGAGAAGATATATGTACATGCAGAAGTTGGAGCAGATTAGCGCTGTAAGGCAGTCCAATTAGGAAAAGGTTACTCTGATAGAAAAATGAACCAGGAATGGGGCCCCTAAGACAGACGGGTGCAAAACTCTTTCTGGCAACTCCTGCAGCCACAAAAGCTGCCTGTAGTTACATCTCATTGTACCACTGGAAAATGACCTTGGAGGCCAAGAGAGTAGGATCGTCCTTGCACAATGACCCTACCACTTTAAAAACATTCATGTTTAGCCTGCTATGCAAATCTCCGCATGGCAACAGATATCAGAACTATAGTCAAGGTCAACCAACAACAAACAAACTTATACGCAGACATAAATGTCACACATTACCCTTGTTGCTATAGAGATTAAGCTGTTGGCTGAAGGTCGCAGATTTAAATCCTGGTGCTCTGTTCTCTAAACCCTTTCTCGACTCTTTGCACTTCTCTTATCTCTGGCCATTGCTGGCTATTGTACTAAGGAGATGACAGGTTTATATAGGCCAACCGTTATGCTTGTTTTACACGGCTGCAGATTATTTTAAGCATCTTCTTGTAGATTGTTGTACTTGGGGCTGTCTTTTTGCTTCGGTAGACTAGGCAGTCCCTGGGGACCCCACAATTTTAGGGGCATTGAAATTTACCTTGAAAAATAACAACTTGATTTTAATGTGTTGCGGGCAAGGTGGGTCAGGGGCCCCAGTACATTTTGTTGTCTGGAGATCCGAAATATTCCTAAGACGACCCTTGTTGTACTGTGGATTTTAGAAATAGGCTTAACGCTGGTTGCCCTTCTGTGAATTGTGGAGGCCTCATTGGATTATTTCGTTCTAGGGTAACCTATTCAAATAGTGAGAGGAGGAGTACCTCTTGAAGATGACAAGTTATACCCTGCATCTTTTTTGTTGCTGCAAGCTCTTCCCTTCTGTCTTGAAAGGCGACCAATACCTGACCAACCCATTTAACCCTAGAGAAAAGATATCTGATACTGGACAAGATGACAAATTACTGATAGAAAATAAACACTTAGTTTTTCTTAACGAGTTTTGTGGTTCTTGCTTTCACAGCTCCTGTTTTTCCTGGCTTAGTTTTGTTTTTATCACTTTGATACCTGGCAACGATTTAACTACATCACCAAAACTTTGTCCTTCAATCTTTTGCACAACGCGGGGAGGGATGATGGCTGGTGTTGGTTGTTTAACCAGTAGGCCAGTGTTGATTGAGTGATACCAGGATAATTTGTTGCCAATATAATTGTCGTCGTTAAATTGGTTGCTGGTCAATTTGTTCTGATGTTTATAAGTCAATAAGACAATTCATCTCCTGTATCTGCTATAATTTGTTCACGTTTGTTTGTTTGAACAATACTCATTGGACGAATGATCCTATACCGAATTATCTTTATTTAGTCCCCAAATATCATATTTATTCAAGAATCCTACCTATTAGAAACCAAATACTTAGAACTCAATTAATGAATCAAAATGGTTTGCAAATGCTAAATTGTGAAAATTCATTCTGAGAAATAAAACCATCCAGAAGATAAATAGAAAGATGTCAACTGCGTATAAAATATGGAAGAAAAATACAAGAAAAGGGGTTATTTCTTGAATGCAGTTGCACACAATCTTGAATTTTAACATTTTGATATCTGATGTATTAGAATATAAATTTTAGTTTTTTAATTCTAAACGATTCTTAAAATTGGTGATGAACTGCCCTATTGACAAATTGATTGGCAACCAATAGATTGGTGACCAATTGACTGAATACCGCTTGATTCTAACTGAGAATATCTTACATCAAGAAGCAATCGATGGAAACAAAAGTTGAGAAACTGGCGTGAAACATTTTCAACCTATCAAAGCTCACAGTTCAAAATATACATGTCTGTTCATTTGCTTCACTCTAGTCTTGTCCAAAGAGCCTACTCAAGCTCATAGATATCTATGACTGTGACATCATAAATCCTTAACCAATGGAGTTTGGTTCCATAAGCCCTTAACTCCTGGGCTGCAGATAAGAGATTGATTAATGGGACCCTTTTGGTAATTAATTGTATCCCTTATCTATTTCCTTGCCAGTACTCTGGCTATCTTGGTATAGCTCTTTCCAAAGTAATTAGCCAGGAAGCACTCAGAGAGTGCAGGCCTCTGTCAATGCCATACACTAATTAAAAAGTGAATAGAAATCATCTCCCCCCCCCCCAATAGAAGGGCCGACTGGCTGGCAAACACTTGAGGAGATGAAAAACTCTGATTCCAAGCTAGTGTTGTTACCTTTATTTATTTCCAGTTAAAATTAAATACGAAAATAATGAAGTATTAGCTCTGAGTACAAAACCTCAAATTTATCCACCTATGCAATATATCACTTGCCTTAGCTCCTGTCTATAAAAGCCCTTAACTTCTATTTACCATTGCTTATTCCAGCCCTGGCCCTCAGCCGGCTACTTTCTTTCTTACTGTCTTCTGTGTCTTAATTCTCCTTAATTATTTTTTGATCTTCAAAACAACCAAAACTTATGGATTCAAAGCATTTCATTTATAACTGCTTCATTAACTCATGTTTACAACTACGGAACTCCTACTTATTTGCTCAAGCTCCTATTTCTATCTTTCTATTCTACCTAACCACTAATGATTCTGTCATAGATAATCTCTCCTTCATAAACCTCTTTCACTTTATCAGACCTGCTATCACAATCAATCTTTCTAATGTGCATATGTTTTTCAGCATTCATTGTAATGTTTATATATATAAACGTCTTATTTGTCAAATCATTTGATGTATGTCTTTGTTGTTTGTCTGAACATTTGTATTTGTTTTTATTTCAATTATGAACTCTCTGCCTAATTTCTGTGTCCATACTCAAACATTGGGTGTAGAACTCTCACTTCTAAGGAACTGTCATAGCTGTTTCCTTCTCCAGCTCTTCTTTATGATATCAGCATGTGATGGCAAACTCAAAATGTAAAGTTATAGCATCTTCTTGCCATACTGAACTATCATCATTATTATTATTACTCATCTCACAATATAGGACTCGAATACTTACCTTTCCTATATGAGGAAAGTCCAACCCTATAATATATGATTAATCAAAATGTAGGGTTAACGGATAACTAAAGTATACCGTTAATGGGGCTCTGGTGAAGCTTAGATGGGCTTAGCAAGCCAAAGGTATATTATGATAAATTGCTATAATAAAGTAAAGGAGGATAAAAATGGGCCGATAAAATAACACAACTATTGTCTCCACCTCCCCACAATACCTTGAGTTTAAATGGAAGATTAAGGAAATAGTCACCTTAAAGACAGTTGTAATGCTAGTTTAGTGAAAAGATGACACTGCACTAAATTGTATAAGTGGTAGGACATTGTTTGATTTCTGACATAAAACACTAAATCATTAAAATTGCATTGCTGCTGAAATTTCCATATTGAACATGATGCATTAGTTAACCGAGATGTGTTGTGCCATGGATTGTTCATCAATGCTTCTAACATGTGTCCAGAATCAATCATTCAGATTATGTTGCCAGGGAGAAGAAAACAGCAAAGCCAAAAGCTTTAGGTATTGGTTGCATAGAATAACAATCACTATCATATCTGGAAATGGAAAAATGATATGACACTATGTTTCAATATGGGTACATGAAAAAAAAGCATTACTTGCATAGAACCTGTCAAAAACAACCAAATTATTTACACATGGATAAGTTATATAAATGTATATTTTTGTATAAATATATTTATTGCAAACAAAAAAATGCATACCTCAAACAAAATTTATTTTTCTGACAATTTCTACGTTTCTTTGTCTTTTCTGGTTTTTTTAATAATTCCTGTTGGTAAGCCTAACTACACTGATGAGTAAAATGCGTGCACTGAAACCTGGAATGTGATCTAATTTAGTCGGCTTGTGATCCTGAATAAATTCACAGCTGGTTATTCTCTACTTTTGTCAAGCTCCTACTCTGGAATTCACTTTATTTCACCTTGGTCGCAACAATAAGAAAGACAATGACAACAACAACAACAACCCTCGCCAAAACTAGAACCTTTAATCAAGGAGGCTGAAATTTGGCATGCAACCTTCTTTCAACTCTACTGTTGTATGACTTTATTAAACAAACTAATAATGATACTTACACAATTATGTCCTTCTACTATTAACACAATGACATACCTTTACCATGATCTCACTGCACCCTTCCCATCAGGCAGTATTCAACTGATTTTTTCAAACTCTACACATGTCTCATTGTCTTGTCTCTTCATTATAATCGGATTGTGATTCATCAATGTTCTGTCCATCCACTCATAACATGGTGTCAGAAGTGGGATATGAACCCACAACGTTACCTACCATGGTGTCATTGTATCCTTCCCATCAGGCAGATCTTTCTAAACTTTACATGTCTCTTTGTCTTGCGGACTGCTGAGGGTTCACGAAGGTATCGCTGGGGTTTTGTGTGGCAGAACTTTCAAAAGCATGAGGTCCGTGAGCCTATTGAGTAGGCTGTCCTTTCAAAAGCAGTGGCATAGATTTGAGGATTCAGGCAGGGGGCTTATTTCATTCTAGGAACCCCTTACAACATTTAAAAAGAATTTTATTGTATAATGTTAGTAGAAATATAGTAGATGAACAACTATTCATAAAGCTTTTAGGGGCCCCCTCCGTTAACAGCTCAGGACGAGGGGAGCAATTTAAAATCACTCCCCATCCCCTCAGCTGTGTCTGTGACTTTCCTAACAAGATTTATCAACTCTGCCAAGAAATTATAAGAGGTATGTGTATTAAACCATGTTTATCTGTCCTTCTGGCTATGCTTCCGTCTTTGTCAGTCTGTCTACACAATATTTCGGAAAGATCTCAATGAAATTTTGTGGAAAGGTGGGCAATGGGTTATGGAAGAAGTGATTAAATTTTTGAGTGGATCTTTGCGCAGCTGCCTCCTCAAAATTGTAGCTATATGTCCACACCACACTATATCTCCAAAAGTTCTCATTGAATTTCAGTGAAATTTTGTTGAATGGGCTATGCAGGAATTGATTAAATTTGGGGGTGAATCTAGGAATTTTCAAAGTTACCTCATCTGCATCGTAGCTATAACTGATTTTCATTCAATTTTTAGTGCCGATGGTGTTAGGAGAAGTATGCGCTCTCTGAGTGCTTCCTAGTTCATCTATTGTTTCTTTCTTTAATCCTTCCTTAAACAGACAGCACGATAGAACTGACCTTATGAGTGCATTCCAACCTAACAAGAATAAACGTAAAACCAGTAATTGTTGCTCTATAGGTCAGGTGCTATTCTGGCACGCCATTTCGAGATACAAAATCAATGGTGGAAGAACTTCATATTTTTGGTGACTGCTTTTTTTAGAATCCTGTGAGCTTTCTGTTTTACTCTTATTTTTTCCTCTGCAGCAACAAAAACAAATGAATTTTGTATAGAGATTTACACAGATGTTCATACAACATGACAGTCTTCTATATCATCAATAAGTCTTTCAAATACGTAAACATTAGAACTCTAACTTCCAAATCTCTTCAAGACAAATCAGGATATATATCAGGTACAATGGAATCATAAAATCAATGTGACTTGTAAACATAAACTTGCCATGGACAATGAATATGGCATCTCTGAGCAGAATAAATTCATCAATAATACTAAAACAATTATTATAGCTGGTCACCCAAGAGATTAATAATGAGCTTTTTATGACTATTTAACAATTACTGTAATAGAATTAAAATCTAGGAGTGGTAACCATAGTCCTGAAGAATTGATGTTTGTTCATGTAACGTGTAACTCGAGGTTCATACACGATATACGCAAAGGATTAACTTAAGACAATTGCAGGATTGAAGGATAGGATTTATTCCAAGAAGAAAACTTACAAAAGGTTACCACAGTTCTTTTTATAGTGTTGTACAAAATGGCGTCAGCCTGTGATGGTGGTAGTGGTGGTGGTGGTGGGTATGAGCACTACCATGCATACCCTCAGTCACGACCACTACAGAGAATTGCTGGAGCATCTCATCACATGCAAGATTTTCCAAGATTCACAAAAACAGGTCTCCTTAGTCACTCACTAGAAACCCTCACATGATCAATATCTTCTGGCAGCATGCCATGTTGGGGGTGATCAATTAAAAAATTGAAAAAAGGGATGATCAATGAGTACATTACTTCTCTCACCTTTGGTTTGGCAGTGATGACTAAAAAAAGTTTGAATATTTGAAAAATGAGCATGAACACTTCTGGACACAAAAGGGCCAGCCAGATCCACTTAAAAACTGAAGAAACCTATGTTGATGTTGGCAGTTTTGTTTGATAGTTCTTAATAAGCAAGTAAAAAAATTATTGATCAATATCTATTACACATCTTCGTAAAGAAATGCTCTTAAAGCCTTCGTGGAAATAAACCTTTTGATTTAAAACTATAACACCCGTATAAATAATGAGCTTCTACATGTAGGAAATATGATCATATTCTCAAATATCCAGCCATTTCTAGACTCAAGACTTGTGTTCTGAAAACAATCTTTTAAATGCTGAATGATTTTATCTTATTTTCGTAAATTTCACACCCCTCCACACATGTATAAATATATACATATGCATACATACATATATCAACACAGTCACAAATGCGCGATCATACAAGTTAATAATTCGCACCATTCCTAATTTTTGGTTGATAGATAAATATATCAATGTGTTTGCTTATGTCTGTAAGTATATATGTATGTATCTATATTTGTATGTATGTATAGATGAGCATTTGAAGGTATATATACATATATGTATTTACCAATAGCACATGTATATATGAATATATATATGTATATGTATCAAGTTGACTATTTGGAAAAATAGTTGTATTCAAATCAAATTTATTATACTAACATTATTACATAAACAGCTTTATCTATGTTGTAATTTCAAATTAAGCAATATTGAGATGTTTGTTTATTTCAAATGACATCACCTAGCGATATCATGATGGATAAGCAACAAACGCCGATTTTTTTAAATCATGAAGAGATCTCGATACGAAAAATGAATCTATTTATTCGAAAAGAATCAAAATAAGGCAAGGCATAAACAAAGGTTATAGAGAATTTTCAGGGTCATGTTTTTGTGCTATTAAATAGGTGGTTACTGTGTGTATGGTTATTTTTTAATTAAAAGGTGTTCGGCCTGCTTCAAATTGATCAGGATCATGTTTGATGATTGATATTTTATGTTGTTTGAAGCAGGCTAAACACTTTCTAATTATTTAGATAATTGTTCCTCATACACAACACAACAAATTGAAAAAAAAAGATTATTTACGCCGAGAGCTTATTCTTTAATTATGATTAGCACTGTTTACAGAATGTCATAGAATCACAGCCTGAGTTAAGTTGTGATCATATGAGTTGACAATTCGTTTAACCACTGTGACAGAAAATCCGTATAAAATTGGTTTTTGTTTTCTTTCAGAATAAAATTCTGGTGCTTTCAATCAATAAGACCCAAGACCCCTGTTACATTTTTATAATGTCAGTTTTCGAAGAAGACAAATTTTTCATTTATGTCAGTAGGTTGGGGTTCTATCCATGTTCTTACTATAATGTTGACCTGGACACTTACTTTACATCAGTTAAACTAAAATTACCTTTTTTGACACTTATCCAAAAATAACAGAGGTGTCATTGAGAGGAAGCATAGAAGAATTCTTTGGAAAATAAATTTTGAATACTGGTAAGAGAATTTGTAACCTAAAAATCAACTAAAAGGATAAGATAAAGAAACTAAATAGTAGTCAAAAATAAATAATAACGGTTTCCAGCAGGGCTTCTCAAACTTTTTTTTCATTCTCGACAGATGAGATAAATGCTTTTGTGCCCCCCCCCCCCCCGTGTAATTAGTCATAATCTCTCTGTAACTGAAACATAGAAACAAAATAACCCCATCTCTCACACCCCCAAAAAGCAAAATATCAATTACAGTGCTTACTGTTCATCATGAGAAAAAGATATAACCAAAACAAAATTTGGATTAAAAAAATTATTGAATAACATTCAATCATTTCACAATAAGCACCAATAGGAGTAAATATCAGTATAGAGATTGGAAAAAATTTTTTTAGTTTTATAATTAGTCTTGATATATATCCAAAAGCCCCGAGTTAGAGAAGTGCTAGCTTACAATAGTTCATCTAATGAAAATAAACAGGTTAGTTCTTGCTGCAGTTGTTGATGGTGCTACTGCTGATGTCAAGTTTATTTGTCTTACCATGCACTCTTTTTTACCACTGTCAGATGTGCATAGACATGATTACCAAAAATGAACTTCATATATATAAGGAATACAACAATTATTGACTGATACACACACACTCATCTCTCTCTCTCTCTTACTCTCTCTCTCTCTCTCTCTCTCTCTCTCTCTCTATATATATATATATATATATATATATATATATATATATATATTCTAGAAAAATATCATCAAAATTCATTGGGAACTGTTGGAGATATTGTGTGGAGAAAGATGAATATATAAATGCATAGAAAAAAAGTAAATATATATATATATGTATATATATATACACACACACACACACACACATATATATATATATATATATATATATATATACATACACGCACACACACACACACACACACACACACATATATATATATATATATATATATATATATATATATATATATATATATATATATATATATGCTCAAAGAGATATGAATAATGGTAAATATCATTAAGCTGTTAATCAAAGTCACATCCCAATTGATTGTGCTAATAGATATGTAAACTGAAGTTTATGGAAGCACTGCTGTATGCATTGGATTTTTTTATTTTGCGAAAGGTTGGAATATTTAGGCTCTATATTGACGTCTTATCCAATTGTTAATGCAGGAGGAGACGCCAAGCCAACCAGTTTCTCTGTTGAAATTATGAAAAATAGGTCAAATTTTGGTAACAATAACAGCAAAACATGGCAGGTGTCAAAAAACAGAAGCCTTAGTCCAGTAGCCAAGGAAATGAAAGAGAGAAAAAAAAATACAGAAAGAGAAGGAGAGTAAGAAGGAAAGAAAGGTGAAAGAGTAAAAACAAAGAATTGCTTGGATATAAGTAAGAATTAAGGATATTGTAGAAGGAAAAATATGCTGGAAAACTAGGAAGCACTCTAGAACACTGGATAGCATATACCTTTACAAATGACATTTTCACTTACAAAACTGAAAGAAAATCAGTTTTTGTATGGCGACGATGCAGGGGAGGTGACTGTAAGAAAAATTCCTGGATCTGCCCACCCCCAATTGACTCTATTCTTTTTTCAGCCTATGGCCCATCCTTCCACTAAACATCGCTGAAATTCATTGAAAACTGTTGGAGATATCGTGTGGACAAACATGAGTGACTACATAAGTGTATAGAAAATAAAATGAGAAAATGTCTTCCTATTGAAAAAAAATTCCTGGATTTAATTTATTCTTTCTTGAGAGCTCCATGGCCTACTCTTCCAGAGAATTTAATTGAGAACTTTTGGAGATAATGTATGAGCATATAGCTATGATATATGATATGTGACGGAAGAATCCCTGGATTCACCCCTAAATTTAATCACTTCTCCCTTAACCCATAACCCACTCTTCCATGGAATCAAAATCCATCGAAAACTCTTGGAGATGTTGTGTGGATAGACAGACAGACAGACAGACCGACTCAAGGCAGCGTTGAATAAGCGTGAAGGAAATGCTGTAAAATGTAGAAATAAAAATGGAAGTGAAGTTGAAGAAATAAATATTTTGCTGGAAAATAAGGAAAGAAGTAGAAAGAAGAATGATTGCTATGGCTAGAGGAAGTAAAAATACAGAAAAAGAAGGAAAGTTGCGTGAGATGGAAAAGAAGAAGTAAAGTACTAATCAGACAAAAGAGAAGAAAAAGGATTTCATAAGAAATACAGAGGAGAAAGATGAACGAATGTATAACATAATTCTTCAGAAAGAAAATGAAAGTTATAGTTTAGCCGGAAGAAACTTAAATGAATAATAAAACGCCTGATTACACACTCAGTGGAAACCGTCACGTGACCGATGGCTTTTGGCAGCATTCTGTGTCAGGGTTGATCAATCAAAAAATTTGAAAAAAGGGTGATCAATGGATAAGTTACTTCTCTTGCCTTTTATTGAACAGTGATCACTAAAATCCAAATTTTTTAAAAACAAATGTGAACGCCGCTGGATACAAACTAAGGAACAAATTTAGCATTATCTCACATCAAAAACTGAACCCCCACTAAAGACTTATCTCAGGGTTGAATTTTCAAAAAACAAAAAAATGCGAATGATTAAATTTTTCAGCCCTTCAGCTTCATTGGTGAAGTCTGTACATGCGACACAGCCAGCCAACCCGACCAATTTACAAACTGAAGAAACCTGTGTTGATGTTGATAGTTTTAGTCGACTGTACCTAATTAGAATAGAATAAAGAGAGGAATGATTGAAATAATGGTCAGAGAGAATGAAGGGGGAAGATTAATCAGGAAGAAGAGAGAAAAAAAAATGGATGACTAAAGTGTGTCTCGATGGCATGAAGAAGAGTAGAAATAAAGAGTGGACTGTAAAGTTTGACTGGAAGAAGCAGAAGTTAAAAAAAATGAATTTGAGGAAAAGAAATTTGATGCTTGGAAAATATTACACAAAAAATATCAAGCAGAACAAAAACCAAAAATTGACTGAAAACTGCCACTGGGAAGATAAAGAAAATTATTTGTCGGATTAACTATGTAACAGAAGTAGCATACATGGCCCCGCAATTTCAAGGGCCCTATGTTAAATGCTTACAAGCCATCAATTCTGATATGGTGACACTGCACTTCCTCTATTACTATAGTACTATACAGCTCTCAGCTTTTAAGAATGACTAAGTGTTAAAGAGATACATATACAACTCTTAAATATGATGGTATTTTGAATTGAAGTCATAGCCTCTGTACAAAAATCGAAACAAAGAAGAAATACTATTACTGATATATCAGACATATTTACTGTATTACCTAGTTATATAGCAAATGATATTAAATTAATTACTATGCGAATAAGAAAAATTGTTTTCTAATAATACTTATGTATATATATATTTTTTCCTAGATTCAGGGTCCATTTATAACATATGCTACAGGCCCCACGGCACTGTAGGAAACAGAGACTACCATTGAAAGTCTGAGAGCAGGAATGAATTTGCTTAACACAATGGTGGTTCATTTTGATGAGACTCTTTTTGGCTCTCTGCTCTCTGACTGGCATCAGTGGGTTGAGTGAAGATTGGAAATAGAAATAGCAGTTATATTAGGAATGGCGACTAAGCAAAAAATAGGTTAGTAGTTCGTTCAGAGATCGGATTGGAGCAGAGCATACATTCCCTTTATATTCATCTATGAGGTCTGTCCGGAAAATTTCAGGCCATTTTGAATATCTAAGAATTAGGTTGTGTGGCCTTGATGTAGTTACACTACCAATATTACATCCATAATCTTATGTGGCCTATAAACAGAGTCTGCAGGCAGCATCAGGCTATTTTGAAGGTATGTACCTTTCAATAGACGGCTACATGAGCTCTGTCTGGAAAGTATCCAGCCATTTTGAATATCTTGAAAACCAGTTGTGCAGCCTTGATGTAACTTGGTAACCAGTCAGACACTCTCCCACGGGGTTACTCAGCTGACAGTGAGATGTGATTGTGTGAGCCTGTGTACTAGATGACCATTACTTTCACGATGACTGAGCCTGCCCATTCTTCACGTCTCCTGCAGGGTTATTTAGCAAAACATTGCATCAACCAGGTCTGTCAGCCTCTCCACAATTGACTACTGTAACTTCTGGCATATTTGCTTTTAATTGAGAGAAAATGAGATTATGGAGAATGCAATGAGGCAGCTAATGTGGTCCTATGAGAGCACTTTGCAGACTGTTTTGAAAAGTGGAAGGGATGCTGGGATAAGCGCGTGAGTTCCCAAAGAGTGTTCTTTGAAGGGGACTAAGGCGCCCTTGCCCTAGGGTATTATTTTTTTTTTTTTTATATTAAATGCTTGGTTACTTCCAGGACAGACCTTGTACTTCAGGGCAATGAACTTTCATTTTTTCCTGGTTTTCCTTGTCTTCTTCCTTCTTTTTTTTTCAACTTTGTTTTGACTCTCTTTTTTTCTTTCTTCCTTTAATCTCTTTCGACTACAAACAAATGAAAACTAGCCTTCACAGCAGAGAGAAAGCTAAGTTTTTAATCCGTCTCTGTCATTGTATCCATTGTTTCATTGTTATCATTTCTCCTTCTTCCTTTTTCTGTATGGGGTAGCCAAGTGGCCAACAGCAAGGGCTGGGGTGGACATGGCAATCCGAGTTCAAACTCGCGCTAGGGCAGTTTGTCTTCACTTAGCTCAGGAAGTAAAATGGTGGAGGGTAAAGTGAGTGATGCCACTTTGGGTGGTTGTTGCCTACAAGTCCAACTCATATATTGCAAACATGCAGAGTAAGTAGTAATGTGATATGTGGAGCCCAAGTGGGGATGGCTGAAGTCATGGCCAGTGCAAGGACACTACTTAATTCCTTCTTTGTCTACTTCTTCATCTTTTTCTCATTTATTTTATTCTATTCGCATTATTTTAGATTAAGGTTTCAATGAAACTTTGTAGTTCTGTTGAGGTTTCTCCTTTCCTTTGTAGCTACCTACCTTTCTTTCTTTCTTTCCAACTTTTTCTTTTCCCTGTCTCTCTGTTAGTCTTTCTTTCTTTCTTTCTTTCTTCACAACTTTTTCTCTCTCTGTGTCTTTCTTTTCTACTTTTTTTTCTGTCTTTCTTTTCAGCTTTTTTTCTGTCTTCCTTTCTTTCCAACTTTTTCCTTCTTTCTTTCTGTCTTTCTGTACAACTTTTTTTCTAACTTTCTTTCCAATTTTCCCATTCTTTCTCTCTTTCTTTTCAATTTTTTCTTCCTGTCCCTCCAACTTTTTCTTATTTTCTGTCTTTATTTCCAACTTTTTCTGTTTTTCTTTCTTTCTTTCTCTCTTTTCAATTTTTTCTTTCTTTCTCTCTTATCAACCTTCTCTTTCTGTCTTTCTCTACAACTTTTCTTTCTTTCTTTTTTCAACTTTTTTTCTTTCTTTCTTTTTTCAACTTTTTCTTTCTTTCCAACTTTTTCCTTTTTCTCAACTTATCCTGTTTTTCTTTTTCATTTCTTTCCAACTTTTTCTTTCTTTCCTTTTTTTTCTTTCCAATTCTTTCTATCTTTCTTTTTTCCCTTTACTGATCTCCTCTCTCATTTCTTAGTGCTTTTACTTGTCTCACATTCCCACCAAATAATCTCTGCCTGAACTGAAAACCAATGGAAGCCATACAAGTCACTGAATAATGGTTATTGTTTTGTTTGTGATACTTGCCTCGCTAAGAGAATGTTTTCATAACCTGACCAGTGTCGAGACAGAGAGATCACAAATTTTTAGACATTTCACCCACTAGCCAATAAGTGGAATTGAGGGCAATGTGTTCGGTCATTTCTTTATTTGAAAGGCACTTCACACTTCAGCACCTTGGGCAAATGTCATTCGGTTTATGTGGCTAAGCAAATTAATAGTTTTAGGAAGGCAATTATTTCCCTCAAATTTAATATTGAGCAATGAGCCTGGAGTTTAGCCAAAATAGTAAACCCTCAGTTTAACAGGCTAATAGGGGTGGACAGTTGTCGATTAACTGTGAATGTCTGTTGAATCAAATGTTACCAGAAAAAGGACATGTTTTATCTTTTTGTTTTTACTCTTTTTCAAAGTCAAATTCAAATATTTTAATTCAAAAATACTCTTAATACAATACAGAATATTAATTCATTGAGATCATACAAAGAATAAACCCCATAAATTTGATCAAGCTCATTTGATGAAATTTTCAGCTGACACTGGTAGTCAGCATTCTTACTGGAAAATTAACAAAATCCATGTGAAATTTACCTGAATATTAAAAAAAAAATGAAAATAGATAAGAAAGTAGTCTTAATCTAATCAAAACAGTGGTATTTGCATTAAAAATCTATTTTTTTTACAAAACAATGGTTATAAAAGTGAAAGTCGAATATTGATTAACAAAAATAGAAAAATCATTTGCAAGTAATTCTTTGTGCTTCTAATCTTTAAGGCTTATTTACCTCCAGAAATTCATCAGTTTTGAGAAAAACTGATTTGATTAGTTTTGTTTTAAATCAAAATTGCTTTATTGACATTTCATCAAATAAATAAAAACAAAAATCAAACAATATCCATGCGGTTAAATAAATAGTTAGAAGATAGAGAAATTGACAAAAAACTCATTTTAAAAGATTTGCTGATACACAGTAGTAAGTCAATGCCACACGAATTATACTCACAAAGTCAACTTATGAATCTGTGAATTCTCTATGGCTCTTCATCGATTTTGACTCATCGCACAGATACACTCTCCTATCACCGGTTGGTTTCATGTGATGTAAACAATTTCTGCACTTCATTCAAGTTCAAATGCTTTCTCTTAACTCCTGTTGATACAATTCAGAGTTGTGAGAATTGCAAAATTATTTAATGAATGAAGAAAAAATTCACTAAAAAATGTAAATGCATGGTCTCCAAGGCGTGATGATGACTAAAACAAAAAGTTAAAGCGAGTCTATTGCGTGTAGTGTTGCCAACTCAAATGAGATTTTTTTTTCTGCTAAAACTGCTTCAAAGATGACTAAAATGAGCTAAATCTTTTCTACTTTTGACAAACTTTATGTCTAAAAATGTTATCAGTTATCAAATAAAATATAAACTAAGACCCCAGAAAAAATGACTATTGAAAATTGTATGTTTATTTTTACTAAACTTGATTTGTAGTGGATTTGCTGAAAAAAAAATTTGTATCTGACTCAAATAATATTCTCAAAGCAAAAGTTTTTGTTAAAATTCAGTTTATTGATCTCGGGTGAAAAATAATAAAAATTATGGAAAAATATATTTCAGATGTATAAGTTAGATAATTGTGATTTTCACCATCAACTTTGAAACAGTATATCTCAGCTTAAAATAAAAGTAATTTATTGTAATAAGAATCTTCTGAATGTACACTTTCTTGCCAACTAGAAACAAGTCAATTTATTTCAGAAGCATAGAATTTTGGAATTCTGAAACAAATGAATTCTTAAAAAGCATTTTTAGCTGCTGACTGTTGAAGACTTTCTTTGCAGGAAGTGGTCAAAATGGTTGAAAAAATGGTTGTCGATCAGTAAGAGATCCAGTGAGTAAGTTAGTTGAGGTACAATTTCATAGCATAGTTTATTCAATTTCTGCAGACATGCAAGCCTTTTTTGCTCTTCATTCAGGGTTATATGCGTGACATGTCAAGCTTTTTTACTTTTCCAAATGGATGTACATATTGAACAATGGTTGAATGGTCAACATTCAGTTCCTCTGCATCCTCTCAAGTTGTTTTACTCACTAATGGCCCTCAATTGTGAGGAGTTAATGCTGCCTTATATCCCATTTTGAACTCATAAAACATGATTTAATTTGATTGTCTCAAGTAAACCAGAATAAATAATTAAAAGAAAACATTCAGCCGAAGTAAGTAGAGTGAAATTAGTGCTTCATAGTGGTATATGCCATCAACATGGCTAAAATTGGCAAAATTTTCCCTACTTTCAGCTAAATTTATCGCTGAAGATATCAGATATATGTGTTTTGAGTTGGCTATAAAATTAAATCAGCTGATTATTTTCATTTTCTAAATGGCCAAATTGTGTGCATGCACATTTTCATGTGCAACTCAAGTGTCTGCTAAATCTGAAAACCGTTATAATGGGGTCCATTGAACTGTGGGTTACTGTATATATATAAACATTTTCATGTTTCCCCAGACACAAACTCAGAGTTGCACATAGATCAATGGAAAGATCAATGCTAGGAATAACTTTAAGTAATAAAAAGAGATCAACATGGATCTACTGCTGAAGAGTTACCCTATCGATTGGGAATGGTATCAAGCGGTTTATGACTTATGAAGAGTTAATTCTCACTGGTTACATAATTACTGTGGCTTTGTGCCCAACTAAGCTTAGCTTAGTAAATGACTTGAAAGGACCTGCATAGTGAGTGAAATAGTTTCCTATTTCTCATTTATGAAAAGCTAGTATTTTGAATGCTAATTTTCAAGGTTAGCAGGCCCTCCCCAATTTGAAAGATTGTTGCAATACAAACTTTCTGCACCTATTTATCCCCACTGCTATAGCTCTATACAAAGTTGAGCTTAATTAATATCAAAAACCTCCTAAATCAGGCCAACCAGATTTTCAGTGCAAACTTCACTGCACTGTGCTATTTTCCTTGTTACTTATTCAAATCAAATTATGACAAACAATAAAAAATGAATAAAAATAGCTGGAAGGAAAGTAAATTTGATCAGTAGTAAATCTCATCAATATCAATATCAACATTGAATTTTCTTTTACGTTCAACTGTTTGATTCATTCAAAAAAGATCAAACTTTAAATCAAATTTGATAATGAAGTCACATCCCTTGTACATTTGGATTATTTTTTAAAATAAAAAAAAATTCAATTCATGAAAAAGTTCCATATTTTAAAATTATCTTCATTGGAGAGTTCCACTGTGTTTAGAGCAGTTTCAAGCAGTTCATGAATTTGAGAGTTAAACTTACCACATTGGTAAATTGGTCCATGAAAAAAGTTTGCTATCCATGGAACTAAGGTAGGCACCTTGTTCAATCAGAATATTTACTATGTAATGACTCTCTTAGGTCAACTGTACTGGTTTCTGAAGCCCATGGTATATATCCACCATTTTAGGTAAGTTTGAGATATACACTCCAGTCCTCACTCAGATGAGCAATTTCTCTAATGAGGATCTATAAGGTCTGCAGGAAAGTATCCTGTTATTCGATATTAACAAAACAATAGCCTATCGAGGATAGTTGCACCTTAGTCCTCTTCAAAATATACCCCTATACTCCTCATACAATCCCAAAATCCCTTCCTCTTCTCAAATCAGTCTGCAAAGTCCTCTGTCAAGATTGCCTTAATCTCGTCCATAGTTTGAAATCTTCTTCCATTCTACGGCAAAAAGCTAGAGGTCGCAGTAGCCAACTCTGGACTTTGGGGAGGCAGTCAACCCTGGGTGATACAATGTTTTTAGATGTCATTAGTGTCCATATATTGCTGGTCATAATGTTTTGGCTCATCAATATATATATATATATATATATATAAGCATGTGAATAAATATAAGTATTTATTTGAACATATGCATGCATATATTCAAGTGTACATCTTCGAATGCATATACATGATAGTGTATATATATGTTGAATAGTATTTATAATTATTCATACGTGAAAAATTTCCCCTCCCTGTATATACGAGTATGCATATCGAAAAAGAGGGAGAGAACATATAGAGACAATTACTGAAAATAATTGACCTGTGACATTTTTTGGCCAACTGATTCAAGAAGTTAACACCTAATGGAAGTATGCAGTCTACAGAATACATTTTGAGTGCACTAATACCTAAATTGACTTGTTTGTTGTTAATCTGACCATGACCATTCTAATTCTATCTGACTATTGATTAACAAGGTCCTGCAGTGGCCAGAATTCTGTTGTCATGGCTCCAGCCACAGAAAGCCAGGTGAACCTAATTCCAGACTGACCTGACCTGATCTAAGAATCAGAGGCATCACTTGAACAATTCGAAAAGGCCCCTTGGGCCCCCAAAAACCTCATAAATAGTAGTTCACCGACTGCATTTTTACTGACAAATCTCACTTAATGTTTTGAGGAGGCCTTTCAAGGATCCAAACCAGTGGGCTCCCAAATCCCTTCTCCCCAAATCTCTTGCTACACCTCTGCTAAAAATAGAAAAAATATTGATATATAAAATTTCTGGCCATCACTCAAATCTTATTCCGTGACTGAGTTCTCTATCATTGATCACCGTGGCCCAGTGGAAGAGTGTTCACTTCCTGTTTGATATGCCATGGCTCAATCCATCCACTGAATCATACCAAAGACTTTAAAAATGGTACTCAATTTTTTTCTGCTCATCACACAAGGTTGAGAACTAGGATTAAGGAGGCTCTCACCAAGGCCAAGGAGCTATGGTCAAATCATGTTTGATATCTTGGTACTTGTAAGAGCACCAGTTAAGCCATTTTGAGCTTTGTCAGTGTACCTAGAGGGATGACCGTTGGGGAAGCCACAACAAGCCAGGCAAGCTGGAAGTATGTCTTACTAAGAATTACTAGTGTGTACCTGACACTGTGACTCCTTCAATGAGGGCATGAGTGGAGAACAATGATACATACATACATTGTTCCCCTATTTATACAAACTGAAGTTTCAAGTCCTGCTACTATGAGAGCTTCATGAAGAAGAAATCTAAAAACAGAGCCAATTTCTGCTATAAAAAATAAGTGATTTAAGTCTGGGTGTGTGTGTGTATTTGCGTGCGTGGGGGCGTGTTGAAAGACTGTCTTTGCTAGCACCAATGACATTATTTTTTTCCTCATATACAAAGTCCATAGCTTGAAATATAGTTATTTGCTGAATTTTGATCTGGAATTTCTTCTGTATAATTTTCTTTTTCTATGTGATTGATATTCACCTCTAAATTAAGTGCATTGACAAAGAAGAGGATTAAGTTGAAAAAGAAATATTCCTTGTATAGAATAATTAATAAACGTTGTTTCTCATCATTTGACTACATATTTATTGATGTACCCACATGAGTATGAAGCAATTCACCCTGTCTCTTTCTGATTGAAAGTTGAGGGAAATACTTTTTTGAGTTTTTTTTATTTTTCTATTTTTAACACTTTTCCTTTCAACAAAATATCAATCAATTCTGATTGAAAGTTGAGGGAAATATTTGTTAATTTTTTTTTCTTCTTCTTAAATTCAGCCAGTCAAAACATTGATTTGATGCCATTTCAAGATTGGTTTGTATAAAAAGGAGCTTTCAAGCTGCCTACAGATTAGAATACAACAAATTGTATATCATCATATATGTTTTGGTTTGGTTTGAGTACGAAGAGTAGGTATTTATTTATAGTTAAATATCATAAACAAAAAAAAATAGCTCTGAATTTACATAAAACAGGACATCACTTACCAAATAGGTTTGGTCAGTTCACATGAAATGGATGAGAATTCTTTCATCTACTTTTATAATAAGCAAGGTGATGAACAATATTTTCTTTCTATAACATTCATCAATGGAGATAACAATTGTAGAGTAGCCTCTCTCATTTATTTATTGTGCAAATGAATGAAAAAGTTGGGTTCGTTCTGGTTGAACATAAACAAGAAAATGCAGAGCAACATGATGTTTTTCATATACCCAATGTACAGTGCAAATACAAAATTATTTAAATATGCCATCATTTTCTGACAGCACTGGTGAATACAAAGATCCTCATAAAGCTTTGCTCAATTATTTGTGGTCTGTGAGGTCAAAGAGCAAAGTAGTTAGAATATAGAAAAAGAAAAAAAAGAGAGTTATGGATAGCAAAAAAAATTTCTGCTCTGCCCTGAAACATAATAAGGAGTGAGGGTTAAACTTTTCTCTCTTTCCTACCAAAAGTAGAGACAACTGCTACTTGAACTAAGTGGATGTCATACTCTTTAAGTCACACAATTAACTCAACATCTCAGCCTAATCAGAAACACTTGATTTTAACTATATTTTGTAGTATCTGTGTATTGTTGTTACTATTAGTTTTTCTTATTGTTACTTTTTATCACAAAGATCCAGGTTGATACACTTTTTTAGACTGCCAAAGTAAACAGCGTGAAATCGGAAATAAACAAGTGGCTTCCGATAAGACTTGAACTTACATCCTGAGGTGTGGTTTGTGATTTCAGTTCTCATCAGAAGTTTCTTCATTGTTCCTGATTTCAAACTGTTTACTTTAACAGTTTAAGTGTGATGGAGGTAGGATGCTGCGGGTTTGCATGTTGGTTCCGCTGCAGGGCTTGCAGCATGTTTAGTGTAGTGGCCAAATGGATGAAAAAATGTCCTACTCCTCCTGGGTGGTAGAAGAGGATGAAACCAGTCTCAAATGGATGGTATGGGTGTCTATTAATGGAATATTGGGTTAATACTTATCTGTAAGGCATAAGAACACACATTTTAACCCCTTTTCTACCAATGAGTCAAGGATTTCTTCATGTTGAACTGTTCTGTTCCACAATAATATTTGTAATTCACTGTTTTGCCTGATTTTCTACTATAGATGCTATGAGGGCTACATTACCATATTGATGCTTTTTGGAGAGCATTTAAGACTTTACTGACCACTTGTCTCAGAGCAGGGGCATAGCTGAATATGGGGGCTTGGTGAGGTATAAAATCACCCTCCTGGGGCCCCCAATAGAAGGTAGGGCTGAGAATAGTAGTTTTATGAATAGTAGTTTAATTACTGCATTCCTACTAACAAATCTCATTAAATGTTTGAGGGGGCTGCTCAAGGAGCCAACCTTACAACCCCCACATCACCCAAATATCCAGCTTCACCCCTGTCTCATAGATATCATTAAATACTTTGAAGTTTGTTTTTATTCAGTTTAAGGATGTCCTTAGAGCAGTTTTTTTCTCAAAAACATAACTTTTTGTACTTATCTAAAATGTTTACAAACATTCATTTTAACACCTTTCCTCCCAGTGAGTTGTGGATTGCTTCAAAATTGTATATTGATATTTTGTCTTGGTCTGTCGCATAATAATCTTTGTATTTCACTGTTTTGCCTGAATTTCTATCTTAGGACAACACAAAACAAGACGCAATGAGGGCTACATTATTATATTGATGATTTTAAGATGACATTTCAAGCCTTCAAGGGACACCTTTTGTCATTTTGAGAAATGCTCTATCAGTCACTTTAACTTAATAATTTCACTAAAATTATTGGTAATATTAATATATTGATTAGTATTAAGAAATATAAGCCCATCAATTGGGAGGAGTCTTTAAATAAAGTGTCAGGTTACAGAGAGGGGTAACCAATAAGACATTGGTTTGGGATGATTGGGGGTTACAATCATTTATTTTTCAACATTGTTTTCTAGGAATTTTACAAGAATTATGAATTACACATCAATTGAATCACCTCATATAGTTTTAAATGAATCATATTTTAAAGTAAATTTAAGATGATAAAATGTTTTTACTGTGAATGATAATTATCCTCAATGCACAGCTATCGCTAATATCATAGTTTCACTTCACTTCTCCAAATCCAAGGAACAAGATGGCACTCCCGGAATTTTTCATAGCTGCGAAGGTTAATGCATTTAGGTCCTGTTAAATCACATTCACAATGGGAGACTTGTCTACCGTCACCATCTCTTGTGTACAAATTAGTGATGGCTCTGACCTCAATGGGTGCTGATTCTTGGGTAGACATCACTGTAGGAAGTCCTGAAGTGTAACAATTAGTTGGAGTCATCCAGTGCTGACATGGCAACACGACGGTGACACCAGAACAATGACTGGTATCTGATTCACTGAGCATGCTGCATGGAGGCATCCTCAGTGAGAGGCAACTCTCTGGTAGGTTTATCTGTGGTGGTTGCATACAAATGCCATAAATCATCTAGAGTCTTGAACCTTTTCTACCTCTTCCTGTAAAGTCCTTGTACCGCAGTCCTGGCTGACTCCAACCAATCATCCGCTGAGTCATATTGGCCTAACACATGGACAAAATTTCCAGACTCAGTTAGGTTGTAGAGTAACCATAATGCAGATTTTTTTTCCGATTCCAAACAGAGAGCTGGTTGTACCACAACCAGTCAAAGCAAGTGCTGATGACAAACATCTTTGCCAGATTTCGATGCCATGGTATGAACGGATATGTATCGCTCATAAACTTGCAAACATGGCCGGCATCCATGCAAACTTCCTTGGCCATCATTTTAGTTTATAGCAATGAAGACAATTGATCAGGACATCTGCTGTCAATCCAGATGATTGTTCATTGATACTTTGGGGTGAAATTTACTACATGCAGGACAATCCTAGTGTTGGCCTCTTCTTGAAAACTGAAATACTCATCGATATTCTCAGGACCATCACAAGATACCTTAACCACCCTCTGACCATCCTTGAACCCTCCTGCAAGTAAGATGCGGTTCTTGATATTGTCCACCACATATGTGCTAATTTCTGTCAAATGTGGTCTGTTTCCAACTCCTTTCAAAAATTGCCTGGAAAGTAGCATATTCCTATTTCCTATGATATGTTGGCTTTGGGCAGTGAGAATTTTCTGTGACCGAGGCTCTGCGTACTGTCACTCATCAGACTTGACTAATGAAACGCAGTTATACCTGTCAAATACTACTATGAGCATGTTGGCTTGGTGGTAAGACTTTTTAAGACTTGAATCAACCTTTTGGTGAATATTTCTCCTGTGTCATTTAAGGTTTTGAACTTGACCTCATTTAAGGATTGAATCATGGCCATTCTATCAAGTATTTGGAGTTAGCATTAACATTTCCACATGATATGTCAAGATTCTCATTGGTCATTGATTCTAGTTTCTTTGCCAGATCTGCTTTGTTAGTCTTCCTTGGGGCTCTGTCATTGTGGAAGAGAAATGTAGGGATGCATGCTAGCTCATATAAAAGCACCATTTCCTGATAAAAATCCCCGTTTTTGCAACTGTTAGCTAGCATCTGAAGAGCATTACTGTATTCACTGTGACCTTTTTCTCCTTCACGTAGCTCAAGTGCCTCTTCATGTCTGCAAATGTGACGAGCAGCTCTTTTGTGATGGCACTCCAAAAACTCCAAAACTCTTTCTTCCACCAATCTTTCATTGACCAACTTTTTATATACAGTTGTTCCCTTCACTGGTAGCGAATAGAGTGATTCCTTGATAGCAGCTGAAGTCACTTGGCCACAAACGATATTCACCAGTTCTGGAAATTCTGTATGATCAAATGGATTCTGACAGTGTTTTGGGATGTATCCTTCTACTTTAGATACATCGACTGTATCCCTGGTCATTCTTACATTCCCTAGCTCCTCCTACTTGCCTCATTTTGAAATGCATAATTGTTGCATATACGCCTGTTACATATCTTGTCAGCAGCCATCATAGTGAGTGTGATGCCAAATTACTCCACTATTGCTTTTAGCCTCTCGGTTTATGGTCTGCTCCAAGACTTGGATATGGTTCCATTATTTCTTCAAACAACAAATCCCCCAGTCTTCAGATGCGTGATACGTGACAGGATGAGTTTTTACTAACTTCTTCATCTCAAGTACATAGACAGGGTTATACTGAAAAAGATCTGAAGTAGACCAACTTGAAAAAATTACTTCAGTTTGTTATACCTAAATTTATTAGTTTAATTCTAAGTATATTTTCTTGACTTGAACAGTATAGTATAAGTTGGTCTACGTAACATTTTTTTCAATGAATACCTGGTGTAGTTGACCCTCCCAGCTAGAAAAAAGAATGGCACCATTTTCAAAGCTGCATCAAGATGCAGCAAAACTCTGCCTTGTGATCAGCTCTCATCAATATAAGCAACACTCATACAGCTTCAAGGTAACTGTCTCAAAAAGTAAATGTGGCTGATTGATTCCCACCATCTTCTTGGAACACTGATATTGTGCCCAGTACCAGAGACATTCAATCTTCAATTTTTAGACATTTAGCTTTTACTATTGGTGTCCTTCTCTTGGAAACAGGCATCAAGGTCATTGATGAATCCAATGGTTTCATTATCAACCCAGGGTAGCCCATCGGCCCCTGCATACATTTCTGCAGAGGTCAAGTAAAGGTGCATTAATGCTTTTTGTACAATCTTCAGTCTACGGACTTCCTGAGAGTAATACTTTCCTTGAAGCATTTTGACCACTGATGATGTTGCAGAAAGCCAGGAAGATGAGAGAATCTCTTGGAGACCACCATCACTAAACAGTTTACCTATTGAAGCAATGGATGCCATGTTCAGATGCACATAACCTAACCTCATTGTCAGCTTACAATTAATCTGCCCTGGCTTATTCAATAGTATATGCTGCACCCAAGACTCTACAGGAAAAAGAGGAAAAGGTGTAAGACACTAGACAAATCATGACATTAGTATGAAACCATTATAGATAAACCTATCATGCAGTTGTCTCTCACTGAGGATGTCTTGATGCAGGATGCTCACAGAGCCAGTCATTATTTTAGTGTCACTGTCTTGTTACTAAGACAACATTGGATGACCCTACCAACATTTTTAGGGTTACTCCTCTCTGTTACCCGACACCTTATCTAACCTGACTGAATGAATAGGCTTGTACTGCTTAGTACTTATCAATATTATCGATAATGTTACTGAAATTAGCACGTATAGAGCATTTCTGTGGAAAAATGACAAAGAATCCCTGAAAAATGGTCCATAGAAGGTTAAAATGTTGTTCTAAAATCATCAGTATAATGATTAAGCCATCATAGTGTCTTGTTTAGGGATTATTGTGCAATAAAGCAGGACAAAAAATTTTTTACAAAAATCAAATTCAGGTTAAATTCAACTACTACAAGCTACCAGCTTACCCTTTAATGAATTGCTTTAAAATCCCTAGAGGAAGTTGAAAAACATTTCTAAGCATTTAATATTATTTATGAGTCCCTGAAATGGAAGCGCGACAGGAGATTTGGGGGTGAGGGTTGCAGTAGGCTTGGCTCCTTGAGGGTCTCCTTAGTGAGATTTGTTATTTCATAATGTTAGAAGAAATGCAATAGGTTAACCATTATTCACAAAGCTTTTGGGCCCGTCCTCAATTGGTGGCCCTGGAGGGCATTTTTAAATCATCCCCAAAGTGCATATTTAGCTACACACGTGCTCTGAGACATAATGTTCATACATCCACTGAAAGACAGAGAAAATGATATAAATCATTAGAAATTATTTCCTTATGGAGAAAAATACATCATTATTATGGAAAAAAAATCTTCAAAAAGTGGTCAGTAAAGGTTTAAATACAGTCCTAAAAGCATCAATGAGGTAATTTAGCCCTCACAGTGTCTTATTT